>JANAVB010033014.1:1379305-1794305 GCA_029216955.1 Iris pallida | reverse complement strand
CACATTAACCTCCCTTGGCTTTGTATTGTGGACTTCAATGCCATTGCCTACAGAGAAAAGAAGTCTGGGGGCCGGCCACCTTCCTCCATGGCCATGCATGACTTCAACAACTTCATCTTTAATGCCAACCTTTCCTCGCTCCAGTTCTTCGGTAACGCTTTCACCTGGTGCAACATGCAGGAAGGCGACCGTCGATAATATTCCCGCCTTGATAGGGCTCTCACAAATACCCTCTGGCATGGTATGGGTATCAGCTCCAGACTCTCTCATCTTAACGCTAGCGAGTCCGATCATGCTTCCCTGCTGGTTGAAATCAGAAACTCCTCTAACCAGATTAAAAAGAACTTCCAGTTTCTTGACTTTTGGACTGAACACCCTCAATTCAAGAATGTCGTTACAGAAGCTTGGAATCATGCGGACGAAGTAGACCCGCTGATAAGGGTGGCCATCAAGCTAAAGGCGATGAGGAAAGCCCTTGCAGCTTGGAGTAAACAGGTGTATGGAGATATTTTTCAGGCGGTATACGTAGATAAACATGACGTCACTCGTGCAGAAGCGCTCTTCATGATCGATCAGTCTTAGGCAGCCAGGACCGCCCTTAACCTCAGCAAAGCCATTCTCAACTTTCGGCTGAAAGTCGAAACAGAATTTTAGAAACAGAAAGCGAGACTGAAATGGGACAACGAGGGGGACAAAAACTCTGCCTATTTCTATGCCTGTGTCAACGGTCGTAAGTAGAAACTGACCCTTCCCAAGATCACCGATAACTCGGGCAACATCATCAGTAACCAACGAGATATCCAAGCGGCTGCTGCTGATTTTTACTCTCAGCTATTCACCAAACAAAGGGTCCACAGAGACAATAACCTTCTGGCTGAGATCAACTCGGGCAATATCATCAGTCTCTGTACCTTCACCAACAAGATCATCTCTAAGATCATCGCCACCAGAATGGCTGGCATTCTCCCCAAAATCATCTCCGAGGAGCAAAGCGACTTCGTTCGGGAGAGGAACATCCAGGACAACATTATGCTGGCACATGAGTTAATCACCTGCATGAAGTTTCTAGCTAGAGGGGGCAACATCACCGTCAAAATCGACATGGAGAAAGCTTATGACAGACTGGATTGGCAATTTATGATATGGGTCTTTAGGGCATTCGAATTCTCGGAAACTTGGACCAACACCGTGTGGAGATCCATCAGCAACTCATGGTTCTCCACAGTTATTAACGACCAAACTGGAGGATTTTTCAAATCCAGCCACGGAGTTAGACAGGACGACCCTCTATCTTCCACTGTCTTCATCATAGCAGCAGATGCCCTGAGTAGGAACCTCAACAACATGGTCAACACTCCGAACTTCCAGCACTACCACACATCCAGTGGATGCCCTATCATCATCCACCTGGCCTTCGTCGACGACTTACTCATCTTCTCGGTCGGAGACATTAAAGCGATGGATGTGATCCACAACACTCTGCAGAGGTACTCTAGATGTTCCGGCCAGAAGATCAACCCATCCAAGAGCGTTATCTATGTCCGCCACAACATCAAAAGAGAGCAGGCCATCAGTCTATCAAACTTAACATCATTCTCTGTTGATCATCCTCCGTTCAACTACCTCGGTTGTCCCCTTGGGTACGGGAGATCCAACGTTAGCATATTCGAGAACTTGATAACAAGAATCAGGAACAAACTTGAGGGGTGGCATAATGCCACATTATCCCCAGGCGGCAAGATGATCCTCATCAAACACGTGCTCACTTCCATCCCAATCCATACCCTGGCCGCGTGCTCTCCGCCCAAGAAGGTTCTTTCTTCGATCCAGCAGATCTTTTATAATTTATTTTAGGGGCACATCATCGGTCAAGACAAGCACCACTGGGCGAGTTGGGACTTTATGTCCCAACCAACCGGGGAAGGAGGTCTCGAATTTACCAAACTTACTGACATCGTAAACGCTTTCTTGATGAAATTGTGGTAGAATCTCCGCACAAGCAAGAACTTATGGACCGGGTTTATGAAGGCCAGGTACTTCAAGTACTTTCATCCTTCAACGGCATCTGCCAACAGCAAATCCTCTGCAGCTTGGTGTCATATCCTTATCGGACGTGACCTTGCCGAGCCCGCGATGAGACTCCATCTGGGGGACGGCGACACGGACCCCTTTCAGAAGAGATGGATCAGAGATAGATTTATCCTGAGTCTCACGGTGACCCCCAGAGACAGTAGGATCAGAGACCTGTGGAGCTCCACCACTAATGACTGGAATTGGGGCAAGATTTACATATGGTCCGGTAACGATACCGTTGACAGCATCCGGCGGCACGGATTGAGCCTCGGTAGCAATGCCGATGCGCTGAGGTGGACGCTCGAGGCTTCCGATAAATTCTTGGTGAGGTCGGTGAGAATTGTTGTCCAAGAGATCGGGCAGCCGCATCACACTTTAGTCCGCTATTGGCATACCTTTATCCCTATGAAGTGGTCCTTCCTCATGTGTAGAGTCATTAAAAAGAAGCTGCCCACTGACGAGATCCTCTACAATATTGGGATTAGCTTACCTTCTGCCTGCACCTGCTGCGTTGACCGTCAGATGGAGACCATAGACCATATCTTCTGTCAGAGGAACCTGCCAGCTAGTATCTGGAGGACCCTCAACCAGCTCTACAACATCGCTCCGGGTGGTGGACGCTTCCACGATCTGGCGGCCGCATGGGGTTCAGCTTTCCATGGCCACCAGATCGTCACAACGGCCGCAACATGGGCGATTTGGAAGGATCGCAACAAGGCGAGATACGAAGGTCACGAATACTCAGCCGACCAGCTCATCCGAAAAATCTTCCGCCAATGCCGTAAATGGAGCACCCTATGGTCCCACAGTCCGAGAGCATTTTGGTCCTCGATCCACCCTTAGCTCTTGGTGGTCGAGATGTCCTTCCCCCTCTTCGTCCCTTTTGATAGTGTACTTGTATAGGCTTTGACTTTTTGTGCCTTGTATACGTGGTCAGGCTTCGGCATTTTGAGCCTAGATCAATAAAATAAGGGGGCTTTCAAAAAAAATATATATATATATATATATATATATATATATATATATATATATATATACATATATTTTTTATATAAAAGAAAAAAATATATATATATATGTATATATATATATATATATAAAAATATATGTATATATATATATATATATAATACGAAACAAATATATAAAAAAAAAATATATATATATATATAATACGAAACAAAAATATATAATACGAAACAAAAAGTGAAGCAGCGCCCTGGGTCCCCTCCCCTTCCCCCCCCCCCCCCCCCCCCCCCCCGCCCCCCGCTCTTCCAGCTCGTAGCGGCCTCCCAGTCCGGCCCTGCCTAGGCCGGCGGAGCCCGGCCTACTTCTCCCTCGTCCTTCTCCCCTCCTTCCTCCCCTCCCTCCTCCGCGCATGGCGGATCCCTCCGCCGACCTAATTTCCGTGCTCAGCCCGTCGCTTCGTCCATCCGCCCGCCACCTAGACTCTTCGCCCGCCGTCTGGACCCTTCGCCCGCCGCCGCCCTTCCTGTGTTCCCCGTCCTCCCCCGGCTCACAGCCGTTCTCCCCCCAACCTCCCCCCGCCCCCTCCGGCCGCCTTCCCCGACCTCCCTCTTGCTTGCTGTAGCGTTTCATCGTCAGGCTGCCCTTCCTCCCTCCATGGCTGGCCCTCCGACCATCCCCTTCTCCGTCCCCGTCCCCGCCCTTTCTCGGCGCGGTGGTCAGTAGCCTACCACCCTAGTCTCCGCCTCATCCCAGCGGCAGTCAGCTGTGATTCTCGTCCTTCTCCCATCCTCGGGTTCGGCATGGGCGTATATGCTCCCTCAATCGTGGGCGCATATGACCCCCTCCCTCCATTTCTCAGCCGCAGGCAGCCGGCCCCCTCTCCCCCCTTCGGGCGCTTGCGATTCTACTCCTCTCGGCTCTTCAGGCGCATATGGTGGCCTCGGCATGGGATCATATGCCACCTTAGGGCGCATGTCATTCAACCCCTCTCGGCTCTTCGGGTGCAGATAGTGGCTTCGGCGTGGGCGCATATGCCCCCCCTCTTCCCCATTTCTCGAGCGCCTGTGGCAGGCCCCCTCAACCCTCTTCGGGCGCATATGATTCTACCCCCCTCGGCTCCCTGGGCGCATGCAGGCCCCCCCTTCGACTCCCTCATTTGCCTTCCTGGGCGCATATGACTCCACCCCCCTCGGACCCCCGGGGGTATGCTGGGCTCCCCTGCTCCTGCTGCTATTGGACCTTTCACCCCCCTCCCATCTCCCCCTTAGCCGCATTCGTGTGCGGCCCCCCTTCGTCTCCTGCGCTGGGCGCATTTGTTGCCTCAATCATCCCTTCCTTCTCGGGCTTGCGTGGTGGCCCCTCCGGATCAGTCTCTCCTCCATCCATTACGATCCCGGACAACCTCATCGCACTCATCCCCTGCTCTGTTCCTACTCCCCTTGCGGTTGTCTCACATCCCCCCCGAGCCCCTCCGGCCAGCTCGCTCCCGACCTGGTTCGGTTCCCCTCCTCTCAGTCGTATCTCCCAGCTCCGTCATTCGTCGACATACTTTGCCATGACAGAGCAGTCAAGCAGGGCCTCCTTTTCCCCGACATATCCCTCCCCGAAGTAGAGTACCAACTGGCACATATCATGTCCACGATGCCATTTACCGACCAGGAAATATCCTCCCTGGCCACCTTCTTTCCCTACTCCTTCGTCCTTAAATTTTCCCCTGGCTGCCCCAAACTATCCTAGGTTCAGGAGGTTATTGCCGGCTGGCAGCTTACTGCAGAATACAGGGTATCCCCTCTGGACCCGAGGCTTATTCTGCTCCATCTATCCTCCGAAATTGGCCATATGAACGTGTAGTCCAAAGGCACCAATAGGGTTGACTCCCACCCGATTAATATAATCAAGTGGTCAGCGAACTTCAACACTAAGGAAGACTCAGCGACGGTGGCTACCTGGGTGACCCTTCCCAATCTTCCTCTCATTTGCTTTGTCCAAGTGGCTCTTAAGCGTATAGCCAATTCCTTCGGGACATACGTCACCACCGCAGCAGAAACAAGCAACCTGACCAAAGTCCACTATGCAAAGATATGTATGGAACTCGATCTCACCAAAGAGACTCCCAACCATCTCCTCATCGAACTCGGAAACCAGACTCACACCCAGCAGATCGTCTACGATAACCACATCCTCTTTTGCTCCTACTGCCGTTTGCACGGTCACCTCACTAAGCACCGCTTCCGCCTCAATCCCGTTCTTAAGAAGAAAGAAGTGCGGAAAGAACCCAAACCCAAAGGAGGAATCTTGCAAAGTTGTAATCACGAGCAACCCCTATTTCTCCCTCTTCCGAACTCCCACACCAGATTCAGCTCCAGTGAAGGCAAACCTAGTAGAGGAGTCTCCCTAAACAAAATGATGGTCCCCAATGACCCACCAAACATACCACTTTCCAACCAGTTCAACGCCCTCTCCTCTGAAACGAGCGACCAACACCAGGAGCTACCTTCACCTGTCGAATATGTCATCACCACCAGGATGGACCATGAGGACATCAGCAACCCCCCACAAGAGGCAGATGAAGGGGCGCTTCTAGTTATCCATCACAACCCGGACTGCCTAGCCAACCACGAAGCAGCCATCGTGGAAGCCCTAGCCATTCTCGGGCTGGATCAAGCTCTTAGAGGCCTTAAAGTTCTTGCTGATGGATTCCCTATCCAGTCAGAAGGCGACAAGATTGGCATCTCTGCCGACACCCTTCTCATCCCTCCGATTGAACCCCAGCTCGACTCAACCGGAGAATCGATCGATCCTCTCGTTAATACTCCTCTCATCAGACACAAAGACCCCATCCCTGGCTCATTCATCGCAGGAGAGACTTCCACCACTTTGAGGAAATCTGATAAGAAAAGGAGAACCAAGTCCCCGACCATGCACACCAGGTCAGCCTCCAAGCGAACCAACCAACCCCCCAAGTACCATTATTGCTGAACATCCTCTCCTGGAATGTCCACGGTTTGGCGAACAAACCTACAATGAGGAGAATCAACATCCTTAAGAAAACTCACAAGATCGACATATTGATCATCATCGAACCCAAAATCCCCTACAAAAGATCAAGTCCATTCAGCTGCAGTTGGGCTTTCAGTCGGCCATTGCTGGTAGTAATGACATTTGGATCCTCAGCTCAAAGGCCGTCAAGATCGGAGTCATCTGGGACTCCGGGCAAGCCCTTTCTTGCTTGGTTGAACACCCGTTGATCCCCAAGCGCGCTATTCTTTCGGCGGTTCACGGTAGCTGCGACATTGTTGATCGCAGACATCTATAGGACGACCTCCTGGACATCAACCAACACCAACTCAATATCCCTGGGCTTTGCATCGGGGACTTCAATGCAATCACTTGCAGAGAAGAGAAGATCGGCGGCCGCCTTCCACTGTATTCGGGCATACTAGATTTCAACAACTTCATTTTCAACTCCCACCTCTCATCCCTCCTGTTATCGGGCAACGCCTTCACCTGGTACAATATGCAAGAAGTCAAACGTCGACAATACTCCCATCTTGACAGGGCACTAATGAATGACCAATGGCATAGTATGGGTGCCATATCCAAGCACTCCTACCTCAATACCACTGAGTCCGACCACGCCCCCCTACTTGTTGGTATTACCAGCACTTCTAACTAGCCCACTAAGAGCTTCTGCTTCCTGGACTTCTGGTGTAAGCATCCCCAATTCAAGGGCGTCATCACAAAAGCTTAGAACAGCTCGGACTCCCCGGACCCCCTTACCCTAATTGCTAACAAGCTCAAGGCCACGAGAAAAGCCCTTGCCGTCTGGAGCAAGCAAGCCTATGGGGATATATTCCAAGCCATTCGGTTCGCAGAGGATGACGTTACTCGTGCCGAACTCAGGTACATGAACGATAGATCGCCCGCCTCCAAGAACGCCCCTAACCTCACCAGAGCCATTCTCAAATTCAGATTGAAAGTCGACACCGACTTTTGGAACCAAAAAGCAAGGCTTAAATGGGATAGCGAGGGGACAAAAACTCGAGATACTTCCACTCCTGCGTAAATGGTCGGAGACAAAAACTCACCCTCTACCAGATTGTTGATGAGAACGGGAGCAACATCACCAACCAAAAGGGTATCCAAGCGAAAGCCGCGAAGTTCTATTCTCAGCTATTCTCCAAGGATCTGGTTCACAGAGACAACACATTCCTGGAGGCTGTCCCCCAACTTGTTAATGACTCCGACAACGCTCGATTAGAACAACCTCCCTTCGAGCAGGAGGTGAAAGATGTCGTCTGGGCCATAGACGAGCATAGCGCGCTCGGTCCTGATGGATTCATGGGGTTTTTTTTTTCGCACTTGCTGGGATATCATTAAGTTAGACATCCACAAAGCGGTCACAGCTTTCCTCCAAGGAGCTACTTATCCTAGAGCCATCTCGAGTACCAATCTGATTCTCATCCCGAAGAAAGATAACCCGGAGACATTTTGTGACTTTTGCCATATCAGTCTCTGCACCTTCACAAACAAGATCATATCCAAGATCATCGCCTCGCATATGTCCGATCTCCTCCCCAAGATCATTTCGGAAGAGCAGAGTGGATTTGTCCAGGAGAGAAATATCTAAGATAACATCAAGTTGGCCCAAGAGCTTATTACTTGTATGAAGTTCCCAGCTAGAGGAGGCAACATAGCCATCGAATTGGATATGGAGAAAGCCTACGACAGACTGGAGTGGCAATTCATGATCTGGGCCTTCAGGGCTTTCAGATTTTCAGAAACCTGGACCAATATTGTGTGGAGATCGATCAGCAACTCGTGGTTCTCCACGATTATCAACGGTCAAACAGAGGGCTTCTTCAAATCGACTAACGGAGTTAGACAAGGAGACCCTTTATCATTCACCATCTTCATCATCACAACGGACGTCTTGAGCAGAAATCTCAAAAAGATGGCGACCACCCCGAACTTCCAGCACTATCATACCGCCAGCGGATGCCCGATCATCACCTACTTGGCTTTCGCCGATGATATCCTTATTTTCTCATCAAGGGATAGCGGGTCGATGGAAGTGGTCCATAACACGCCTCAGAGATATACCAGATGCTCGTGCCAGAAGGTCAATCCGGACAAAAGTATCATCTACACCCACCACAACATCAAGAGAGATCGTGTGGTCAGCCTCTCCAACATCACCTCTTTCCCCATCAAGCACCCCCCTATCCACTACCTTGGCGGCCCCCTTGTGTACGATAAATCCAACGCCAGCATTTTTGAGAACCTGATCAACCGTGTTAGGAAAAAACTCGAGGGCTGGCATAATACTACTCTGTCACTGGACGACAAGATTATCCTCATCAATCACGTTCTCACTTCCATTTCTATCTACACCCTAGCTGCGTGCTCCCTCCCAAGAAAGTTCTATCCTCCATCGAAAGCATCTTCAGCCACTTTTTCTGGGGCACAGCGGATGCAACGACAAGCATTATGGGGCCAGTTGGTATACTATGGCTCGTCTGACTGGAGAGGGGGGCTTGGGTTTTACCAAACTTTTTCACATCATTAATGCCTTTTCTATAAAACTGTGGTGGAAGCTGCACTCGGGTCAGAACTTGTGGATTAGGTTCATAAAGGCCAGATACTTCAAGCACATTTATCCGTCGACAGCCATCTCCAACAGCAGATCCTCAATGGCTTGGCGTCGCATTTTCATCGGTAGAGCTCTGGTCGAACCTGAGATCCACCATCAAATCGGCAACGACGAGTGGTCACCATTCCAAGAATGATGGATGGGAGACTCCTTGCTTCACAACCTGTCAGCAGCCCCCAGGAATAGCACTATCAAGGAACTGTGGGACCCCTCCGACAACAACTGGAATTGGAACAAAGTTCGGATCTGGGCCGGACTAGAAGCGGTCGCATGCATCCATCGTAGTGGGCTGACGTTATAGTCGAACGCAGATAAGTTGCAATGGAAGCATACTGCTACAGGATTATTCTTGGTTAAATCTGCCAGAAGAGTGATCCTTGGTAACGCCGCTACGCCGACCACCATAGCATCCTTCTGGCAGACTTGCATCCAAAAGAAGTGGTCCTTACTCATTTGGAGAGCCTTACGCGACATCCTTCCCAAGGATGACACCCTCAACACTATCGATTTCAGTCTTGCCTAAGCATGCACGTGCTGTTAAGATCAACAATCGGAAATGGTGGAACACATTCTCTGTCAGGGGACCCTACCGGACCAAGTATGGAACGCCCTCTTCCAGCGGTGCCTTATTAACCCTGTGGCCGACAACTTTAGCGACCTTATAAAGGCCTGGGCGTCCACTTTCAATTGACACCAAATTGTTGCAGCTGCCACAACATGGGTTATTTGGAAGAACTGCAACAAAGCGAGATATGAAGGCCACCAGTACTCCGTCGACCAGCTGATTTGGGAGACCATTCGACAGTGTCGCAAACGGAGATCTCTCTGTTCTCTCGGCCAGTCTTTCTTTTGGAACTCTCTCCTATCCATGGCTTAGTTATTTTGTTCTCCGTTTAGGTTTTCACTTTTCCATATTTTTCCTAGTATATGTGTATAGGCTTTTGCATTTTGCGCCTTCGGTATACTTATAAAGGTTCGGTTGTTTACACCATTTTGAATAAAATGGGTGGTTGTTAATATTTTTTTTGGGTGGTTGTTAATATATATATATATATATATATATATATAAATTATATATATATATATATATCTATATATATAAACATATATTTGATGAAACTAGGCTTTATTCATTAGAAACTCCAGCATTACAAAAGATTATATGATCTGCTAACATTTACATCAAAAAAGCTGGTAAAGCCTTCGAGTGATTGCATCTAACTAAAACTTTCAGGATTTGTCGTCGGATCTCAGAAAGTATTTGATTAGCAGTGTATTTGTAAGCTTCATAGCGCTATTTGTTCCTATTTTTCCATAGGACCCAGCATGTAGCCCCCACTACAATTTCACGAAGATGAATCATAGGCCTCCTCCACCACTTCTTCAATCTGTAGATGAGCTCCCCTATACTTCGAATATGAAACTCCTTTTGTAGTTTACTCCACACTGTCTTCGCCAGTTCACCATCATTAAACACATGGTTAATAGTTTCCTGTTGGGGTTGAGCACAACAATGACATTGGGAAGCATGCTGATAGCCAAGTGTTTGCACACTGTCATCTGTAGGAAGGCTAGAATGAAGCATCCTCCATCCAAGTACTGACCACTTAATAGGAATATATGAGTTCCAGATATAAGAAAATTTTGAGTTGCGATTGAAAGGGATTCTTGTGTGTCTCCATGCTGAAGACAATGAGAATATACCTGCTCTGGATGGAGTCCATAACCAAAAATTATTGTCCGAAGGATGAGGCACAATTAGATGATTAGAGATCTCTCTCCCCTTTAGAATCCTCTTCCAAATGTGAGAAGCATTAGTGCTAGATTGAACGCTATCCAGTCCAGCATATTTGCAGTATCTAACTCTGATAAATATCGACTATAGGCCATCCCGGATCTTCAGTTTCCACCATAATTTGGCAGAGAACGAGTTGATAACTTCATCCATACTTCGAAGACCGAGACCAGTGTCATCCTGGGGTCTAACTCTTTTTGACCAGCTAAGCCAAGTGTGTTTATATATTCCTTCCTTCGATCCACGGATGAATTTTGAAAATATAATCTTGAGTTGATTAAGAACTGCCTTAGGTGGGTTATATGCTGCTAATGTACACATAGGTATGGATGTTAAAACAGACTTAAGAAGAACAAGCTTACCGCCATATGATAGGAGTCTCTGCTGCCATCCATCTATTCTGTTCCTGATCTTAGATTTCAGGTCTTCGAACATGCTTACATTCTTCTTCCCTGACATCAAAAGGCACCCAAGGGAGGCAAACAGAGGATTTGATGATCTGAACCCAGTGATATCATGCAATTCAGCTTCACAATCAGGTGGAAATGACGGATGAACATATATGGATGACTTGTGAGCATTGATAAGTTATTCCGATGCAGCTTCGTATCTTGCCAATACTGAACGCAAAGCTCTGACAAATGAGACATCCCCCACTGAGAAGATCAAAATATCATTTGTCTATGCAAGATGAGACACCGCTGGGCATCCAATTGGAGAGTAGAAGTGATTGAAGGAAGGTAACTCCACTAGTTTCTTGAGATTACGAGATAAGGCTTCAGCTGCAATGATAAATAACGCAGGAGAAATAGGATCGCCTTGTTGAACTCCCCTAAAACCATGGAAGAACCACGAAGACTCCCCATTAATAATAGATGAGTACCATACATTGCTGAGGAGACGATACATCATATTGATCCATGTCTTATTAAACCCGAACTTTCTCATGACCTTTATCAGGAAACTCCAATCAACTTGATCATAGCTTTAGCCATAACTAGTTTAATTGCTACATTCCCTCCTCTATTTTTGATTCTCATCATACTCATCATTTCTTGGGCAAGGATCACATTATCAACAATTTCTCTAGCTTTCTCAAATCCACTTTGCTCTGGAGATATGATCCTAGGGAGAATAAGAGCCAATCTGTTCGCAAGTAGTTTGGATATAACCTTGTTTATGATAGTACACAGGCTAATGGGGCGGTAATCAGACCATGTAATAGGGCTCTTCACCTTTGGGATCAGGACAAGAGAAGTGCTTGATATGGCTCTGGGAAGAGAAAATCCGTCCATGAACAATTGGACTGCCTCCAGAATATCAGCTTCAATAATATTCCATGCAGTTATGAAAAACTTCGTAGTAAACCCATCTGGACCTCCCACACTCCTAGAGTCTATGCTCTTGATGATATGAGTGATCTCCTCCTTCGTGGGATTAAGTTTCAAAGCCTGATTGTCCTCCTCTGTAATTAGGGAAGGAATACAGTTCAGAAGATCGTCATCTGCAACCGTGGTCGTGCTCATGTATTGAGCTGCAAAATGATCGTTTGCTGAGGCTTGAATATCAGGCAGTTCTTTAAGAGTACATTCATCAACCTTGATAGAATGAATCCAAAACTTTCTTTGATTACTATTAACATATTCGTAAAAATAAGTTGTATTTCGATCTCCTTCCAAATCCCAGCGTAACCGAGCCTTCTGCTTCCAATAAGAATCTTCATACGTGAGACGATGTTTCAATACGGCACGAGCTTTACGAAGTTGCTCTCGAGAAGAATTAGAGTTGCTCTGCTCATAATCAATCTCAGCTGCTAGGACTGCGTCTTCTGCCACCTTGACTTTCTGGAAAATATCACCAAACGTCTCATGACTCCAAGCAGATAAGGCTTTTCGACAGGCTGCCAACCTCTCTGACACTCGCACCAGAGCATTAGCGTGATCAATCGAGGGCCATACTTTGTCTACCACTTTACAGAAATCTTTGTATGTTACCCAGAAGTCTAAGAACATGAAGGCTCTACGACCACGCACATTATCAGATTTGAAAGTGATAAGTAATGGCGTATGTTCCAATTCATTTCTATTAAGATAATCTTCCATCGACAAAGATAGGATAGAGAGCCATTCCTTGTCCAATAGTATGCGATCCCGACGAGATCCTTGTTTATCCCTTTCTGACTTCATCCAGGTGAATGTGCTCCCTATATATGGTAGACCAGTTAAGCTAGTAGTCATCAAAAAATTTTGAAGTCGTGCATAGCCTGGTGACTCGGAGCCAAACCACCCGTCTCCTCTTCCTTAGTCTTGACCACGTTAAAATCTCTTTCTACTGCCCAGGGAATGCAATAACATGTCTGAAGACCTTGAAATCTCTTCCACATCTCCACCCGACCTTCCTTGGTGTTGTGCCCATGGAACAAGAACTTCAGTTGGCAGGAAGTCATTGGCAAAATGAATGGTGATAGCCTGATCAAATGAATCCACCAAGTGCATTGAAGAGCCCTCCCTTGTGAAAACCCATATATTCCCTCTCTCATTAGAGATAGCTTGATGACAACCAAGTTTAAGTTGATATGATGTTAACTGGATGACCTAAACCTTGGGTTCGATAATGGCAATCAGTTGTACTTTGTTAACTCTTGCTAAGTTTTTGATCCTTTTTAAAGTCATTTTGTTAGCAATACCACGCACGTTCCAGATCAGAAATTTAAACATATTAATTTTGTCGGGGGTTACCAGAAGAGGAGCTATTGGAAACTAACCGAAGGATTTATCCGATGGTGGAGGAGCTTTCTTCTTACGGTTCGAAGGAGGGGGCCGAGATGATGCTGCTTCTTCTTCTTGGGCATTTTCATTCGCCGCCAAAGCTCGAGCTTCTTCTTCCTCAGCTACATTCACCCAAGTTTTTTTGAGAACCTCACCTTCTTCAAGCGCCTCGTCCACATCTTCATGAGAAGCAATGGCATTAATGTCCGTCGGTACGAGTGTCTTCTATGGGTTTTGGGGTGGAATGATCGCATCATTACTCTATAAGGGATCATGAGTTAATGGAGGATTAATGGTCGAGTGGATGTTTTCGTCAGATGCATGGGTCTTTGTGCTTCTATGTAAGTCCTTTGTTTGGCTGTTGGAGTCATGATAAGGATCAACTTATACATACTGCTGACTTGGAAGCTCATGGATAGGCTCCGGCTCCACTATTGGCTGAAGCCTAGTTGAAGGTTCTTCCGTGTTGGCATGCTCCCCGCTAGGCATGTCCTGCTCCCCTTGAGGAATGTCCTGCTCTCCCCGAGGTAATATACGTGTGACATGCATTTGGTTTTCTTTCTGAACCACAACTTCCTTTCCTTTTTCTTTTTGATTGGTTTTGTAAGAATCTGTAGAGTGACCCTGGTGACGACAAGCAGTACAGAATAATGGTGTTGATTCATAATCAATATGCTGCCAGAAACTTCTATTGAGTGGCAAGTTGATGCGAATCTTGTGTTGCAAAGCTTTGGATGCATCAACTTCATTGAACACCCTAGCGAGGCTAGGACGAGATAAATTTGCCGTGGCTTTATCAATCTTTAATGGGGTTCCGATAGCGCATGAGATAGCGAAGAGAGCGTCCTTGGTGTATAGATGATGGGCGTAGGGGATAAGCTAGGGCTGTTTCTTTATCTTCTGAAAAGGAGATTGAAGGAGCACCCTTGAAAGTTGTTACCGATCGGGGAGGGATGAGTGGTGCAGACGAGGGTATCTGACCTCCCACAACCTCCGCGAAAGATCTAGAGGTCACTGAACCGAAGGCCACACGACAAAGACGGGGAAGACGTCGCCACCCAAGTGGTGTCAGAGGGGATACCCGGTACGGCCTCAGGCCACACCGTGGTTGATGGTGGAGAATGAGGCGCCCTAGGGTTCCCGAATTTGGAGATGATATATATATATATATATATATATATATATATATTTTTTTTTTTTTTTTTAAATATATATATATATATATATATATATATATATATATATATATATATATATTCTAAAAATATATATATATATATATATATATATATATATATATTATTTTTTTAATATAAATATATATATTTATATAAAAAAATAATATATATATATATTTTTTATATAATATATATATATATATATATATATATATATATATATATATATATATATACAATCTGCCATGGTTTGGTTTCTCCAGCTCCTTCCCATGCCCCTCCACCGCCTCCCCTGCCGGCTCCACCTAGGCCGGCGGCCTCCAACTTCCCTCCAACCCCCCTCTTCTCCCCGAGGTAGCCCACCATCTTCTTTCCGCCTATTTCCTTTCACCCAACCCCGGCCAGCTGCCTCTCCATCCCGCCGTCCGCCCCTCCCGTTCGGAACCGCCTCTTCATCCCTCTTTCCCACCTGTTGGCCACCACCTGCCCCTGTCCAGCTTTCACGGGTGCTCAGGCGCCCCTTTCCCTCTGAGTAGAGGCGACCCCCAGCTTCGTCCCCGGACAGCGTTGACCGCCGGCTTCCTGGCCGACCCCTCATGAGCCGGGATCTCCCCGACGTTAAGCCACCAGCAGCTTCCGTACCCCTCTCCCGCCTATCCCTCCATCATTTAGTTTTCGAACGGCCCTTCGATCCCATCGGGCGGGAGCCCACCTGCGGTACAAGTATCTGGCCCCCCGTTGTCAGACCCCTCGTGCCCGCTGCTTTCGGTGCCCATCACGAGGAGGTCCATCCTCTTTATACGTACGCTGTCGTGCGTAATCCAGAGCTCCCCTAAGTTTCCGCTGGTGGACCCCACCTTGAGCCGAGTACGGTACGCTTCGGTGGAGCGTATCCCGGCTTTCACGCTGCCAGTGGTTTGGAGTATTCCTTTCCCCCTTTTCTGTGTTCACTGGTGAGCCCTACCCTCCCACTCAGTTCTACGCCCCTCTTTACTCCACCCCTTCCTTTTATGCAAATCCTTCTCTCCACAGTTCTATGCCCCTTCAGATCCCCACCCTCCCCTCTACGCAGCACTCCTATCCATACTATTCTACGCCCCCACCCCCCATCACCCCTCTATCTTATTCGCAGAACCCCCACTGGTCTCCTCCTTTGCCCACCCAGGCCCCTACCCCTCCCGCCTCCTTTCAGCCCGCCCCCCGCCACCCTTGTCCTTCCCTCCTTTCAGCTACTTCCCCAGTCGACCCCCCTCCCCGAGCTTTCCTGCGAGATTGCCGCGTCATCAGCTCAGCCGCCACTTGCCTCTTTTCAGCCCGCGAATCTTGTCCCCGATCCCCAGGCCAGCGTCGCCGATCTCGGGATTTCCTCTGGGGATCCCAAAGGCGTTTTCCCCCTCCCTCCCAGGCTGCTTTTGGTGTGCAGGAGGCGCCCCCCTTGTAAGGGAGCGGCATCCGCCCCGTCCTCCACTATCCCCGTGGCAGAGTCTCCTTCCCTACCACCAGGCAGGTTGCCCATGGCCGACCCCGCTACCCTTCCTCCCAACCCCGGTCACAATCCAACCCTGTCAGCACCTCCGCCTTCCCCTGGAGGGACCCTGGCTACCCCTTATCGCGGCGGAGCTCAGCCTTCCTACGCCGCCAATCTTCGCCCGGAGTTAGCTCTCTCGAAAGGCCTTCTATTCCCTGACATCCACCTCCCAGACATTGAGTACCCTCAGGATTCCCCAGTTCCTTTGGTCCCCTTCTCCGACTTGGAATTGTCTTCTTTGTCATCATACTTCCCCCACACTTTTATCCTCAAATTTTTATCCGGATGCCCCAGCTCTCCAGGGTTCAGGAGACGATAGCTAGTTGGAGACTCTCGTCGGATTACCGAGTGGCACCCCTGGACCCCAGACACATTCTCCTCCACCTCTCCTCCGACTGCGACCACAGGACAGTATGGTCCAAGGGCAATTGCAGGATCGATTCCTTCCATAAGAAGATCATCGAGTGGTCTCCAGGCTTTAACACCAAAGTTGACTCAGCGAAGGTCGTTGCCTGGGTAATCCTGCCTAACCCACCCCTCATATGCTTTGTACTAGCAGCACTCAAGCTTATTGCCAATTCCTTCGGGACATATGTGGCATTGGCGCCTGACACCAGTAACCTCACCAAGGCCCACTATGCTAAAATCTGTGTGGAACTCGATCTCATCTCAGAACCACCTAATTTTATCACCATCAAACTGGACAACCAGACCCATACCCAACAAATCCTCCATGACAACCACATTATGTTCTGCAACTACTGTCATTTAAGAGGTCACCTACCAAAGCACTGTCACCGTCTTCACCTAGAACTCAAGAAGAAATCCGCCCGGAAAGACAACGACCAAACAGAGGGGAGGGATCCCAAGCCACCCATTCTTCCTCTTGCAAACTCGCACACACGATTCGGTTCTAGTGACGGCAAAATAGACCAGAGCAAATTCCTTAGCAAAGCCCTGATCCCCTTCATCACCCAATAAATCGCGCTCACCAACCAATTCGACATTCTAGTATCAGATGACACGGAAGCACCAACAGAGAATGCCTGCACATTAGCTGTTTCAGACCTCTCCGAGATAGTGCCTAACCTCCTATCTCGGAAGGAGAAGAGGCGATCACTGAGAGAAGCAAGGCAGATCAACAACACACCAACGAAGAACCTGTTGAAGAAACCCTTGCTATCCTCCCCAGCGATGCTGATCAACTACCCTCCAGTGATATCCCGGTTGAAGAAACCCTCGTAATCCTCGAGCCAGACCAAGCCAGAAGAGGACTACAAGTACAAGCTGCCGGTTACCCTCTCCAGCAAGTTATTCTTCTGAATAGGAGCACCAGCAACTCCCTAGCCATTCCCTTTGAGGATCCCACCGTAGACTCCGCTGGAAAATGAATAGGAACCACCTCAATTCCTCTCGAGCAAGCCTCTAGCGACTCTCACACCTAGGCTGAGGCGGAAGCGTCTACCTCGGGCAGGAAACACACCAAGATAGGAACAGCCGAAACAACAACCATCCAAACCAGATCCGCCGCCAAGCGGAACAAAAAACCCTCTCACAACCTCATTAATGCTTAACATCCTATCCTGGAACGTCCGTAGCCTGGCGAACAAACCTACATTAAGAAGAATTTCCAGTCTCCGAAAAAATCCACAAAATCGACATCCTCATTATTATAGAACCCAAAATTCCCCCCCAAAAGATTAAAATCTATCCAGTTGCAGCTAGGTCTCCCTACGGCCATAGCAGGAAGACACGACATTTGGATCCTCTGCACGAAGAACGTCAACTTAGTTGTCATCCAGGACTCCTGACAAGCTCTCTCCTGCTAGATAGAACACCCCAAGCTTTCAGAGCGTGCTATTATCTCAACGGTCCACGGCAGCTGTGACATCGTTGAGCGAAAACACCTCTGGAATGATCTTCTTGACATCTATCTCCACAACACCGACTACCCTTGGCTTTGTATTGGAGACTTTAATGAGATTACTGTCACGACCCGTACCCACTGTGAGGGTACGAAAACGTAACAACGCCCAGCCTACGCCGTAGTGTCGACGGTAGAACGTTGTCCTAGGTCACAATATCTAACAATATAAGGTACATGAACAGTATATACACTCTGAATGGAAGTGACATAACAGAATAGTCTCAATCACATCTAATGCAGATACAGAATAGTAAAGGTAGATAGATAGATCAAAACCACAATGTCATATAAATAAGAGAGAGAATCTAAGTGTCTAAGATAACAACTCAAGAAATATCCAGCTTAATACAAGTCTCTAAATATATACAACATCTCAGAACAACAAATGAAAGTCGAATAAACAATACTGAAAAAGATAAAGCCTAGCTATCTAGCCTATAATATGGGAGTAGCTTCCTGTACTGCAGCTGGGTCCTCCAGAGGAACCAGGTCGCAGGTGTCGTCTAAGCCTCCTCCGTAATAGGTGGTGCATAGGGCCTCATCCTCATCCTCTGTAATATTTTCAACAGGTCCAGTCAGGATAGGAACGAGCACAATACATCTCACGCAGTTCATATCAAGTTAGGAAAAATAAAGCATACAATAGAGTAAGATATATGAAACGCTGAAAAGAGAATATATAAAGTAAATGAGATAACTGTAATGAAATATCTACTATAAATAGAGAACTAACATTGACTAGTGAGTCAGAGTAAAATATAGACATGTGAATGACATAGGAAGATTCATGACTACAGCTAAGAGTGATTCATGACTACAGCTACTTGGATATTATTCACATGCCTATTTCTAGACCCCCATCCCTAATCAATACATAAGGACCTGTTCAAGTTATGTTAAGATTCGTGAAACTTCACATGGCTCATAAAATGAGTGATACGTGAAGGTGATTCATGATGGCTCTGTGAACATGAGAGTACATGTGTCACAAGCAATTCGTGAATCAGTGAAAGCATAGAGATACGTGATGATTTGTGAAACGCACAAAACATAGAGTATCCGATGCTCCCGAGGGGGATAACATCTCATGAAAATATCCATATAGTACCAATCCGTGCTACCAACGTGTCAGCATCAAGTAAGGTAATATAGAGAAAGAATATAAATCCTAGCAAGTATGAAACGGTCAGAGAATGTACTCGCCTGATAACTAAATGTCCGAAGAGGGTGTACTGCCTTAGGAGAGGTGTATGTCTCTAATCAGAGCAATACAAGTTACAACATGTCTAAAATAATGAAATAGACTGCTACAATGCATCTACATGATGTTTGGGGTCAATCTTGGCTAAAGTCAACCTTTGGTCAACTCTAGTCAACCCTAACAGTCAAACTAGGTCAACTCTAGTCTAGTTAGGTCAAAAAAGGTCAAACTAGTCTAGGTTGGCCAAACCTAGGCTTAATAAGTCAATCTAGGTTACTAACTAATTATCCTAGCAAACACACTAGTCTAATGATACACAAGTGTATCCACACCACATGCCATAGGCTAATTACATAGGCAATGAGCCATATCAGATATAGGCCAATACCCATACCATATATCTATATTCAAATTATTCATAGGCCAATGAAATCTCTATTTCACATTACACTATCATACTACACATTTTACATTTATATATTACATTTCACATTCACATAGGTTAGATAATATATATATATATATATATATATATATATATATATATATATATATATATATATATATATATTTATATATATACACTAATAGAGATATAGATATGTAAATAAGGCAAATGTATGTGTGTGTATGTGTATGATAGTGGTAGGAATGTGTGTGTAGGCATGTGTGTGTTAGTGTCACAGATTGGAATGTGTGTGAGTGAAATTGCAAAATAGTGTAAAGGGAAAAAAAATAGTGTGACAGTCTCAGTTTGTGTGTCTAGAGGTATCAACATAGGTTTAGTTCTCAGGAAAATTCAGTTTATAGGTAACATCAAATCCAACATGCATAAATGAACAATCCTGATTAGTAAGCATCCCTAATCAATTCTCAGGAAATCAGTGACATAAACTCAGATTTACAGTTTTTTTTACATAAGGGATTAATTCTCAGACTTTCAGTTTTTAGTGTATGAGTGTAGGAGTGTCTTAGGTGAATCTACATATAAAACAAAACCCACAAATGACAGTTAACCTACGTTTGTGTAATAGACAGTTAACATATAATTCAGATTTCTATACATACAATAACCAATTTGAAAACGAGACTCAATCCCAAATTAAAAATAAATCATGAAACCAAAATCTCAGTTTTCAAACATTTTAAAACCTCAGTTTAACATTCTCAGTTAACAATACAATAAATTCTCAGGTTTTGAATTATCACCTACATTTCAGTCAATGCACATTCGAAAAAACAACCTAATACAATGTGTGAAAGTGCATACGTTTGTGTGTTGAAATCAGTATGCAATTGTGTGTGTAACAGGAAATGAAATCAGGGATGTGTCAATGGGTGAAGGCAAAAGGGAAATCTCAGATTTGTATAACCAAATCAATGTAACAGTCACAACATCTCAGGATTCCTAGAGTGCAAAGTGTAACAGTGATTCAACAGTTCAATTCCAACCAATGCAAATTCAAAACTAATGTAATATGTAAGCTAAATCCCTATGCCAAGTGAACCCTATCATGTAAGTTAACTTAGCTGCATCTAGGTGAATAATACTGCAGTTTAATCATCAAGAAATCAGTTTAGCAACACTTTAATCTCAGAATTCAGCATTCGAAAGCAAGTATCAGTAATATTGGGGAAAAAGACCCAAATAGAAATCCTAATGTTGTGTTATCATCAAATCAAAACATGAATTAATCCTTAACAGAAGCTAGTACATGTGTGGCTAATTCTCAGGTTTTAAGCCCTGTGCAACTCAGAAAATAGTGAGTAATTAACAGTTAACACATGTATCAAATCAACATTCAAAAATCAAATTCGAAAACCAAGACCTACATCAATCAATAACCAAGGTTTCAGTAATGTAAAACACATGTAGATGAGTTAGTATGGCAGTTTAAATCATGGAAAATGGTTTGAAAACATATTTAAATTCAGGAATTGAAAATAGGAACACAGTGTATCAGTAATTCACTCGAACCCCTAATTGATATAGGAAAAACCCAATAACTTGTCATATTGATTATGCCAACATGAAGTGCACACGTGTACGTGTCATAGGGATGCATTCGTGTACGTCGCGTGGTCGTATTGTACGTCGCGCACGAAATTATATTTTTTTTATAATTGCTCGACGAGTGCGAATATGTACGAGTGTACATATTTTTAGAAAAATATTTTCTTATTTTTATAGTTTCAAAATAATATATATAATATTTTATTTAGCTATCAAAATTTCCTAAAGTTATAATTTTATTTATGAAAAGTCTTTTATTTAGAATAAATAATATTCTTAGTGCATACATATACTTCATGAATGTTTTGCTAGTTTATTTTAAATAAAAATATAATTTTTGGGATTTATTAATATTAATATTTTATTATTCAAAAAGGTATTTAAAAATATTTATTATTTTCAAAATTATTATTATTTGTATTTTAAAAAATATATTTGGAAGTTATTGTGGCTATTTAAATCTTGATTTGATTTTTGGATTTATTTAAATAGTTAAATATTGAAATTTGATTTATCCCATTGATTTTAAACCAAGAATTTAATTAGATTTAAATTTGATTTGTATTGGGAATTGGATTTTGATTTTGATTTGGATTTATTGAAATAAAATAAATTATAGATTTAGTTATCTATTTTGGGTTTAAACAAATCCTAAATTTTATCTTATTGGGAATTCCCACATCCTATAAATAGGAAGGTACTCCTCCAATTTATTATTCATCCGCACAAATATTTTCTCCATAATATTTCTACAAGTTGTGCATCGTATTTGTGTCCACCTTCCCATCCACTATACTTTTCTTCTACATATACAATATTCCTCCATCCGGAGTCCGACAATCCTGAATGTTTATCCATGTCGCGTCGGACATTCTCCGACGCAACCCAATCCCAAATCCTAAACCTAACCCTATCGACACCACGCCCTGTCGCTCTGACGGCGACTCCACCACCACTTCATCCCTACCCCGGCGACCCCATACCGCAGCCACCATCACGGACACAGCAGTCCTGCCCGACACACCACCCGCGGAAGCCTGGTCAGAATCCTCGCTCTCCCACGACCAACCACAGACCCCCGCCATCAACACCCTGCCACCGATACGACTCCCCCACTCTCCATCGCCACTACCCGCCACCGCAGCCTGCCAACACCACCGCCAGTCATCACTACCACCGCCTCTGCAGTCGGCCACTCCGGCAGACCGCCCACCACTCCGACAACACACCCTTCACCACCAGCACAACCGCCACGACACAGCAAAAAAATAATAAAACCCTAACCTAGAACTAACCTCCGGCGAACCGCCCTTCCCAGCGCCGCCGAGACCTTCCGACTGCCCTAGCCGTAGCCACCGACTCCTCATTTCCCTTCTTCTCCGCCTGCCGTCCCCCGCTCTCCGTCGCCGACCGCTCACTCCGCCCCTGTCCGCCCAGCCTCCCACGCGTCCAATCCCTTCCGACCAAAACCCCCGCACTCCCCTCCATCGCGTGCACGCCGGCGAGCCATCGCGCAAGCCACCGCCTATCGCCGCTCCGCACAACCCTCAGCCTTCGCCGCCTCTTCCATCAGATCGCCGCCATCATCTTCCCTCATCTTCTCGCAGCCTCCGCCGCCTAAGCCGAGCTCCCTCTCCTCCGATCGTCCCCATCATCAGCCGCACGACCCGACCTCCGCCTCGCCTTGGCCGGGCCACCGAGCTCGTCACTCCGTCGTCCGATCGCCCCTCATCGATCCGTCCCGCCGCCAGCCCTAGATTGCGCCGAACGCAGCTCCTCACCAAACCCTCTCCTCTCTCGCCTCTCTCTTCTCTCTCTCCCTTGCTCTTTTCTCTCTCCTCCTCTCTCTTAACACCGACCCCTCTACCGGAATAGGTTTTTTTATATTTTATTTTATTTTATTATTTTATATTACTTTTGTTAATTATTGTTATTATTATTATTATTATTCAGTTTTTTAATTTTATTATTATCATTCATCATTTTTTGCTAATTATTATTATTATTATTATTATTATTATTATCATTATTATTGTGATTATTATTATTATTATTTTATTGATATTTTGCCAATTGTAGTAGTAGCAACATATCGATCTATAATTATTATTTTTTCTACTTATTCTTAATTTTGAAATGAAAATATCTATATGTTTAATTATTTGTGGGAAATGTATTATTAAATTAGTTTATAGTATTTATAGGTAAATTGACCTACAAATTATTTTGGCAAAATTAGTTTGTTGATGTTGTTGTTTGTATTGAGGTTTTATGAATTTATATAAAATACTCGGAATAAGAAAAATCTAGTTTCCAAAATTTTAGAATAATTACTAAGTATTTTCAAATAAGTATTTAACTATCTTCAAGTAACAAAATATAGTTTGCTACCAATTCTATTTTCGACAAACTTAGAGTTTTTGCCGAAAACGGTTTTCTTGACTTTAAAGTAATTTTGGTATTTTTCCTATAAATATTTTGACTCTTGAAAGTTAGATTTTAGAAATTATAAATATTTTTTAAAAATTTGTATATATAAATAAATATTTATTTATCCATTATTCTTTGATTCTTATTCTGTCCGTATCCAAGTCCTATTCCTTCGCCCATTTCGAAACTACCTTATGTCATCCCTAACTAATTCGACCCTTCTGGATCCAATAGAACTATCCGTGCCACCATCCGAGGTCACCATGCATAGTTGTTGCACCGAAGTCGCAGTTCATGCCACCGTGATTATCGTAGCACACCAGGTGTACTATCAGGCAAGACACCTTGCCATTCGCTGTTTAATTATTTTAGCTCATATTTCATGCATTATTTATTTTCTTTATGTAAAATAAACTGTGATACACGGCATAACCTGTTAGAACTTACTGTTCATTTAAATTCCTGCTATGTATTATTTTTACACATTAAACCTAGATTTAAGGGACCACCTTGTGTGTTGCATTCATTGGCCTTGACACGTTGTAACACGAAGTTGTGTGTCGTATGTAGGACACGAAAGTGCATAATTGGCTGGCCACCAGTACGTACAAGCCGTGCGATAGGAATAACCGCTAATAGAGATTATACGCTAGTTTGACTTAGCCATTATAGTGGTTTGTGTTGTGGATATAACATAGTAGGCATTAGGCGGGGAGGACAATTCCTTAGCGTATGGGCTTCGATGTACTTTCCCTTGTGATCCGGACTCTCTACTGGAGATACGGAATTGATGACCCATGATTACTGACGGCTACTAACGATTCTGCGAAACGTCATGCTCTTACTGATGGGGCCTCTGGTGCCCAAGGAAGGACTATATCGATCCTATTCAGCCAGGGCCCATGCGTAGGAAGGATTGTTCTTAACTACATTTCACTTAGAAGGGTTAGGCACCTTTATCCGTTAGGTACGAGTACTTTTGGTTTGGGTACTTGTATCTGACCGTGGCTTGGAACAATAACTTGTCGCGGATTAGTTCATCACATCTTGTCCTTGTTTGGTTGTAGGTGTGACTTACTACTTCGATGAGAAGGTATTGAACCTTGTTGGGGTCCGGATACCATATTGGATTCATGGCATGGAAAGATACGTTACCGTGAATTAGTTTACCATCTCCTATCCTTGTTTGGTTGGGGGGATGGTACGCTCATTCAGTAGGTGCGTATTGGACCATGTTATAATTTGATTTACTTATTTATTTGAGCAATATTTATTCAGTTTATATGGCATGATATTATGTGTCTTGTTACGTCCCTCTGAGGACCTGGTTATCTTTCTAGGTGTGTGTTATTATCTTTTGCAGGTGCTTTAGCTCTAGCCGTGATCATCACTATTTCTTCGAGGATGATTGCATTTGGATCGTCTTCGCGTCGCTCGCCAAAATTATATCTTTTCTTATGTATTTCTTTTCATAGTTGGTAGTGGATTTGTCTCCGCCCAACTATATGTACCAATGATAATTCAAAGTGATTATATGATATCTTTATTCCTTTATTTTGCGTGGATGAGATTTGTTATGGTTCTAATATATTTTACAGCTTATGTATTTATACGAGGCTTCCATATATTAGAGTATACTTCGTATGAATACAGCTGGCATGTCTACGTTCCTAGTCCTACGTATTTTGGGACTGGGGCGTTACATGTTTTTGTGGTGGTCCATGCAGGTTAAGATAAATTGTTTGGTTACTTTACCGTACCAAGCAAGCCTGCGTATAGGATTAGAAGTCTAGGATCTCATCCACATACTTGACCCCTTTTCTTGATTTATCTACCGTTTGACTCATCAATTGCATCTTGATTTCTTCCTTCCATCCCTATTTTTTTCCCTTCGTACTTGCTAGAGATTGATCCTACTAGTTAGATATCCCAAACACCCTTAGCTAAATTCTTTAAGTTGGGTAGAATACCCCATACACCCTTGACCATTAATACAAATGGTATTATCTATACCATAGAGACTAGAGGAAGTTAACCCATTTGGTCAACCAAGCCTTGGTCAATAAAATCGTAGAATGATGGTATAGGAATAAACAAGACTTAGATCCTTATGACTCTTAGACCATTCATATTTGTTTTTATTCATCTATTATCGTGCCTATATTTTACTATCTAAATTAATGATGCTAATGTAGCCTAGTTTTTGCAAGCTTAGCCTTTTACCAAGCTTGTTCGTGACATATATGTTAATGGAGGTACCCCACTAACATATTGTCTAATCAGAACCGGTGCATAATGGTCTGATCAACCAAGTGCACTTTGGTTCGCTTTTGTCTATTACTCTACGTGGATGGGGACATAATTAAACTTGGTCCTTACAATCCCATCCACGACTGCCTTGACAATTCTTTCGAAATTATTCGATCGTCTTTGAATCACGTATTCGTATTCGATAACGCCTCCTTCGAACTCTATACTGCTTTCGCCTTCACCTATTTTAGGAGGACGAAGGCGTTATACTAGAACTTCCTCTAGCCTTCCTATCGGCTATGACCATTCTCACTCGATGTTGCTATATCTTTATCCTAAACTACTCGACCCTATCAAGACCCTTTAATCGCTTAATTAAAGCGAACCTATTTCGTTCTCTTAATCGTGACCCTCATTCATTACTCGTGACCATACCGTATTATCTTTCTATGATCTAGATCGTGATTTCATACGACATGATTTTTTATCGATGGTTTCCCATCAATACCCCCTTGTGTCTTCTCACCCCCCCACGAATTCTTAATTTCGAGGACGAAATTCTTTTAAGTTGGGTAGGATGTAAAATCCCTAAATTTTTACTACTTTTTTTATTAAATTTGTACCGATTTAAAATTTTGTATTGTACGTCGCATGGACGTATTGTACGTCGCGTACGAAAATATATTTTTTCGTAATTGCTCGACGAGTGCGAATATGTGCGAACGTACATATTTTTAGAAAAATATTTTCTTATTTTTATAGTTTTAAAATAATATATGTAATATTTTATATAGCTATCAAATTTCCTAAAGTTATAATTTTATTTATGAAAAGTCTTTTATTTAGAATAAATAATATTCTTAGTGCATACATATACTTCATGAATATTTTGCTAGTTATTTTAAATAAAAATATAATTTTTGGGATTTATTAATATTAATATTTTATTATTCGAAAAGATATTTAAAAATATTTATTATTTTTGAAATTATTATTATTTGTATTTTGAAAAATATATTTGGAAGTTATTGTGGCCATTTAAATCTTGATTTGATTTTTGGATTTATTTAAATAGTTAAATATTTGAAATTTGATTTATTCCATTGATTTTAAACCAAGAATTTAATTAGATTTAAATTTGATTTGTATTGGGAATTGGATTTTGATTTTGATTTGGATTTATTGAAATAAATTAAATTATAGATTGAGTTATCTATTTTGGGTTTAAACAAATCCTAAACTTTATCTTATTGGGAATTCCCACATCCTATAAATAGGCATGTACACCTCCAATTCATTATTCATCCACACAAATATTTTCTCCATAATATTTCTACAAGTTGTGCATCGTGTATGTGTCCACCTTCCCATCCACTATTCTTTTCTTCTATATATACAATATTCCTGCATCGTGTCTGTGTCCACCTGCGGGAGCCTGGTCAGAATCTTCGCTCCCCCACGACCAACCACAGACCCCCGCCATCAACACCCTGCCACCGACACGACTCCCCCACTCTCCATCGCCACCACCGCCACCCCAGCCTGCCAACACCACCACCAGTCATCACCACCACCGCCTCTGCCGTCGGCTGTAAAACTCCTAAATTTCTACTATATTTTTTTATTAAAATTTGTACGAATTTAAAATTTTGTATTGTACGTCACGTAATCGTATTGTACGTCGTGCGCGAAAATTTGTTCTTCGTAATTGCTCGACGAGTGCGAATATGTGCGAGCGTACATATTTTTAGAAAAATATTTTTATCTATTTTATAGTTTCAAAACAATATATGTAATAATTTGTTTTAGCTATCATACCAACATTTTCAAGACCGTTATTTTATTGTAAAAAGTCTTTTCTGAAAACAGTTATTATTAATAAATAATTTTTCGTGCATACATATATTTTATAAATATCTTATTAGTTATTTTAAATAATAATATAATTTTCTCATTAATATTATTAGTATTTTTTGAAAACATATTTTGAATTTATTATGGAGATTTAAATCTTGATTTGAATTTATGTATTTATTTAAATAGTTAAAAAATTAAAATTTGATTTATTGATTTGATTTTAAACTAAGCGAATTAAATTAGATTTAATTGGATTTGGATTTGATTTGATTGATTTGATTGATTTTAAATTAATACATGAATTATCTACTTTGGGATTTTAAATAAATCCAAATCCTATCCAATTGGGAATTCCTACATCCTATAAATAGGCAGGTACTCCTCCATTATTTTTCCACAAGCCATAATTGATCCACAAATATCTCCACAACATGTACGTGCCTCGTGTCGATGTCCATCCCTTCTGTGTCAGCCGTGACGGCCTCGGGTCCGACCCCGGGTGTCATTCCAATCTTATTCCATCTATTATAATTACATTAAATTTTCTGTGTCGACAACCCCCGACACCAATAAATTTCTAAACCTATCCTGTCCCCGATCTCCGTCGTGCCTAATGTCCGCCCTCACCCTCGACGTACGTTGACCCGACCAGCAACACCATCCACATAAACCCACCACCTCGACAGACCACCATGTCCAACTCCAACACACACCATCGGCACCAACACCAAAACTTTACGGAGACCACCGCCGCCGTCTCCACCTTGTCCCGGCCACCCGGCCGTGCCCGCCACTCCAGCAGCCCAAAACTTTCGACCACCTGACCCGGGCCACGGATCAACCGTCGCCGGTCGACCACAGTAAACCACCACGACCATCGACGTCCTCGGCCACTTGCCGAAAAACCCCCGACCACCTACCAGTCCACCCCGTCGACTCCACTTCACCACCAGCCAACCCATCACCATCTGCCACCACCTAAAACCACCATCCCGACATCCCTCCGGTAGTCGAGCGCCACCGCCGACTTCGCCTAACCCCTCGACCGACACACCCAAACCATCAGCATCACCACGGCGATCGTCGGAACCACCACCAAACCAATAAAAACACACACACCCCCTCACCTGACCGCTGGCCGTCAGCCCTAGCCGCCTGCTCCCTCGCTCTTCCTCCTCGCCGTGGCACCACTGCTCTCCGCCGCGTGCGCCGAGACCTCGCCGAAAAACCCACTTCTCCTCCGCCCGCGAGCCAAGCACTCCGCCGCCCGGAGTCACCCTCCGCCGCCGACCGCCGTTAAACCCCCGCTCACCGCCTCCATCCTCCTTCCCTCTCTCGCTCACTTGACCTCTCTCTCTCTCTCTTCCCTCTCTGAAGCCCTTTTTCTCAACCATGGTCTTTCTCCTCGAAAGAGGAGAGAACCACTGGTTACATATTTTTACTTATTTTTTTCTTTCTTTTCCTTGTTAATTTATTATTATTATTATATATATTCTCCTTGGAAGTTGTATTAGTACAGTACTTCGAATTATTAAAGTCCAATACTAGGTTAGAAATTTATGATGTAACTTTTTTTCCACTGGACAGTCCTCCAGCCACACCAATATTCTTGATATTCTCATACGGCAAAGCGTAAATTTTTACATGGGATTTGTTTTGTTCCCACACGAAAAATTGCGCTTCTTATGCGGAATGGTGACCTATCTATTTGTTTTGTTTGGTTGTTCTCTTTATGTGTTGCTTTGACAGTACAAAGATTGTTGCTTATTATTATTATTATTATTATTATTATTATTATTATTATTATTATTATTATTATTATTATTTTACTATCATTAGTTTATTATTTGTATTATCATTATTATTAACATTTTATTATTAAAACCTTGCTATGGTTATTATTATTATTATTATTATGAGTATTTTAATTTTGTGGAAATATCTATGAGTACGGGTATTAGATATGTTGTCATTATTATTATTAGTAAAAAATATATATAGATATATATATATTGCTAGTCTTTCCAATTATTTACCTTGAATTACCATAGTGATTCTACCAATAAAATTTAGTTGCCCAAAAATAATTTATCCTAATATATGTATATTTATTATCGTTAACAAGATATGGTTTTCTATTAAAACTTTATCATTACCAACTTAGAAATTTGACCTAAATTAATTTTTGCATATTTTTAAAGTATGTATCAAAAACTATTTTACTCAGTAAATATATTTTTACTATAAATATTTTCAAGTACCATAAATAGTTTTCTATTATTTATCCATTAATTCTTTTATTTTTCTCCTGTCCGTAACCAATCCTAATATTCCTATTCCTTCGCCCATTTCGAGCCCACCTTATGTCGAACCTAACTAATTTGACCATTCTAGACCCAATGGAACCGTCCGTGCCGACATCAGAGGTCACCTTGCACAGTTGTTCCACCAAAGTCATAATTTGTGCCATCTTGATCATCGCAGCACACCAGGCGTTCTACCAGGCAAGACACCTTGCCATTAGCTGTTTATTTATTTTAGCTCATATTTCATGCATTATTTATTTTCTTTATGCAAAATAAACTATGATACATGGCATAACCTGTTAGAACTTACTGTTCATTTATATTTCCTGCTATGTATTATTTTTCTCACATTAAACCTAGATTTAAGGGACCACATTGTGTGTTGCATTCATTGGCCTTGACACGTGGTAACACGAGGTTGTGTGACGCATGTAGAACACGGAAGTGCATGATTGGCTGGCCACCAGTACGTACAAGCCGTACGATAGGAATAACCGCTAATAGAGGTTGCATGCTAGTTTGACTTAGCGGTTATAGAGGTTATTGTTGTGGATATAACATAATAGGCATTGGGCGGGGAGGACAATTCCTTAGTGTATGGGCTTCGATGCACTTCTCTTGTGACCCGGACTCTCCGCTGGAGATACGGGGTTGATGACCCATGAGAATAACCGCTAATAGAGGTTGCATGCTAGTTTGACTTAGCGGTTATAGAGGTTATTGTTGTGGATATAACATAATAGGCATTGGGCGGGGAGGATAATTCCTTAGTGTATGGGCTTCGATGCACTTCTCTTGTGACCCGAACTCTCCGCTGGAGATACGGGATTGATGACCCATGATTACTGATGGTCACTGACGATTCTGCGGAACGTCATGCTCTTACTGATGGGGCCTCTGGTGCCCAAGGGGGACTACGCCGATCCTATTTAGCCAGGGCCCAAGCGTAGGAAGGATTGTTCTTAACTACATTTTAATTAGAACGGTTAGGTACCTTATCCGTTGGGTACGAGTACTTATGGTTTGGGTACTAGTATCTGACCGTGGCTTGGAACAATAACTTGTCGCGGATTAGTTCATCACATCTTGTCCTTGTTTGGTTATAGGTGTGACTTACTACTTCGATGAGAAGGTATTGAACCTTGTTGGGGTCCGGATACCATATTGGATTCATAGCATGGAAAGATACGTCGCCGTGAATTAGTTTACCATCTCCTGTCCTTATTTGGTTGGGAGGTTGGTACGCTCGTTCAGTAGGTGCGTATTGGACCACGTTATAAATTCGATTGACTTATTTATTTGAGCAATATTTATTCAGTTTATATGGCATGATATATATGTGTCTTGTTACGTCCCTCTGAGGACCTGGTTATCTCTCCAGGTGTGTGCTATTTTCTTTCGCAGGTGTTCTAGCTCTAGCCGTGATCTTCGCTATTTCTTCGAGGATGATTGCATTTGGATCGTCTTCGCTTTGCTCGCCACTCATTTCATTTCTATGTACTTTTCCTTATTTGTTGGTAGTAGATTTGTCTCCGCCCAACATATTGTATCAAGACAAATTCATTCTCATTATATGATATCTTTTATTCATTTTTTCTGTGTGGATGAGATTAGTTATGGTTCTACTGCATTTTATAGCTTATGTGTTTATACGAGGCTTCCATATATTGGAGTATACTTTGTATGAATACAGATGGCATGTCTACGTACTTAGTCCTACGTATTTTGGGACTGGGGCGTTATATGTTTTTTTGGTGGCCCATGCAGGTCAAGATAAATTGTTTGGTTACTTTACCGTACCAAGCAAGCCTGCGTATAGGATTAGAAGTCTAGGATCTCATCCACATACTTGACCTCTTTCTTTGATTTTATCTACCATTTGACTCATCAATTGCATCTTGCTTGGTTTCTTCCATCCCTATTCTTATCTTCCCTTCGTGCTTGCTAGAGATTGACCCTACTAGTTAGTTGTCCCAAAACACCATTAGTTTAATTCTTTAAGTTGGGTAGAATACCTTATGAAGTAGCAACCCCTTTGACCTGGCGACCTATATTAGCAAGCTTATTTAGATCCTAGAATCTAGAGGACCTAACCCGTCTAGCCAACCAAGGACTTGGACAAGAGGACTATAGGACAACTGCATGACTTATAATCATTCTGACCTCTTTTAATCTAAATCTCTCGTACCTATGTTTTTACCACTTTGACTAATGTTGCAACTATAATCTAGTTTTGCAAACTCATCCATTTATCGAGTTTGTTCATGACTTATGCTATTGAGCGCGCTCACTAACATATTGTCTAATCAGAACCGGTGCATGATGGTCTGATCAACCGAGTGCACTTTAGTTCGCTTTTGTCTATTATTCTACGTGGATGGGGACATAGCTAAACTTGTCCTTTAGAGTCCCATCTGCGACTGCCTTGGCAATTCCTTTGAAATTTTCGGTCGTCCTTGAATCACGTACTCGCATTCGATAATATCGTCTCGAAACTCCTAATTGCGTTCGCCTTCACCTATTTTATAAAAACGAAGGCGTAGTACTAGACTCCCTTTAGCCTTCCTACCAATTATGACCGTTATCACTCAATATTGCTATAACTTCGCCCTAAACTCCTCGTCCTTCTTCTCGGCCCTACTATGACCCTCATTCACTACCTACGACCATACTCGTATTATTTTTCTATAATCTAGATCGCAACTTCTTACGACATGATTTTGTTGAGCCTTATAATTGATTGTTCCCCACCGATAACCCTTGTGTCTTCTCACCCCCCTGCTAATTCTTAATTTCGAGGACAAAATTCTTTTAAGTTGGGTAGGATGTAAAACCCCTAAATTTCTACTATATTTTTTTATTAAAATTTGTACGGATTTAAAATTTTGTATTGTACGTCACGTAATCGTATTGTACGTCGTGCGCGAAAATTTGTTTTTCGTAATTGCTCGACGAGTGCGAATATGTGCGAGCGTACATATTTTTAGAAAAACATTTTTATCTATTTTATAGTTTCACAATAATATATGTAATAATTAGTTTTAGCTATCATAACAACATTTTCAAGACCGTTATTTTATTGTAAAAAGTCTTTTGTGAAAACAGTTATTATTAATAAATAATTTTTCGTGCATACATATATTTTATAAATATCTTATTAGTTATTTTAAATAATAATGTAATTTTCTCATTAATATTATTAGTATTTTTTGAAAAAATATTTTGAATTTATTATGGAGATTTAAATCTTGATTTGAATTTATGTATTTATTTAAATTATTAAAAAATTGAAATTTGATTTATTAATTTGATTTTAAACTAAGGGAATTAAAATAGATTTAATTGGATTTGGATTTGGATTTGATTGATTTGATTGATTTTAAATTAATACATGAATTATCTACTTTGGGGTTTTAAATAAATCCAAATCCTATCCAATTGGGAATTCCCACATGCTATAAATAGGTAGGTACTCCTCCATTATTTTTGCACAAGCCATAATTGATCCACAAATATCTCCACAACATGTACGTGCCTCGTGTCGGTGTCCATCCCTTCCGTGTCAGCCGTGACGGCCTCGGGTCCGACCCCGGGTGTCATTCCAATCTTATTCCATCTATTATAATTATATTAAATTTCTGTGTCGACAACCCCCGACACCAATAAATTTCTAAACCTATCCTGTCCCCGATCTCCGTCGTACCTAACGTCCGCCCTCACCCTCGACGTACGTTGACCCGACCTGCAACAACACCCACATAAACCCACCACCTCGACAGACCACCATGTCCAACTCCAACACACACCATCGGCACCAACACCAAAACTTCACGGAGACCACCGCCGCCGTCTCCACCTTATCCCGGCCACCCGGCTGTGCCTGCCACTCCAGCAGCCCAAAACTTTCGACCACCTGACCCGGGCCATGGATCACCCGTCGCCGGTCGACCACAGTAAACCACCACCACCATCGACATCCTCGGCCACTTGCCGAAAAAACCCCCGACCACCTACCAGTCCACCCCGTCGACTCCACTTCACCACCAGCCAACCCATCACCATCTGCCACCACCTAAAACCACCATCCCGACATCCCTCCGGTGGCCGAGCGCCACCGCCGACTTCGCCTAACCCCTCGACCGACACACCCAAACCATCACCATCACCACGGCGATCGCCGGAGCCACCACCAAACCAATAAAAACCGAATAAAAACACACACACACCCTCACCTGACCTCCGGCAGTCAGCCCTAGCCGCCTGCTCCCTCGCTCTTCCTCCTCGCCGTGGCACCACTGCTCTCCGTCGCGTGCGCCGAGACCTCGCCGGAAAACCCACTTCTCCTCTGCCCGCGAGCCAAGCACTCCGCCGCCCGGAGTCACCCTCCGCCGCCGACCGCCGTTAAACCACCGCTCACCGCCTCCATCCTCCTTCCCTCTCTCGCTCACTTGACCTCTCTCTCTCTTCCCTCTCTGAAGCCCTTTTTCTCAACCATGGTCTTTCTCCTCGAAAGAGGAGAGAACCACTGGTTACATATTTTTATTAATTTTTTTCTTTCTTTTCCTTATTAATTTATTATTATTATATCTATTCTCCTTGGAAGTTGTATTAGTACAGTACTTCGAATTATTAAAGTCCAATACTGGGTTAGAAATTTATGATGTAACTTTTCTTCCACTGGACAGTCCTCCAGCCACACCAATATTCTTGATATTCTCATACGACAAAGCGTAAATTTTTACATGGGATTTGTTTTGTTCCCACACGAAAAATTGTGCTTCTTATGCGGAATGGTGACCTATCTATTTGTTTTGTTTGGTTGTTCTCTTTATGTGTTGCTTTGACAGTACAAAGATTATTGCTTATTATTATTATTATTATTATTATTATTATTATTATTATTATTATTATTATTATTATTATTTTACTATCATTAGTTTATTATTTGTATTATCATTATTATTAACATTTTATTATTAAAACCTTGCTATGGTTACTATTATTATTATTATAATTATTATGAGTATTTTAATTTTGTGGAAATATCTATGAGTACGGGTATTCGATATGTTGTCATTATTATTATTAGTAAAAAATATATATATAGATATATATATATATATATTGCTAGTCCTTCCAATTATTTACTTTGAATTACCATAGTGATTCTACCAATAAAATTTAGTTGCCCAAAAATGATTTATCCTAATATATGTATATTTATTATCGTTAACAAGATATGGTTTTCTATCAAAACTTTATCATTACCAACTTAGAAATTTGGCCTAAATTAATTTTTGCATATTTTTAAAGTATGTATCAAAAACTATTTTACTCAGTAAATATATTTTTACTTTAAATATTTTCAAGTACTATAAATAGTTTTCTATTATTTATCCATTATTTCTTTTATTTTTCTCCTATCCGTAACCAATCCTAATATTCCTATTCCTTCGCCCATTTAGAGCCCACCTTATGTCGAACCTAACTAATTTGACCATTCTGGACCCAATGGAACCGTCCGTACCGACATCAGAGGTCACCTTGCACAGTTGTTGCACAAAAGTCATAATGTGTACCATCTTGATCGTCGTAGCACTCCAGGCGTCCTACCAGGCAAGACACCTTGCCATTAGCGGTTTATTTATTTTCTTTATGCAAAATAAACTGTGATACATGGCATAACCTGTTAGAACTTACTGTTCATTTATATTTCCTGCTATGTATTATTTTTCTCATATTAAACCTAGATTTAAGGGACCACCTTGTGTGTTGCATTCATTGGCCTTGACACGTGGTAACACGAGGTTGTGTGTCGCATGTAGAACACGGAAGTGCGTGATTGGCTGGCCACCAGTACATACAAGCCGTGTGATAGGAATAACCGCTAATAGAGGTTGCATGCTACTTTGACTTTGCGGTTATAGAGGTTAATGTTGTGGATACAACATAATAGGCATTGGGCGGAAAGGACAATTCCTTAGCGTATGGGCTTCGATGCACTTCCCTTGTGACCCGGACTCTCCGCTGGAGATACGGGGTTGATGACACATAATTACTGACGGCCACTGACGATTCTGCGGAACGTCATGCACTTACTGATGGAGCCTCTGGTGCCCAAGGTGGAATACACCGATCCTATTTAGCCAGGACCCATGCGTAGGAAGGATTATTCTTAACTACAATTCACTTAGAATGGTTAGGTACCTTATCCGTTAGGTACGAGTACTTTTGGTTTGGGTACTAGTATCTGACCGTAGCTTGGAACAATAACTTGTCGCGGATTAGTTCGTCACATCTTGTCCTTGTTTGGTTGTAGGTGTGACTTACTACTTCGATAAGAAGGTATTGAACCTTGTTGGGGTCCGCATACCATATTGGATTCATAGCATGGAAAGATACGTCGCCGTGAATTAGTTTACCATCTCATGTCCTTGTTTTGTTGGGGGGATGGTACGCTCGTTCAGTTGGTGCGTATTGGACCACGTTATAAATTCGATTGACTTATTTATTTGAGCAATATTTATTCAGTTCATATCGCATGATATTATGTGTCTTGTTACGTCCCTATGCGGACCTGGTTATCTCTCCAGGTGTGTGCTCTTGTCTTTCGCAGGTGTTCTAGCTCTAGCCGTGATCTTCGCTATTTCTTCGAGGATGATTGCATTTGGATCGTCTTCGCTTCGCTCGCCACTCATTTTATTTCTATGTACTTTTCCTTATTTGTTGGTAGTAGATTTGTCTCCGCCCAACATATTGTATCAAGACAAATTTATTCTCATTATATGATATCTTTTATTCATTTTTTCTGTGTGGATGAGATTAGTTATGGTTCTACTGCATTTTACAGCTTATGTATTTATACGAGGCTTCCATATATTGGAGTATACTTCGTATGAATACAGCTGGCATGTCTACGTACTTAGTCATACGTATTTTGGGACTGGGGCTTTACATCGGCCACTCCGGCAGACCACCCACCAATCCGATAACACACCCTTCCCCACCAGCACAACCGCCATGACACATCAAAAAAATAATAAAACCCTAACCTAGAACTAACCTCCGGCGAATCGCCCTTCCCAGCGCCACCGAGACCTTCCGACTGCCCTAGCCGTAGCCACCGAATCCTCCTTCCCCTTCTTCTCCGCCTGCCGTCCCCCGCTCTCCATCGCCGACCGCTCACTCCGGCCATGTCCGCCCAGCCTCCCACGCGTCCGATCCCTTCCGACCAAAACCCCCGTACTCCCCTCCGTCCATCGCCTATCGCCGCTCCGCACAACCCTCAGCCTCCGCCTCTTCTACCAGACCATCGCCCCCATCTTCCCTCATCTTCTTGCAGCCTCCGCCGCCTAAGCCGAGCTCCCTCTCCTCCGATCGTCCCCATCATCAGCCATACGACCCGACCTCCGCCTCGCCTTGGCTGGGCCACCGAGCTCGTCGCTCCGCCGTCCGACCGCCCCTCATCGATCCGTCCCGTCGCCAGCCCTAGACCGTGCCGAGCGCAGCCCCTCACCAAACCCTCTCCTCTCTCGTCTCTATCTTCTCTTTCTTCCTTGCTCTTTTCTCTCTCCTCCTCTCTCTTAAGACCGACCCCTCCGCCAGAATGGGTTTTTTTATATTCCTTTGCCTTGTTTAGCTATGTCTTGATTACACAAATCAACTATCTCATATCTACATCTGTCATCTACACTTGAAAACTCTAAAAATTTTAAAAATTTTATTTCTCAATTGTTTCTTAAATTTCGATACTGTTAAGATTTTGATTCCCTTCTGTCTATGACCAATCAATTTTTGTCGTCTTGTTTATCGTGCCAAAGAGTCTTGGTCGCTGACTAGACTCTAGATGACTTCAAATTCCTTTGTTACTTGGATTTTTATCCTTGGATTCTCGTGTCCAGCCTTCGTTGATCGTATTCTCCATCTTGCCCAAATTCTGATTTACTCGAAAGTTGATCAACTTAGATCGTGTTGAGACAAATTTCTTTATCATGGTTGGATTTCAATGCTATTAACTCTCGTGCATTGCCTTCTGATTTTGATCATGTTTGGATTTTGAATACCCGTGCCTAAACTCTTTTTGACCTTGATTTCATTTCCTGATTACATCCAATTTCCTTGTGATTAGTCGTGCCTAGATGACTTGGCATGACTTTGACAACTTAGGATTTTCTTGACCGTGATTTTAACGATTATAACTATACATTTTATCTTGCCTCAAACTCGTGCCTAAATTTTTGACTTTCAATCACGTCATTTTCATCTTGATCGGGCCTGTGCGACTTTCGGGTTGATTTCCATCAACCTAAGTCCTACGGATCACCCCATACTTGAACTTCATGTATATCTTCGATTATCCTTATCGTCTCTTAAATCGTGCCCCAATGACTTGACTTATTTTGAAATCATGCACATATGATTTTGTTCATATCATGATTCTATCGTGCCAAATCCCACTTCGTGCCTGAACAGTTGTGAATCGATTATCTTGATCGTACAAAACTCGTCATTCTTGGATCGTGCCTAAAATATTGCCTAAATCTTCTATCCTATTTAACCCCTACTACCAACATTTAAATTTCGAGAACGAAATTTTTATAAGGTGGGTAGGATGTAAGCCCCCTGAATTTCTGGGATTTATTTTCGATTTTCCTAAATAATTTATTCGCGATAATTCATTCTATTTAAATTAATTTTGATCTTTAAATACTCTTTACTGTGACTTGAAATTCTAGAGCGTCAGGGATGCCCGTCTCTGGAAACTTCTTTCATGGAGTTTGTAGTAGACGATATTATCTTCACATTGATATTTCGTGTCCCACTCGAACTTGATCCCTTGTACTCTTTTTGCTTCGCGCAAGTTCGGGTCAATTTAGACCATTTAATTATTAATTGAATTCCCACTCTTTTCCTTGATCATCATATGCGCTTTACCATGACTTTTAATTTAGGAGCACCAGACTAGTCATTTTCTCGAAACAAACTTCTCATGTTTGATCTACTCGAGACGCTCTTAATCCATGACCTTCGTGTCCCACTCAGACACTCCATTTTGTGCTTCATTTTCTTCGCACAACTTTTGGGTCAATTTAGACCATTTAATTATCTACCGTAATTTGTGACCTGACTTCCAATTTAATTTCAGGACCCGACATCGATCCAATCCAGTCGACCCAATATATGGCCCTGGCCTGTTTTGAGCCTACTATGCACGTGCCACTTGCGTGCCACCGATTTGATCTCCCTTGTGCTCCTATTCCATTCGTAATTTTAATTGGTTTAATTTATAAATTAATTAAATCGTGGCTTCCACTTTGTCCAAACTTGGCCCAACATCCGACCCAGTTTGGCATGGACCCTACCATGACTGCCCATACATCCCACTGATGTGTCTGCATTTTTCTCTATTTGAAAATACGTATATTTTTTTATAAATATCTCTTTCTCTCTCCATTTCATATATATATATATATATATAATATGGATAACTCTCTCTTTCTCTCACCACACAAATACCCCACTCTCTCACACCCCACACTCAGCCGAACCCCCCTCTCTCTTTTCTTCTTCATGAAGTAAAATCCCTCTCTCTCTATTAACTCTCTCATAACTCTCTTATTCTCACCCCCTCCTTACACTTACCACCATAATATCTCCCTCTCTCTCTCCTCATTAATACCCCCATTACTATCACCTCACTCCTCTCCTTCAGCCGACAGGAAACCCCTCCCCCTCCTTTCATTCTTCATGTTAACTTTTCCTCATCTCCTTCTCCTTCTCCATTTTTTTTTCTTTATGGGTTCCTTATAAATATCATCATCACCATCACCATGGTCATCTTCATCATCATCACAAACAACACCAACACCATCACCATTCTTCGCCACCACCATCACCAAACCGTGCTACCTCAACCGTCGACCGCCGCCAGCCGTAGTCGGCCTGGCCGCCCCCACGCACGCGAGCGCAGCGCAGCCCGCAGCAGCAACATGAAGCAGCAGCTACAGCGGTAGCCGCTGGTAGCAGCAACCGCGTGTGGCCGCGCGCCGCCGCCGTATGGCCGGCCGCCCCCACGCCAGCGAGCCCTCACGGGCCGGGCCCACACCCCCGCACCCCTATGTGGCGGCCACCGTCCCCCGGGACGTGCCGTCGAGGCTATCCGTGCATTTCGCACCGAGATGCGCGCGGGAACAGAGTGTAGTTTCGACTTTTCAGGACAGCAACTTCACGCAAGTTTTTTGGAAGATTCGACCTTTGGATCGGCGGTCCGTCTCCTCCGTCGCAATCTCGGTATATCCCTCTTCACCTCTGTTAAGTTTGAAACGTTAATTTTGTCGTTTGATACCTCGAAACTGGCCACGAACTTGACGTTTCAAATTGAACTATTTTTGGACAGTTTCGTGATGCCAACTTTGCGGGTTTGTATCTTCGTCGTCGCAGATCCGGTTGGTGCGCTACCAGTTTCTGTGCGCAGCTAGTATAACCCTCTTCCTGTCCCCTTTAGATTTCATTTCAGTTTGAGATTGTTAGGTCGGTCGAATTCGACGCCAAAGTTGGCCGTTCGAATTCTTAGTGTTGCACTTGTAAAATTCTATTTTTGAACCCGGGACTCCGGATTCAATTTCTGACACCACCTGTAGACTCGTGGCATCGTTCTGGCATGTTTTCATATAAAGTTTGCTTCATTTGGAGAACGTGGGCCCTGGCACGTATTTTGGTGCAAAATGGGTCCCACTTTTTGAGTCAATGGGTCACTTTGAGATCGGCTCATCGGAATCCAATTTCGGATATACCGTTGAGTTCGTATCGTCATTCTGGACTCGTTGACATATAATTTGCTGAGTTTTGAGGACATTAGCTCCGACACGCTTTTCCGTGCAAATCGAAATTATTTTATTATTTTATATTACTTTTTGTTAATTATTGTTATTATTATTATTATTCAGTTTTTTTTATTTTATTATTATCATTCATCATTTTTTGCTGATTATTATTATTATTATTATTATTATTATTATTATTATTATTTCATTGATATTTTGCCAATTGCAGTAGTAGCAACATATCTATCTATAATTATTATTTTTTCTACTTATTCTTAATTTTGAAATAAAAATATCTATATGTTTAATCATTTGTGGGAAATGTATCATTAAATTAGTTTATAGTATTTATAGGTAAATTTGACCTACAAATTATTTTGGCAAAATTAGTTTTGTTGATGTTGTTGTTTGTATTGAGGTTTTATGAATTTATATAAAATACTCGAAATAAGAAAAATCTAGTTTCCAAAATTTCAGAATAATTACTAAGTATTTTCAAATAAGTATTTAACTATCTTCAAGTAACAAAATATAGTTTGCTACCAATTCTATTTTCGACAAACTTAGAGTTTTTGCCGAAATCGGTTTTCTTGACTTTAAAGTAATTTTTGTATCCTATAAATATTTTGACTCGTGAATGTTATCTTTTAGTAATTATAAATATTTTCTAAAAACTTTTATATATAAATAAATATTTATTTATCCATTATTCTTTGATTTTTCTCCTGTCCGTATCCAAGTCTTATTCCTTCGCCCATTTCGAAACTACCTTATGTCATCCCTAACTAATTCGACCCTTCTGGACCCAATAGAACTGTCTGTGCCACCATCCGAGGTCACCATGCATAGTTGTTGCACCAAAGTCGTAGTTCATGCTACTGTGATTATCGCAGCACACCAGGCGTACTATCAGGCAAGACACCTTGCCATTTGCTGTTTAATTATTTTAGCTCAAATTTCATGCATTACTTATTTTCTTTATGCAAAATAAACTGTGATACACGGCATAACCTGTTAGAACTTACTGTTCATTTATATTCCTGCTATGTATTATTTTTACACATTAAACTTAGATTTAAGGGACCACCTTGTGTGTTGCATTCATTGGCCTTGACACGTTGTAACACGAAGTTGTATGTCGCATGTAGGATACGGAAGTGCTGATTGGCTGGCCACCAGTACGTACAAGTCGTGCGATAGGAATAACCGCTAATAGAGATTGCATGCTAGTTTGACTTAGTGGTTATAGTGGTTTGTGTTGTGGATACAACATAGTAGGCATTGGGCGGGGAGGACAATTCCTTAGCGTATGGGCTTCGATGGACTTTCCTTTGTGACCCGGACTCTCCGTTGGAGATACGGGGTTGATGACCCATGATTACTGACGACCACTGACGATTCTGCGGAACGTCATGCTCTTACTGATGGGCCCTCTGGTGCCCAAGGGGGGACTATGCCGATCCTATTCAGCCAGGGCCCATGTGTAGGAAGGATTGTTCTTAACTATATTTCACTTAGAACGGTTAGGCACCTTTATCCGTTAGGTACGAGTACTTTTGGTTTGGGAACTTGTATCTGACCGTGGCTTGGAACAATAACTTGTCGCGGATTACTTCATCACATCTTGTCCTTGTCTGGTTGTAGGTATGACTTACTACTTCGATGAGAAGGTATTAAACCTTGTTGGGGTTCGGATACCATATTGGATTCATAGCATGGAAAGATACGTCACCGTGAATTAGTTTACCATCTCCTGTCCTTGTTTGGTTGCAGGGATTGTATGCTCGTTCAGTAGGTGCGTATTGGACCATATTATAATTCGATTTACTTATTTATTTGAGCAATATTTATTCAATTTATATGGCATGATATTATGTGTCTTGTTACGTCCCTCTGAGGACCTGGTTATCTCTTCAGGTGTGTGCTATTGTCTTTCGCAGGTGCTTTAGCTCTAGCCGTGATCATCACTATTTCTTCGAGGATGATTGCATTTGGATCGTCTTTGCGTCGCTCGCCAAAATCATATCTTTTCTTATGTATTTCTTTTCATAGTTGGTAGTAGATTTGTTTCCTCCCAACTACATGTACCAATGACAATTCAAAGTGATTATATGATATCTTTATTCCTTTATTTTGCGTGGATGAGATTTGTTATGGTTTTACTACATTTTACAGCTTATATATTTATATGAGGCTTCCATATATTGGATTATACTTCGTATGAATACCGCTGGCATGTCTACGTTCCTAGTCCTACGTATTTTGGGACTGGGGCGTTACACCAAGTGAACCCTAGCATGTAAGTTAACTTAGCTGCATCTAGGTGAATAATATTACAGTTTAATCATCAAAAAATCAGTTTAGAAACACTTTGATCTAAGAATTCAGCATTCAAAAGCAAGTATCAGTAATATTGGGGGTTAAGACCCAAATCGAAATCCTAATGTTGTGTTATCATCAAATCAAAACATGAATTAATCCTTAACAGAAGCTAGTACATGTGTGGCTAATTCTCAGGCTTTAAGCCCTGTGCAACTCAGAAAATAGTGAGCAATTTACAGTTAACACATGTATCAAATCAACATTCAAAAATCAAATTCGAAAACCAAGACCTAACACCAAACAATAACCAAGGTTTCAGTAATGTAATACACATGTAGATGAGTTAGTATGGCAGTTTAAATCATGGATAATGGTTTGAAAACATATTTAAATTCAGGAATTGAAAATAGGAACACAGTGTATCAGTAATTTTCTCGAACCCCTAATTGATATAGGAAATTGGGTACTGATTTAAAATTTTGTATTGTACGTCGCGTAGTCGTATTGTAAGTCGTGCACGAAATTTTACTTTTCGAATTTGTTCGATGAGTGCGATTATGTGCGAGCGTGCATATTTTAGCAAAATATATTTTTTAATATTTTTATAGTTTCAAAATAATATATATAATAGTTAATTTTGGTTATCGTACCAAAATTTTCAAGTTTACGATTTTTTTACAAAGCCTTTTTGTTTATAACAGTTACTGATAATAAATAATATTCTTCATATATATTATTAATTATTTATTAGTGTATTTTAAATAATTTTTGAAATTATTATTATTTGTATTTTTGGAAAACATATTTTTGAAATTATTGTGACAATTTAAATCTTGAATTAATTTTGTGGATTTATTTAAATAGCTAAAATAATATCTATTTTTGAAAATTTATTTATCCTATTTGATTTTAAACTAAAAGAATTCAATTTAATTTAAATTGGATTTGTATTTGTATTTGGATTGATTAATTTTAAACTAAATTACGAATTATCTAATTCGGTTTTAAATCTTCCTAATTCTTATCCAACTGGGAATTCCCACATCCTATAATTAGGCAGGTACTCCTCCATATATCCTCACATCCAGAGAATTCTCTACCACCCACATCATTTTGTGCATCGTGTCCATGTCTCAATCCTTTCCACTATTTTCTCCATTACAATTATATTATCATCTTCTTCGTGTCCACACACGGGCACGTCATCATCCCTTGCCGACACCAAGTCCTACACATAGAACTCAATTTCTAGCAAAACCAAACCCTAAATCCCCAATTCTCTAACCCTAAACCTAATTTCTGCCGTCCGTCGACGTCCTCCGTCTGCCCCCAGCCTCGATCAGCCCCTTCCCAACCACGCCACCATATGAAAAACCACCGTAAATAAATGACAATAGTCGAACTGGACTTACCTCCGCAGTCCCGTTGGCGGCCTCCGGCTGCCGCGCCAACCGCCTCTCCTCTTTGACGTTCGCCGCCGAGCCACCGCCTTAGGCCCCAATCGACCACCGCACCTCCGCTTGCCGTTATCCCTCTCCCTCCTTGATCTTCCCTTCCCGAGCAACCCTCCACCGCCGCCATCGCACCGTCCGCGAGCGCCGACCACCGCGCCCAGCCTCCAGCGACCGGTTCCTCTCTTCCTCGCCGCGACCTTCATCCTCCAGCCGTGCCGGCGCTCAGCCGACTGTCCGCAGGGCCAGCCGTGGCTGAGCTTCTGGCCGGGCACGAGCGCATCTCCGCCCTCCGCCGACCAAAACCCCCGACTTCCGAGCCCCCTTCATGATTCTATCCTCCGCTCCTCTTCCTCCGCCCAGCAACGGCGGCCAACCGCCGCTCCGCACTGCTCCGCCACCCTCTCTCCGACTTCAAACCCACAGTGCCGTCCCGTCTTCTTCCGCTACCTCGCCGCCGGTGACTCCACCTTCCTCTCTCGCTCATCTCTCCTCTCCATCTCGCGCTTCCCTCCGTAGCCGCCCACCGGCGAGCTCCCGACCCCCTTTCCCTCTCCTCCTCCTTCTGTATCCTTTTTTTTTCTTCCAAACTTTCTCCTTCTCTCTCTACTTAGACTTTAGGATCAAAATTTGGTTCTCCTCGAGAGAACGAACGACATTGTTTTTTTTACTCTTTATTTATTTTTAATTTACTTTTATGGTTAATTATTGTTATTATTATTAGTATTATTATTAGTTACTTATTTTTGTTTTGCTGTTACTTATTATTGTTATTAGTTTACCATCATCATTATTATTATTATTATTACTATCATTATTATTATTATTATTAGTATCATCATTATTATTATTGTTACTATTTTTATTATTACTACTAATTAAGTGTGTGTAGGAAAATGGTAGTTGAGTTGTTATTTTGTTATTAATATTTTTATATCAAGTATACAGCTACATTTATATATGTATTATTACAAGCATTAATGTTGCTATTATTTCTATTATTATTATTATTAAAATTATTATTTACATTGAAAACTATTTATTAATATTTTCTAAATTATGTTATAACAAAATTTGTATTGTGCTAATATTCATTTTCCAAATTGGGTTTATGAGCCCTAAAATATTGTTATATTGTCTTTTATTAGTATATGGCTTTTTAGTTTAAAAATTATATTTGATAAAGACTAGTTTTGTCGTGAATTGTTTCCTATATTTTTCAAGTAACTATTTGCATTTTTGAATACAAGAAAAATATAGTCTTAACTATAATTGATTTTCAAATTTGTTTTTTTTTAAAAAGTATTTATAAAATAGTTATAGTTATTTTATTATACAAAATTTTTCGAATATTTATTCTTGTCCATGACTAAATCAATTCCTTCCTACTTTCTTACAAATCTCAAACCTCCCTATACCAACCTTAGCTAACTTGACAGTCACGGACCAAATGAAACTGACCGTGTCACCATCCGTGGTCACCTTGTGTAGTTGTTGCACCAAAGTCACAGTTTGTGCCCCATTGAGCATTGCAGTACACCAGACATCCTACCAGGCAAGACACCTTGCCATTTGTTGTTTACTTATTTTAGCTCATATTTCATGCATTGTTTATTATTTTCTTTATGAAAAATAAACTGTGATACATGGCATAACCTGTTAGAACTTATTGTTCATTTATATTTCCTGCTATGTATTATTTTTCTTGCACATTAAACCTAGATTTAAGGGACCACCTTTGTGTGTTGCATTCATGGCCTTGACACGTTATACCACGAAGTTGTGTGTCACATGTACAATACGGACGTGCGTGATTGGCTGGCCAACAGTACATACAAGTTGTGCGATAGGAATAACCGCTAATAGAGGTTGCATGCTAGTTTGACTTAGCTATTATAGAGGTTTTCTGTTGTGGATACAACATAGTAGGCATTGGGCGGGGATGACAATTCCATAGCGTATGGGCTTCGATGCACTTTCCCTTGTGACCCGAAAGCTCCGCTGGAGATACGGGGTTGATGAACCATGATTACTGATGGCCACTGACGTTCTGCGGAACGTTATGCTCTTACTGATGGGGCCTCTGGTGCCCCAAGGGGGGACCATGCCGATCCTATATAGCCAGGGCCCATGCATAGGAAGGATAGTTCTTAACTACATTTCACTTAGAACGGTTAGGCACCTTTATCCGTTAGGTATGAGTACTCTTGGTTTGGGCACTTGTATCTGACCGTGGCTTGGAACAATAACTTGTCGCGGATTAGTTCGTCACATCTTGTCCTTGTTTGGTTGTAGGTGTGACTTACTACTTCGATGAGAAGGTATTGAACCTTGTTGGGGTCCGGATACCATATTGGATTCATAGCATGGAAAGATACGTCACCGTGAATTAGTTTACCATCTCATGTCCTTGTTTGGTTGGAGAGATGGTAAGCTAGTTCAATAGGTGTGTATTGGACCATGTTATAATTCAATTGACTTATTTATTTGAGCAATATTTATTCAGTTTATATGGCATGATATTATGTGTCTTGTTACGTCCCTCTAAGGACCTGGTTATCTCGCCAGGTGTGTGCTCTTGTCTTTCGCAGGTACTCTAGCTCTAGCCGTGAATCTCGCTATTTCTTCGAGGATGATTGCACTTGGATCGTCTTCGCTTCGCTAGCCAAAAATTATTTATTTTCTCATGTACTTTTCCTTTACTTGTTGGTAGTGGATTTGTCTCCGCCCAACATATTGTTTCAAGGCAATTCATTATCATTATATGATATCTTTTATTCATTTATTTTTGTGTGGATGAGATTAGTTATGGTTCTACTGCATTTTACAGCTTATGTATCCATACGAGGCCTATGTACTTCGTATGTATACAGCTGGCATGTCTACGTTCCTAGTCCTATGTATTTTGGGACTGGGGCATTACATGTTTTTGTCGTGGTCCATACAGGTCTAGATAAATTGTTTGGTTACTTTGCCGTACCAAGCAAGCCTGCGAATAGGATTGGATGTCCAGGATCTCATCCACATACTGGACCTTTTTCCTCAATTCCATATTCGACCGACTCATCGATTGCATCATGCTTGATTCCTTCTATCATTATTCTTATCTTTCCTTCGTTCTTGATAGAGATTGACCCTTCTAGTTGGATGTCTCAAACACCCTTAGCTTAATTCTTTAAGTTGGGTAGAATACCCCACGACTTGACACGTTCTTGACCATTAAGGGAATACAAATAGTATTATCTAGACTATAGAGACTAAAAAAATTTAACCCAATTGGTCAGCTAAGCCTTGGTCAATAAACCCGCAGAATGGTAGTATAGGAATAAACAAGACTTAGGTTCTCAAGAAACTTGAGTTATTTGTATTTATTTTCATTATCATCTCGCGTACTCATACTTCACCATCTTGACCAATACTGCTGTTATAGCCTATTTTTGCAAGCGTACCGTTTTATCAAGCTTTTTTCAAGACATATGCTATTTGGGCATGTCCACTAACATATTGTCTAGTCAGAACCGGTGCATGATGGTCTGATCAACCAAGTGCACTTTGGTTCGCCTTTATCTATCGTTCTACATGGATGGGGACATAGCTAAACTTGTCCTCTAGAATCCCACCCACGATTGCCTTGACAATTCTTTTGAAATTTTTCGGTCGTCCTTGAACCACATATTTGTACTCGATAATATTGCCTTTTTAACTCCTTATTGCTTTCGCCTTCACCTATTTTAGAAGGACGAAGGCGTTATACTAGAACTTCCTCTAGCCTTCCTATTGATTATGACCATACCATATTATTTTTCTATGATCTAGATCGCAATTTCTTACGGCATGATTTTGTTATTGATTGTTTCCCATCGATACCCCTTGTGTCTTCTCACCCCCTACAAATTCTTAATTTTCAGGACGAAATTCTTTTAAGTTGGCTAGGATGTAAAACCCCTAAATTTCTACTATTTTTTTATTAAATTTGGTACTGATTTAAAATTTTGTATTGTACGTCGCGTAGTCGTATTTTACGTCGCGCCCGAAATTTTATTATTTGAATTTTCTCGACGAGTGCGATTATGTGCGAGCGTACATATTTTAGAAAAATATTTTTTGTTTTTTTCTATTTTTATAGTTTCAAAATAATATATATAATAGTTATTTTTGGTTATCGTACCAAAATTTTCAAGTTTACGATTTTTTTATGAAAGCATTTTTGTTTATAACTGTTACTGATAATAAATAATATTCTTCATATATATTTTTAATTATTTATTAGTGTATTTTAAATTATTTTCGAAATTATTATTATTTGTATTCTTGGAAAACATATTTTTGAAATTATTGTGACAATTTAAATCGTGAATTAATTTTATGGATATATTTAAATAGCTAAAATAATATCTATGTTTGAAAATTTATTTATCCTATTTGATTTTAAACTAAAAGAATTTAATTTAATTTAAATTGGATTTGTATTTGGATTTGGATTGATTAATTTTAAACTAAATTATGAATTATCTAATTGGGTTTTAAATTTTCCTAATTCTTATCCAACTGGGAATTCCCACATCCTATAAATAGGCAGGTACTCCCCCATAAATCCTCACATCCATAGAATTCTCCACCACCCATATCATTGCGTGCATCGTGTCCGTGTCTCAATCCTTTCCACTATTTTCTCCATTACAATTACATTGTCATCTTCTTCGTGTCCACACACGGACACGTTATCATCCCTCGCCGACACCAAGCCCTACACATAGAACTCAATTCCTAGCAAACCCAAACCCCAAATCCGCAATTCTCTAACCCTAAACCTAATTTCTGCCGTCCGTCGACGTCCTCTGTCCGCCCTCGGCCTCGAAAAGCCCCTTCACAAACACCGCCACCACATCAAAAACTACCTTAAACAAATGATAAGAGTCGAACTGGACTTACCTCCGCAGTCCCGTAGGCGGCCTCCGGCTGCCGCGCCAACCGCCTCTCCTCTTTGACGTTCGCCGCTGAGCCACCGCCTTAGGCCCCAATCGACCACCGCGCCTCCGCTCGCTGTTACCCCTCTCCCTCCCTGATCTTCCCTTCCTGAGCAACCTCCACCGCCGCCATCGTGCCGTTTGCGAGCGTCGACCACCGCGCCCAGCCTTCAGCGAATGGTTCTTCTCTTCCTCGCCGCAACCTTTATCCTCCAGCCGCGCCGGCGCTCAGCCAACCGTCCGTCGGGCCAACCGTGGCCGAGCTTCTGGCTGGGCACACGCGCATCTCCGCCCTCCGCCGACAAAAACCCCCCCTCTTCCGAAACCCCTTCATGAGTCTCTCCTCTGCTCCTCTTCCTCCGCCCAGTAACGGCGGCCAACCGCCGCTCCGCACAGCTCCGCCACCCTCTCTCCGATTTCAAACACACAGCTCCGCCCCGTCTTCTTTCGCTGCCTCGCCGTCGGCGACTCCACCTACCTCTCTCTCTCCTCTCTCCTCTCCATCTCGTGCTTCCCTCCGTAGTCCGCCCACCGACGAGCTCCCGACACCCTTTTCCTCTCCTCCTCCTTCTGTATCCTTAATTTTTTTTTCTTCCAAACTTTCTCCTTCTCTCTCTACTTAGACTTTAGGATCAAAAGTTGGTTCTCCTCGAGAGAACCAACAACATTGTTTTTTTACTCTTTATTTCTTTTTATTTTAATTTACTTTTATGGTTAATTATTATTATTATTATTAGTATTTTTATTAGTTACTTATTTTTGTTTTGCTGTTACTTATTATTGTTATTAGTTTATCATCATTATTATTATTATTATTATTATTATTTCTATCTTATTATTATTATTATTATTATTAGTATCATCATTATTATTATTGTTACTATTTTTATTATTACTACTAATTAAGTGTGTGTAGGAAAATGGCAGTTGAGTTGTTATTTTGTTATTAATATTTTTCTATCAAGTATACAGCTACATGTATATATGTATTATTACAAGCATTATTGTTGCTATTATTTCTATTATTATTATTATTAAAATTATTATTTACTTTGAAAACTATTTATTATTATTTTCTAAATTATGTTATAACAAAATTTGTATTGTGGTAATACTCATTTTTCAAATTGGGTTTATGAGCCCTAAAATATTGTTATATGGTCTTCTATTAGTATATGGTTTTTTAGTTTAAAAATTATATTTGATAAAGACTAGTTTTGTCGTAAATTGTTTCCTATATTTTTTAAGTAACTATTTGCATTTTTGAATACAAGAAAAATATAGTCTTAACTATAATTGATTTTCAAATTTGTTTTTTTCAAAAAAGTATTTATAAAAATAGTTATAGCTATTTTATTATACAAAATTCTTCGAATATTTATTCTTGTCCATGACTAAATCAATTCCTTCCTACCTTCTTACAAATCTCAAACCTCCCTATACTAACCTTAGCTAACTTGACTGTACCGGACCAAATGAAACTGACCGTGTCACCATCCATGGTCACCTTGTGTAGTTGTTGCACCAAAGTAGCAGTTCGTGCTACATTGAGCATTGCAGTACACCAAGCATCCTACCCGGCAAGACACCTTGTCATTTGCTGTTTACTTATTTTACCTCATATTTTATGTATTGTTTATTATTTTCTTTATGCAAAATAAACTATGATACATGACATAACCTGTTAGAACTTACTGTTCATTTATATTTCCTGCTATGTATTATTTTTCTTGCATATTGAACCTAGATTTAAGGGACCACCTTTGTGTGTTGCATTCATGGCTTTGACACGTTGTACCACGAAGTTGTGTGTCACATGTAGAATACGGACGTACGTGATTGGCTGGCCACCAGTACGTACAAGCCATGTGATAGGTATAACCGCTAATAGAGGTTGCATGCTAGTTTGACTTAGCGGTTATAGTGGTTTTCTGTTGTGGATACAACATAGTAGGCATTGGGCGGGGAGGACAATTTCTTAGCATATGGGCTTCGATGAACTTTCCTTTGTGACCCGGAAGCTCCGCTGAAGATACAAGGTTGATGACCCATGATTACTGACGGCCACTGACGTTCTGCGGAACGTTATGCTCTTACTGATGGGGCCTCTGGCGCCCCAAGGGGGGACCATGCCGATCCTATTTAGCCAGGGCCCATGCGTAGGAAGGATTGTTCTTAACTATATTTCACTTAGAACAGTTAGGCACCTTTATCCGTTAGGTATGAGTACTCTTGGTTTGGGTACTTGTATCTGACCGTGGCTTGGAACAATAACTTGTCGCGGATTAGTTCGTCACATCTTGTCCTTGTTTGGTTGTAGGTGTGACTTACTACTTCGACGAGAAGGTATTAAACCTTGTTGGGGTCCGGATACCATATTGGATTCATAGCATGGAAAGATACGTCACCATGAATTAGTTTACCATCTCATGTCCTTGTTTGGTTGGGGGATGGTAAGCTAGTTCAATAGGCGTGTATTGGACCATGTTATAATTCAATTGACTTATTTATTTGAGCAATATTTATTCAGTTTATATGGCATGATATTATGTGTCTTGTTACGTCCCTCTAAGGACCTGGTTATCTCGCCAGGTGTGTGCTCTTGTCTTTCGCAGGTACTCTAGCTCTAGCCGTGAATCTCGCTATTTCTTCGAAGATGATTGCACTTTGATCTCTTCGCTTCGCTAGCCAAAAATCATTTATTTTCTCATGTACTTTTCCTTTACTTGTTGGTAGTGGATTTGTCTCTGCCCAACATATTTTTTCAAGGCAATTCATTATCATTATATGATATCTTTTATTCATTTTTTTTTGTGTGGATGAGATTAGTTATAGTTCTACTGCATTTTACAGCTTATGTATCCATACGAGGCCTATGTACTTTGTATGTATACAGCTGGCATGTCTACGTTCCTAGTCCTACGTATTTTGGGACTGGGGCGTTACAATAGGGATGCATTCGTGTCCAGAAAATAGGACACAAGGTGTCCAAGTACTTAAAAACATGCAACATATGCACAGACTGCACTGTCTCGTGCAGCGAGTCCACACTCTCGTGGACGCGACATGAGGCACGACACATCTCATGTTTGTGTCCACGTGTAGCCCACGTATAGGCCTATACACGCGACACAACCCAAGACACTGCAGATACGCATACGCGTGAAACGACACGCGTATCAGATGCGTTTCTGTGCGCGTACTGTCCCTGTATATGACCAGTGCGGCCTCGTTTTCATGTCCGACCTGAAATAAGGTGTCGTGAAACTTGGGGAGTGTCTTGTCAGTTACTGTCCCAACCTCTATGCTAAGTTTTGCGTGTCGAAACACTGTGTCCAGTGAGAAATAGGACACAGGTAGCAGGATAGTGCACACGCGTGTCGTGCAGCGTGTCCGTACCCCATTTCGACACAAAATCGACACGAAAATCACATCTTTCTTCACAAAAGTTAATATACATATCTATATCTACAAATTCATGTAATTAGTTTTTCAAAAATAAAAAATAAAATCCTAAGTGACATTCTATCAAACACCTTCCTATAAACTATGACACGTGTCCGATACGGGCACCAAATGGACACAAAATCCACCGAAATTCTTGGGACAACTAGGGGACACCTAGATCTAGCCCTAAATGTAAAGAAAATGGAATTTTAGAACAATTTAAGGAGTTTTACCTATAGGTGCAAATAGCATGAAAAAGCTTCAATTGGAGGTGTTCTACTTGATAGCCCAATGCTCCAAATTGATCCCAAACTGAAATGGCTCTCCACCAATAGTCCATAAACATCAAGTAGAACCCAATGCAAAAGACTAGGATGAAAAAGGAGGTTAAATGAATAAAATAGAAATTTTTAAGAAGGGAACAAACCTTGGTTTTTGTCAAATGGAGAAATGATATAAAAGAGGCAAGAACAATAGGAGGAGAGATTTTATAGGGTTGGAATGACCTAGTAGCTGGTCATAAAGGATAAAATTAGGGTTAGGGTTTCAAGTCATGGGCTTTGGGCTTTTTCTAGGCTAATCAAGTTCAATACCATTTCAATAAATGAAGTCTCACTAATTAAAACTCCTACTTAGATCCTAACTAGATATTTTCTAGCCACAACTTAAGTTAACCATTCTAACTTAGCCCATGGGTTAAGTCTAAGCTTCTAGGTTAGGTCCATTCTAGGTTAAAGACTAACAAGACACCAAGAAATTATTTAATTAATAACAGATTCACATACATTCCAATAAATTGTAATAAATCCTATTAAATTCAAGTAAATTCAAAATGATCAAAATACCCTCAAGCTAAAAATGATAAATAAAATACCCTAATCACAAGGCTAGGCTATAGGTCAAGCTGTCTCTAGGGTTACACTAGCAAAACACCAAAATCACAAGTCATAATTTTTATATAATTTTAAAATGATTAAAAATCACCAAAATTATATTATTATTTAAATATTATAATTAAATAAATTAAAACAAAAAAATTCAAAATTACCCTCATTTAGAAAACTGGGTGTTATAATTACCCGCAGAAAAGAGAAAATCGGAGGCCGTCCCCTCAAACCAGCAATGCAAGACTTCAACAACTTCATCTTCAACGCCCATCTCGCCCCTCTCCAATTCAACGGTAATGCATTCACCTGGTGCAACATGCAGGAAGGGGACTGGCATCAATACTCCTGACTGGATAGAGCCCTCACGAATGCCCTCTTACACGGTATGTAGATTAATGCCAAACTGTCTCACCTCAACTCCTCTGAAATGGACCACGCCCCTCTGCTGGTTGAAATTAAAAACAATTCCAATCCATCCAAAAAGAACTTCCAATTCCTCGACTTCTGGATCGACCACTGTCATGACCCGCACCCACTGTGAGGGTACGAGTATGTAACAACGCCCAGTCAACGCCGTAGTGTCGGCGGTAGAACGCTGTCCTAGGTCACAATATCTAACATTGTAAAGCTAAGCAGTTTATACTCCCCGAATGGGGGTGACATAGCAGAATGTTAACTCAATCACATCTAAGGTAGAGCATAATAGAAGACAGATAAAACATGAAATCCAGAAGAGATACCGCAGATAGAAGTCTAAGTGTCTAAGATACACAAATCCATAAATACATCTCAAAGCTCAAATACAGTAATCCATAAATACAACTCAAGGCAACTGAAAACAAGCTACAAGCAAAACCCTAGCTATCTATACAACCTCTACTGTGTCTCCTCTAGGCTAGCAGGCAACCTCTAGGCTATCTGTAAAATTTATCAACAGGTCCAGTCAGGACAGGAGCGAGCACAATACATCTCAACAGTTGATAGCAGGTTAGAAAATATAATCATGCAGTAAAGTAAGATATAGATACTGAAGAAATGCAGTATGTAAACAGAGAGAGAGAACTGTAATAGAAGTATCTAATATAAGTAAAGAGCTACCAGTGACTAGTGATTTAGAGTACAAAGTCGACATGTGAACGGCTTGATTTGCACATGGCTATACTAAAGAGGTGTACATTGCTATTCTACTTTAGAATTATTCACATGGCTATTTATACTCCCCTGTACCCCCAATTAATACACAAGGATCCAACCAGGTTATGTTATGATTCTATGTAACAGCCCCCGAAGGGTGGTAAGCCCCTAAAGGGTAATAAACCGCCAAAGGGTGATAAGCCCCCGAAGGGTGATAAGCCCCCAAAGGGTGGTACATAGTACTCCCATAAATGGGGATTCTGGGAAACCCAATAAATGGGATAAGGATTCAATGAAGACTCTGTGATCATAATAGTATATGTCACAAGTGATCAAAGAACCTAAGAAGCATAGTGATACGCCATGCAAGTGAAACGCACAGAACATAGAGTACCCCAATGCTCCCTGAAGGGATAACATCTCAGGGAGGGATCCATATAGTACTAATCCGTGTGACCAATGTGACAGTACCAAGTAAAGTACGTTAATACAGAAAATAATTCTAAGCAGGATTTGAAATGATCAGAGAATGTACTCGCCTGGTATCTGAGTGTCCAACTGAATAGTACTGTCCGAGAAGTGGTGTCTGGCTCCTATTTAGAACAGCACAAGTCACAACAAGTCCAGAATGGTAAAATGAAACAGTACAATGCATTCTATATGAAACTAGGTCAATCTAGGCCAAAGTCAACTCTTGGTCAACTCTGGTCAACCCTAGAAGTCAAACTAGGTCAACAATGGTCAAACTAGTCTACACTAGTCTATTCTAGGCCTAATCAAGACTAAACAAGTCTAACTAAACTCCCACTAGGCAAACAGACACACCATAGACTAAGAACCCTAGGCTATAGGCTATAGGCTATATCATGCCTAAGCCAAACCACAAACACATAACAATATATATATCTAATATATTATAGTACACTCATAACATATAGGCTACCTATATGTACATCCCATATATATATATATATATATATATATATATATATATATATATATATATATATATATTTAATATATGTGCATCACTATTCACATATTCATATACATAGATATATATAGGAAAGCTATATATATAGGCACACATATATATATATATAGAGAGAGAGAGAGAGAGAAAAAGAGGTAAAAGAGTTAGTGAGTATGTGTGTGTTTGGCATGTGTGTGAAAGGATATGTTTTAATGTTCTAAAATTTAGTGATAGCTAGGTGTATGTGACATGGGATACATGATGTCAAAGGGTGTATGAATGCATGTGTGTAAAAGGTTATAGGTTAACTCAGTTTATAGAAATACATACATACATACTTACCTTGTATACATGCATACATACATATCATGTATATTACATTTACATGATACATACATGTATACTTTTATTATATTATACTTACATTCATGCATATTAGATACTTGTATTTGTATTAACATATTGCAAACATTCATTTCATTCATGCATCTATGCATTACCTACTTGTTTTATACATATGTATACATTGTATATTCATATCATTTCATACATTAACATATAGACATACAAACATGTACACATCATATATTTCATACCTTGCAATACCTTACATATCATGTTATATATTATCATTCATTCCTTTCATATATTACATTATCTTGCATGCTTGCATTCATATATTACATTCTATATTACCTATATACATGTATTTTCTCCATTCATTCATGCTTGCATCATATACTCTACATTACCATACATGTTATCATTATGTATTGTATTATAATATTTATACATTATGCATTCATATCTATCATTACATATATATCTTGTATTCATATCTAGCATTCATTATATACTTTCATGCATACATTGTATATCATTCTTTCATTCATGCATTGCTTATATGCATTATATTAATTGCATTCCTACATGCTTGCATTCAACCATATATATACATTAATGTAAAAAGAATATATATCATATATATATATCATTTCATTCATCTAACATATCATGCATTACATACTCTATATTCATTTAATATCCATACTACATAGGCTCATAGGTTACACAAAATGCATATATCGTATAGTCACTCTTCTACTTAAAATCAATACTATACCAATTGGGCATTCACTAAATTCTAGGATTAAAGTATATCGTAGCCCTTTGTGTTAGCTTTCCGGAACTTTAAACGGATAGCATTTTCGTGTCCGGAAGCTCCCGGAATCGCAAAAATACCGAAACACGTTCGTCTTTCGTACAACTGACACTCAAATAATTCTACAGAAAGTTATAGAAAGAATTTGGCTTATTAAAATATATATTTGGAAATCTAACTTCGATACGGTTCTTTCAAAAAAAATGGAAGATAAATCGGAGTTCTCAGCTAAAAGTTATGACATTTCTAAGTTGCTTTGGTTAATAAAAACGTGGATAAAAATTATGACGGATTTGACAAAAGAACACATATAGGCCAAGATACTTGCACACAAACATAGGTATCCAAATGAAACACATTCTAACCATCCTAACAAAGATCAATCCACTCTCTAACCATTATAAAACAGAATTTAAATATCTATTTAAAATATTATCATACATACATACACATGGGGTATCCTAATTTGGGATCTATCAAGTAGGACACAAGACACATATCTAAAATCCTCAAGAGGGCTCCAAATGGCCTCAAATTTGAATCTAAATGGGACACATGCATGAGGATGGATCCTACGGATTCAAAACTAATTTATATGCAAAGAAAATTGATTTAGAGAATAGGTTTTACCTATTGGGAGTGGAATCCCAATGAAATCCTTTAGGACACGGCTCCGATACGAAGATCCCTCAAAGTGGACACTCCTCCTTGCACTCCTCTTCCAATCCTTGGTAGCACCCTTTCCTTGGAGAATGGGTATGATTGAGGGAAGGTTTGGTGAAGGAATGATTTGATTTGGAGATCAAATCAATGGGAAGGCTCTCTAAAATTGGGGAAGAACAAAAGGAAAATAAAAGAGACAAGATTGTAATGAATGAAATGAATCATTCTCTCCTAAAGGTGACTGCCATAAAGAGTCCATTAGGGCTAATGAGAAATGTCCTAATTGCCCCTCTCTAGTCTCATATGGTTAAGTCTAGACTAGGTTCAAGTTTGGGGTCAAAATAATCTAGTTTTGAGTCTCTAACTTAACCATTCTAACATGATAAAAATTAGTTTAATTAACTAACTTAATGTTGGGTCCTGTGAGCTATGCTTAACTTAATATTGGGTCCCATCTAGAGCTCAAGTTACCCGGGTCACAATACAAGTCGGAACGAGACGAAACTCAAACCCGACGAAACAAATCCAATAAAAACAATATTAAAAATATAAAATTTTTGCAAAATATTAAAATATAAAAAATGACCAAAATCATAATACATCAATTTAAATATTATTAAAATAATCTAAAATTCATCAATTAATCAAAATCCTAAATAATTCAAAAGTCACAAAATGACCAAAATACCCTTAGCCTAAAAAGTTTTAAATAGTCATTCTAATCACATGGTTAGGTCCCCATGGTTAGTCTCTAAGCTTAGCAAAACTAGGGATTAACTAGTTAACCATCAAAATCACAATTCAACATCTTAAATAGTTTTAAATTTATTTAAAAAATTACCAAAAATCACAATATGAGTTAAATCTTATTATCGATTAATCAAAATTATAAAAGTTCAAAATTTCCCTTATTTAGAAAAGTAGGTGTTATAATCCTACCCCCCTTAGAAAAATTTTGTCCTCGAAATTAAAATGTTCATACTCCTTCTAGGTCAAATCCCCACAATCAAAGTCTCAGAAGTTACACAAATCATACGATTTAAAAGGACGACATACAGGGTCATGGCATACGGTGGTAGTGAAAGTCTCATCTAGGTATACTAGTTACACTAGACCAAAACAATCATAGGGTATCAAAACTTACAAGCAATCAGGGGTGTTAAACTGAAAAAGATACAGAAATAATAAATCATCAAGGCTTTAAGGCATAATCAAAATCAAAATTTAAAGCACAAATGTCGAGCATTAAAATCCAATCACAATATATATATATATATATATATATATATATATATATATATATATATATATATATACATATATATATGTATATATATATATATATATAGAGAGAGAGAGAGAGTGTTAGAAGGAGAAAATCTAGCATTATGTAAAGGTTATGTGGTTAGTGTTTGTATGGGTGTATGTGGACATGTTCATATGGTTAGATAGTAGGCATGTGTGTATGTGTGTGTGAAATATACATGAAAGTGTATAGGAGGATTTGGGTTTCAAAACAATAGCTATCAAGTTACACTACTCATGGCATATTGGTTAAACAATCTACAATGCACAACCCATTTACTCATAACATGCATGGCTAACCATATATATACATATATCTATATGTATAGAGAGGTAGAAATTTAGTTATGTATCTATATACATTATAACATGTATGCATAAACTATATATATATCTATATAGATATATGAACATAACATAGAGAGGAAGGGTTAGGTTTACATGGCAGTGTATACTAAGTTAGGGTGTGTGTGTCCTTGTACAGGGTTATAGCTTTAGTATTGAAAGGTTAAACCCAGTTTTAGTTTAGTATTTACATACAAAATCTGAAAATAAGCTAACATTTAAACTAATGTAATATTAATATAATACAGTTTCAGATTTTTAGGGATTTGAAACATCACAACTAACTCAATGCTTCCAATACATCCTAACATGATAGAGAAGAAACACTAACATACTATCCATACATTTAGCTATGCATACAGTTCAATATTACATATTAAATCTGAAACTGAACTAAACATTGGAAATTAATGTAAAATGTTAACATGTATTCAGTTTTAGGATTTGGAGAAATTCAACATCAACTAACCCAATGTTTATCACAACCTAACATGTAAGAGTATAAACCTAACATCATATCCCTACATACAACAATGTATACAGCTCTAAATATTACATTTTAAAAATAAAATAAAACAACAAGTTGAACTAAACATTTGGAATCCAGTATTAAGGGTTAATATGCATACAGTCTTAGATTTGTCAAATTCAAACACAAAACTCAACCAATTCCCTTAAGAGTTGAAACCCTATATATAACATACATGTGCAGTGATATAAACAAAACTACTAACATGAAATTTATATTTCAATTACAAATTTAAACTGGAAAAAGCAAAGAACCAGAAATATTGGGGTTTTGATAATTTAAACATCAACAACAGATTAATATGTATTTAGATAGGTTGGAATTTAAAGTGCAACATGCATACGTATCAGGCAAGTGTCTGCTATATATATATATTCATATATTCTCATGTTCCAAGATTACAAGTAGGTGATTGGTGAAATCAAGACTATTTTATTATTATTATTATTTAATACAAGGATAGTAGCAAGAAGGAAATAACGATACAATCTGTTCTGCTTATCCGTTTAAAAGAAGAAACCATTTTGAAACCCAGAGCTAAACTATCAAATCAAAGATAAGGTCTAGTAAAATCATCGATTCATTGTATTAAGAAGAAATTCATAGTAAGAAGTTACACAAAGTTTATAAAAACAGCTAAAGCTACTCCTAAGTTAAATAATGAGAAACAAAACAAAACAAACAAATAACAATTCTTTTTTTTTTGAAGGACTGAAACAAAAGTAGAGAAAACATGTTAAAAAATATTTAATGTACAATTTGATAATCATATGCGTCTTCCTGAAATTATGTTGTCAGAATTCTGCCACGCCAATAAGCATAGCTGCAATAAACGATAGAGTCCATAATAAGGCATACACCCTATAATCATGTTATCTAGAATTCTTACCACGCCACCCGGTATGGCTGCAAGAAAATCTAGATTTCATAACTAAGATAAGTATAGCTATATCAGGCTCTACGTCCTTGTCATGCTAGCAAATATGACTGCAATAAATTCTAAATTCCATAATAAAGTTGACTTTTACCTTTCTCACTGTCCTTATCAAGTATGTTATCAGGTTATACCTTAATTCCAAAAAATGTACATATACATATAAATACAAACTCAAATTCAACAACTAACATCAAGATTCAAAATTCAACAATAATCCATCAAAAATCATAAAAATACAGACTCAAATTCAACCACTAACATCAAAATTCAAAATTCAACAATAATCCGTCAAAAATTATATAAATACATACTCAAATTCAACCACTAACATCAAGATTCAAAATTCAACAATAATCTATCAAAATTATATAAATACAGACTCAAATTCAACCACTAACATCAAGATTCAAAATTCAACAATAATCCATCAAAATCAAGTTCAATAACAGGAAGTAAAGGTAAATCAAATCAGAGGAAAATAGATTTCAAATCAAAGTTAAGATAAGATTCTCAAGGGTCGTCCCAGGAATCTCTCAAGGAGGCCTAACTTTGATTGAGTACCTTCAAAAATATATCCTAATCCTACTGCAGGCTGTAGTGGTACTCTAGTTCGAATAACACTACACAAACTCGACCTGCATGGGCCACCACTTAAAACGTATCATGACCCGTATCCACTGTGAGGGTACGAGTATGTAACAACGCCCAGCCTATGCCGCAGTATCGATGGTAGAACGTTGTCCTAGGTCACAATATCTAACATTGTAAAGCTAAGCAGTTTATACTCCCCGAATGGGGGTGACATAGCAGAATGTAAACTCAATCACATCTAAGGTAGAGCATAATGGAAGATAGATACAACATGAAATCTAGAAGAGATACCGCAGATAGAAGTCTAAGTGTCTAAGATACACAAACCCAGAAATACATCTCAAAGCTCAAATACAGTAATCCATAAATACAACTCAAGGCAATTGAAAACAAGCTATAAGCAAAACTCTAGCTATCTATACAACCTCTACTGTGTCTCCTCTAGGCTAGCAGGCAACCTCCAGGCTATCTGTAAAATTTATCAATAGGTCCAGTCAGGACAAGAGCGAGCACAATACATCTCAACAGTTCATAGCAGGTTAGAAAATATAATCATGCAGTAAAGTAAGATATAGATACTGAAGAAATACAGTATATAAACAGAGAGAGAGAACTGTAATAGAAGTATCTACTATAAGTAAAGAGCTACAAGTGACAAGTGATTTAGAGTACAAAGTCAACATGTGAACGGCTTGATTTGTACATGGCTATACTAAAGAGGCGTACATGGCTATTCTACTTTAGAATTGTTCACATGGCTATTTATACTCCCCCGTACCTCCAATTAATACACAAGGATCTAACCAGGTTATGTTATGATTCTATGTAACAGCCCCCGAAGGGTGGTAAGCCCCCAAAGGGTGATAAGCCCCCGAAGGGTGATAAGCCCCCGAAGGGTGATAAGCCCCCAAAGGGTGGTACATAGTAGTCCCATAAATGGGAATTCTGGAAAACCTAATAAATGAGATAAGGATTCAAAGAAGACTCTGCGATCATAAGAGTATATGTCATAAGTGATCAAAGAACCTAAGAAGCATAGTGATACGCCATGTAAGTGAAACGTACAGAACATAGAGTACCCCGATGCTCCCTGAAGGGATAACATCTCAGGGAGGGATCCATATAGTACTAATCCGTGTGACCAACGTGACAGTATCAAGTAAAGTAATTTAATGCAGGAAATAATTCTAAGCAGTATATGAAATGATCAGAGAATGTACTCGCCTGGTATCTGAGTGTCCAACTAAAAAATATTGTCCGAGGAGTGGTGTCTGGCTCTTATTTAGAACAGCACAAGTCACAACAAGTCCAAAATGGTAAAATGAAACAATACAATGCATTCTACATGAAACTAGGTCAATCTAGGCCAAAGTCAACTCTGGTCAATCCAAGAAGTCAAACTAGGTCAACAATGGTCAAAGTAGTCTACACTAGTCTATTCTAGGCCTAATCAAGACTAAACAAGTCTAACTAAACTCTCACTAGGCAAACAGACACACCACAGGCTAAGAACCCTAGGCTATAGGCTATATCATGCCTAAGCCAAACCACAAACACATATACACATAACAATATATATATCTAATATATTGTAGTACACTCATAACATATAGGCTACCTATATATACATCCCACACATATATATATATATATATATATATATATATATATATATATATATATATATATATATATATATATATGCATCACTATTCACATATTCATATACATAGATATATATAGGAAAGCTATATATATAGGCACATACATATATATATATATAGAGAGAGAAAGAGAGGTAAAAGAGTAAGTGAGTATGTGTGTATTTGGCATGTGTGTGAAAGGATATATGTTAATGTTCTAAAATTTAGTGATAGGTAGGTGTATGTGACATGGGATACATGATGTCAAAGGGTGTATGAATGCATATGTATAAAAGGTTATAGGTTAACTCAGTTTAAAGAAATATATACATACATACTTACCTTGTATACAGGCATACATACATATTATGTATATTACATTTACATGATACATACATATATACTTGTATTATATTATACTTATATTCATGCATATTAGATACTTGTATTTGTATTAACATATTGCAAACATTTATTTTATTCATGCATCTATGCATTACCTACTTGTTTTATACATATGCATATATTGTATATTCATATCATTTCATACATTAAAATAGAGACATACAAACATGCACATATCATATATTTCATACCTTGCATTACCTTACATATCATGTTATATATTATCATTCATTCCTTTCATATATTACATTATCTTGCATGCTTGCATTCATATATTACATTCTATATTACCTATATACATATATTTCCTCCATTCATTCATGCTTGCATCATATACTCTACATTACCATACATGTTATCATTATATATTGTATTATAATATTTATACATTATGCATTCATATCTATCATTACATATATATCTTGCATTCATATCTAGCATTCATTATATACATTCATGCATACATTGTATATCATTCTTTCATTCATGCATTGCTTATATGCATTATATTAATTGAATTCTTATATTCTTGCATTCAACCATATATATACATTAATGTAAAGAAAAAATATATCATATATATATATTATTTCATTCATCTAAAATATCATGCATTACATACTCTATATTCATTTAATATCCATACTACATAGGCTCATAGGTTACACAAAATGCATATATCGTATAGTCACTCTTCTACTTAAAATCAATACTGTACCAATTGGACATTCACAAAATTCTAGGATTAAAGTATATCGTAGCCCTTTGTGTTAGCTTTCCGGAACTTTAAACGGATCGCATTTTCGTGTCCGAAAGCTCCCGGAATCGCGAAAATACCGAAACACGTTCGTCTTTCGTACAACTGACACTCAAATAATTCTACAGAAAGTTACAGAAAGAATTTGGATTATTAAAATATATATTTGGAAAGCTAACTTCGATACGGTTCTTTTAAAAAAAAGGAAGATAAATCGGAATTCTAAGGTAAAAGTTATGACATTTCTAAGTTGCTTTGGTTAATAAAAACGTGGATGAAAATTATGACGAATTTGACAAAAGAACACATATAGGCCAAGATACTTGCATACAAACATAGGTATCCACTCATTCTAACCATCCTAACAAAGATCAATCCACTCTCTAACCATTATAAAACTGAATTTAAATATCTATTTAAACTATTATTATACATACACATGGGGTGTCCTAATTTGGGATCTATCAAGTAGGACACAAGACACATATCTAAAATCCTCAAGAGAGCTCCAAATGGTCTCAAATTTGAATCTAAATGGGACACATGTATGAGGATGGATCCTACAGATTCAAAACTAATTTATATGTAAAGGAAATCGATTTAGAGGATGGATTTTACCTATTGGGAGTGGAATCCCAATGAAATCCTTTAGGACATGGCTCCGATACGAAGATCCCTCAAAGTGGACACTCCTTCTTGCACTCCTCTTCTAATCCTTGGTAGCACCCTACCCTTGGAGAATGGGAATGATTAAGGAAAGGTTTGGTGAAGGAATGATTTGATTTGGAGATCAAATCAATGGAAAGGCTCTCTAAAATTGGGGAAGAACAAAAGGAAAATAAAAGAGGCAAGATTGTAATGAATGAAATGAATCATTCTCTCCTAAAGGTGGCTGCCATAAAGAGTCCATTAGGGCTAATGGAAAATGTCCTAATTGCCCCTCTCTAGTCTCATATGGTTAAGTTTAGACTAGGTTCAAGTTTGGGGTCAAAATGATCTAGTTTTGAGTCTCTAACTTAACCATTCTAACATGATAAAAATTAGTTTAATTAACTAACATAATGTTGGGTCTTGTGAGCCATGCTTAACTTAATATTGGGTCCCATCTAGAGTTCAAGCTACCCGGGTCACAATACAAGTCGGAACGAGACGAAACTCAAACCCGACGAAACAAATCCAATAAAAACAATATTAAAAATATAAAATTTTCCTAAAATATTAAAATATGAAAAATGACCAAAATCATAATACATCAATTTAAATATTATTAAAATAATCTAAAATTTACCAATTAATCAAAATCCTAAATAATTCAAAAGTCACAAATGACCAAAATACCCTTAGCCTAAAAAGTTGTAAATAGTCATTCTAATCACATGGTTAGGTCCCCATGGTTAGTCTCTAAGCTTAGCAAAACTAGGGATTAACTAGTTAACAATCAAAATCACAATTCAACATTTTAAATAGTTTTAAATTGATTAAAAAAATTACCAAAAATCACAATATGAGTTAAATCTTATTATCGATTAATCAAAATTATAAAAGTTCAAAATTACCCTCATTTAGAAAAGTAGGTGTTACAACCACCCCCAAATTTTGGGCATCGTAGCGGAAGCTTGGAACCGTGACGACTCTCCCAACCCCTTCACTCGGGTGAGCAACAAGCTCAAAGCAACGAGGAAAGCTCAATTTAATTGGAGAAAATGTGCCTATGGGGACATTTTTTAAGCCGTTCGGATTGCTGAGGACGATATCATCCGTGCCGAAGCCTTATACGCTTCGGACCGATCTCGCGCCCAGGACACCCCTGAACCTCACAAGCGCTATATTCAAATTCAGGCTCAAAGTGGAGACTGACTTTTGAAAGCAGAAAGCGAGGTTGAAATGGGACAGCGAGGGGGATAAAAATACTAAATATTTCCACGCCAGCGTCAACGGCCGCAGACACAAACTAGCGATCTACCCTACCGTTGACGAGAATGGGAACATCATTACAGATTATAAGAGCATCCAAGCCGTCGCAGCAGATTTCTTCTCCAAATTATTCTCCAAAGAGACGGTCCACAATGATAGACCATTCCTGGACCAAATCTCCACCCTCATTAATGACACCGACAATGCCTAGTTGGAGTGCCCCTGACTGAACAGGAAGTGAAAGAAGCAGTGTGGGCCCTGAACGAGCACAGTGCCTCCGGCCCGGATAGCTTCTCGGGGGTTTTCTTTCGTACCTGCTGGGATATTATCAAACAGGACATCACTGATGCGGACATAGCATTCTTAGAGGGAGCTACTTAACCCAAAGCAATCTCTAGCGCCAAGCTGATCCTTATCCTGAAGAAAGAAAATCCAGAATCCTTCTGCGACTTTTGTCCCATCAGTCTCTGCACTTTTACCAACAAAATAATCTCCAAGATCATCGCCACCAAAATGGCAGGCATGCTCTCCAAAATTATCTCTGAGGAACAAAAGTGCTTTGTCCAAGGGAGGAATATCCAAGACAATATTATGATGGCACAAGAGTTAATCACCTGCATGAAGTTTCCAGCAAGAGGGGGCAACATCGCCGTCAAAATCGACATGGAGAAAGCTTATGACAGAATAGATTGGCAATTTATGATCTGGGTCTTCAGGGCATTCGGATTCTCAGAAAAATTGGACCAACATAGTCTGGAGATCAGTCAGTAACTCACGGTTCTCCACTGTTATCAACGGCCAAACCGACGGGTTCTTTAAATCCAGTCGTGCAGTTAGACAAGGTGACCCTCTATCTTCCACTGTCTTCACCATTGCAGTAGATGCCCTGAGCAGAAACCTCAACAATATGGTCAACACTCCAAACTTCCAGCATTTTACACATCTAGTGGATGCCCTATCATCACACACCTGGCCTTTGCCGATGATTTACTCATCTTTTCTGGGGACGTTAGAGCGATAGAGGTCGTCCACAACACTCTACAGAGGTACTCTAGATGCTGCGGGCAGAAGATCAATCATTCTAAGAGCGTCATCTACGCTCACCACAGTATCAAAAGAGAGCAAGCAATCAGTCTATCCAACTTAACATCCTTCTCTGTCACTCACCATCCGTTCAACTATCTTGGCTGTCCCCTGGTGTACGAAAAATCCAACACAGGCATCTTTGAGAACCTGATCACAATAATAAGGAAGAAACTTGAGGGGTGGTATAATGTCACTCTACCCCCGGGCGGCAAGATGATCCACATCAAACATGTGCTCACATCCAACCCTATCCATACTCTGGCTGGTTGCTCCCCGCCTATGAAGGTTCTCTCTTCGATCGAGCAGATCTTTTACAATTTCTTTTGGGGGCACAACAAAGGTCAAGACAAACACCACTGGGCTAGCTGGAAAGCCATGGCCCAGCCTATTGAGGTAGGAGGTCTGGGATTCTCCAAACTCACTCACATCGTTAAATCTTTCTCGATGAAATTATGGTGGAAGCTCCGCACGAGCAAGAACTTATAGACCAGGTTTATGAAGGCCAGGTACTTCAAACATATACACCCATCAGTGGCCATATCCAATAGCAAATCCTCAGCGGCGTGGCATCGAATCCTTATCGGATGTGACCTCGTAGAGCCGGCGATGAGACTCCAATTGGGAGGCTGCGAGTCGGATCCCTTCATGGAGAGATGGATTGGGGACAGCTTGATCCCGAGTATTACAGCGACCCCCAGGAAAAGTACGATCAGAGACCTGTGGAACCCCACTACTAACGAATGGAACTGGGACAAGATCCGCGATTGGTCCGATAACGAAATGGTAGACAGCATTCACCTGCACAGGCTTATCCTCGGGCGTGATGCTGACGAGATGAGGTGGTCGCTTGAGGCTTCAGGGGCATTTTCGATAAAGTCGGCTAGATTAGCTATTCGTGGGAGAGGGCAACCGCTTCCCGCCGTAGCTCACTATTGGCATTCTTGCATCCCTAAAAAGAGGTCTTTCTTCATATGGAGAATCATCAGGAAGAAACTGCGAACTGACAAAATCCTTTACTCCATCGGGATTAGCTTCGCGTTCGCTTGTAATTGCTGCGTTGACTGCCAGATGGAGACTATTAACCACATCTTCTAGAAGAGGAGCCTGCCATGCATGATCTGGAGGACCCTTAACCAGCTTTACAACATAGCTCCAGGCGGCGGTCGCTTCCACAATCTAGCAGACAATTGAGGTTCGGCTTCCCACGGCCACAAGATCGTTGCAGCGGCCGCTACGTGGGCGATTTGGAAGAATCTCAACAAAGCGAGATATGAGGGTCACCAATACTCTGTCGAACAGCTCATTAAGGAAGTCTACCGATAATGTCATAAACGGAGCACCCTGTGCTCCCACAGTCCGAAAGCATTATGGTCCCCGATCCCCCCTAGCTTTGGGGGTCGAGTGTCCTCCCCCCTCTTAGTTCCTTTTTATGGTATACTTGTATAGGATTTCTCATTTTGCCTTATGTACGTGGCCTGGCTTCGACATGTTAAGCCTTGATTAATAAAATAAGGGATTTCTGTTATATATATATATATATTTATATATATATATATATATAAAATAATATATATATATATATATATATATATATTTTTTTTTTTTTTTTTGTATATATATATATATATATATTTTTTTTTTGTATATATATATATATATATATATATATATATAAAATATATATATATATATATATATATATATATATATATATATATATATATATATATTTTGTAAGACCCAATTTATTCATAAAGGTCGAAAGGCCGAACCTTTACAAGTATAACATGAGGCATAAAATGCCGAAGCCTATACACGTATACTGACAAAAGTAAAGGAAAATAAGGAAGAGAAGAATCAATTCGGCTAATCCGAGGAGAGGAGAGCGTTCCAGAATTCCGACTAGCCATGATTGCATAGGGCTCTCTATTTGCCTCACTGACGAATGGTCTCCCAGACCAGTTGGTCTGCATTATACTGGCGCCCTTCATATCTAGCCTGTTCAGATTCTTCCATATAGCCTACGTGGCTGCCGCAGCGGCGATCTGGTGGCCATGAGTCGCTGATGCCCAGGTATCCATGAGGTGGTAAAACTGGTTACCCCCAGGAGGCAATCGATATCACTGGGAGAGAGCTTTCTAGACCTTGCTCGATAGTTCCCCTTGACTGAGGATGTGGTTGAGAGTTTTCGATTGACGATCAGTGCAACAATTACATACGGAGGCAAGGCAGAAACCGATCATGTTGAGTGTGTCGTCTGTGGGTAGGATGTTACGAAGGGCTCTCCAAATGAGGAAGGACCACTTCTTAGGGATGCAAGTCTGCCAGAAGGAGGCGATAGTAGGAGATGGGACCGCATGGCCGCTGATCGCTCTTCTGGCTGACTTAACTGAAAAGGCACCGTTAACATCGGACGACCACTCTAGCTTATCAGCGTCAGCTCCGATCTTTACTCTTCTATTGCGAATGTGTTCAACCGCCTCTGAACCAACCCACTCTCGAACTTCGGTACAATTCTAGGTGTTGTTAGGAAGGTCCATAAGTCCTTGATAGTGTTGTTCCTGGGGGCGGCTAAAATATTGGGCAGCAAGATATCTCTGGCCTAGCGCTCCAGAAAAGGAAAAGCTTTGCCGAAGCCCACCTTAAGGAGTATCGCTGGTTCGGCTAGTGACCGCCTGGTGAGGATGCGAAGCCATGCTGTTGAGGATCTGCAGTTCGCGATGGGCATCGACGGGTGGATGGGTTTGTAGCATCTGGCCTTCATGAACCTGGAGCATAAGTTGTTAGTCGTGCGAAGCCTCCACCATAATTTCATAGAGAAAGAGTTAATGATATGGGAAAGTTTAGTGAACCCCAGACCCCCCTCTTCTGTAGTACGAGCCATAGTATCCCAGCTAGTCCAATGGTGCTTATCATGGTCGCTACTGTGACCCAAGAGAAAGTTGCTGAAGACGCGCTCGATGTAGGATAGAACTTTCCTCGGGGGAGCAGGCTGCCAGGGTATAGATAGGAATAAAAGTAAGGACGTATTAGATGAGGATGATCTTGCCTCCGGAGGAAAGCGTGGCGTTGTGCCAGCCCTCTGTTTGCCATTGATTGTAAAAGTACAGAACAATTTTATAGGAGTACTGAACTTAGACTCACAATACAAACTCGCTCGTACAAAGAAAGCCTAGGAATAAAAACCTAGGTACAACAATCTAAGTATGATTATTTATTTTTGATTCTGGGGGGTGACTATAGAGGCTCGGGAAAGCGATGGCAGCTCTGCCTTACTTCTTGGACGATCGGACGTAGCCTTGACTCTGATGAAGAAATGTTCTCGAGATGTGTGGAAAGACTCTTCTGTGCGTGCCTTTGTCTCTCTTTATGTCCAGCCGGATAGAGAGAATCTCTTTCTCTCTGGAATTCTCCTTCACTTTTTCTCCAGAATTCTCCAGGGTTTACAAGGGAATGGCATCTTGCTATTTATAGAAGTGGGGGTGTGATCATTAGGGTTTGCAATGATCCCCCCTTAAAAAGTTGAGGGCCAATCATCTGGACCATTAATCTTGATTGCATTACATCTGGGCAGTTAATTCTTGATTGCGCCAAATCCGTATGGGCAATTAATGCTGATTGCAATGAATCTTTATAATTTGTCATGACAAGCTCGGATCTCCTGCTACGTGTTTAATTTGCCTAATTACAACAAATCGAATTTGATCCGAGTAGTTATGGTAATTGTACTAAATCTGCTTGTTATGATTTGCGAGCAGCCATAATTACGAGGGGATAAGACAGCCACGTGCCTCAACTGTCATGAGGATTGCCACGTGTCTCAACTGTTATGAGGACCGCCATGTGTCTCAACTGTCGTGAGTGGGACATCCTGACAGAGCCACATGAATGCGATCTCTAAATGAACCGCATATGGGTGGCCCCTACACTCCTTGCCGCATGAAGGCAACAGCCGTATGAAGGAGACAGCCGTATGAAGGTGGCAGCCGCATAAAGGAAGCAGCTGCATGAAGGTGGCAGCCGCATAAGTAGAGCAACCGTATGAAAAGACAACCGTATAGGGTTGTCAGCCGCATAGGAGTGGCAGCCGCATGAGTAGCTTTGGACTTGACGGGTCATGCCTGCTATAAAAGATTTTATTCTTTTTCCTTGGAGCACGCCATCATATCAGAGTCATCATTTCGACTTTTATGTCAGAGCTGTCATTTATCAGAGATGGGATTGTCAAGGCTTCCGTTAGAGTAATTAATTCAAGCTGCGGCTTTATGGCCAGTTGTCGGATCGGACAGCGTGAGGCCACGTAGCGTGGAGCCATCCGAGCCACATGAAGGACTTTTCGAGCCGCATGAGGCTCCTTCTGTTTGTGAACCATATGGGATCCTGAAGGACTTATGAGCCGCATGAGGCTCCTTCTGTTTTGAGCTACATGGGCTTTCCTTGTCTTTTTTCCATGCTTCTATAAGACCCCCTTCAAAGTTTACAATTTGTAAAATTGAAATACTTTGAATAAGAAGCATGGCTATATATAAGCTCTTCTGGTCGCAAGGATATTCTGACCGCATGGACTTCCTAGCCGCATGGACTTTCTAGCCGCATGGACTTCCTAGCCGCATGGACTGTCCAGCCGCATGGACTTCCTAGCCGCATGGACTGTCTGACCGTATAGACTCTCTGCCACATGTGCGTCTCCTACCACGTGTGCGCCTTATTAATTGCTCTTGATTTGCTTTGGATTTAAAGCCGCCTTTTGGGGCAGGATCCCAATGGTCGGTTTTAAATAACCGGATTTTCCTCGATGTCCGAAGAATCTATTCAGTTCTTTATGCAGCACGAGGATCGAGGCATCCGTCGGTTCATGAGCCCCCTTTTATCTGCCTATAAATAAGAGGGTTTGTGGAACAGAGAGACTTTTTTACTTTTTTTGTCTTCAACTCTTCTTGCCCTAAGTTGTTGCCTTCGTCTTCCTTTCTCTACCCATCGATCAACAATGGCCCCCAAGTCTTCTACAGCCGCGGCGAAGGCCACGATGCCTGAAGTTCACCCCGATATTCACCCCGCCATTACTGGTAAGGGTTTTGGCGGATCGTATACTTCGAAACCCTAATAAAGACGACTCTGTTGTATGCTTTATACACAAGCCTTTAATGCGTTCGTCGTTTTCATTGAACTGTTCAAATTATATGGGCCGCATGTACGTCCCATGTCGAGCCGTATGGCGGTATACCCCATGTCCGAGCCGCATAGGAATTGTCTAGTGGCCGCATAGACGCTTCACAAACTAACCCGCATAATGACCCGTAAAACAGAGCTGCATAAGTCCCTCTGAACCGAACCGCATGAAGCCCCCTTTAAATAGAACGGCATAAGATCGTCTGGATTGGGCCGCATAAGGCTCTGTCCATCTTCTAACTTTGTTTTTTTTATCTTTGATTCTTGCAGCATCCTTGCCGAAGGCTGAGACCATTGTAAAGGAAGAGCTGCTGCCTTCTTTCAAACAAGAGTCATCGTTCGTTAAGGAGGAGGTAATACCAAAAACGGAGGCACGAAAAGGAGAGCTGGCGCCTATTGAAGTTGTTGTAAAGGAGGATCCCCAGTCTGATGGCGGCAGTATTGGGAGTTCTGACCCTCCTGCCCCGGACGAGGATTTTGCTCAAGTAGATCCTTCATTTGAAAAATGGTTGAGGTATTGGTATATGCGCCCCGCAACTAGGATTCGTAGGCTCTCATAAATGTCCGTCATTTGTCTTGACATTTTTGTCTGTCTTTAGCTGTAGTTTGTGTTTTGCTTCTTTTGGACATCAAGGTAATCTTCTTCCTTCTTGTCTCAATAAAATGATTGAGAACTTTTTTGTCTTACTCATGAGATGTAGTCATGAGAATGTAACTAATTTTGAATGACCGGAATACATTCGCTGTATTCCTTGTTTGTAGTAGTTGTCCCAATGGGAGATTTTTTGTGGACCTATTATCCTTGGCGTACCCTGGTTCTGGGTATGGATAATAAGTTGGAAGAGAACCAATATACTTACTCAGAGGTAATGAGGACATGGTAAATTTGAGGGTTTCTTCGATGGAGACATCCCACTCAGAGGTAATGAGGACATGGCAGGAGTGGGCTCCATGAAGGGGAAATAGAACAACTCAGAGGTAATGAGGACGTGGAAGTTCTATGTGAGGGGCGGTTTATTTTTGATGGAAGGGGAACAACTCAGAGGTAACATAGACATGGTTGTTTCAGGAAATTTATGGATCTGTTACCCTGTTTATGCACTGAAAGTGCGGGTATTGGATCATAAGGAGGGAGCTCTTTTAGAAGGAAAGTTTAGAGGTATAATCATACATGACTTACCACCTAAAAGACGCGATATAAATTCATCTGTAGTGACTAGAGTATAAGTTCAGCGGTACCTGCGGGTACATAACTCGATAATCTGGAGATTTGGGATCAGAATGTAAGTTCAGCGGTACCTGCGTGTACGTAACTCGACAATCTAGAGATTTGGGATTAGAATATAAGTTCAGCGGTACCTGCGGGTACGTAACTCGACAATCTGTAGATTTGGGATCAGAATGTAAGCTCAGCAGTATGAGAGAGTACATGACTCGTCATTCTGGAAGACTTGTAGTCGGGATATGAATTCAGCGGTACCATAGGGCACATAACTCATCACTTTGGCAGATTTGTAATCGGGGTGTGAATTCAGCGGTACCATAGGGCACATAACTCATCACTTTGGCAGGTTTGTAGTCGGGATGTGAATTCAGTGGTACCATAGGGCACATAACTCAACACCCTGGCAGATGTCGTTTCAGATGTAATAGTTATTTAAGAACTTGCCGTTGATGGGCAACATGAGCAAGTCTCCATTTTGTTTTGCGAGGCTGTAAGCTCCATTGGAGAATACAGCATCGATGATGAACGGGCCTTCCTACTTTGGCTGGAACTTGCTGACGGTTTTGTGAGTTATAACCATCGGCCTCCGATCTGCCAGAACGAGATCGCCCACTTGGAATTTTCTGATTTTAACCTTTTTGTTGAAGGCTCCGGAGATACGTGCTTAGTACAGCTCGATTCGCTGTTGAGCCAACAGGTGCTTCTCATCTAGGGCCTCCAACTCTTGTAGTCGGCGATGGTGATTATCATCTGTCATCAACCGGTTGATGAGAGCGACACGTGTTGACACAAAGTCACAGTCAACCAAATATCGATAACATTGACTAAATAATACTTGTAATAATTCAATACGACACACGACGTCCACATCAAGCTCAAGTCAGACGACAGCTCAGTCTTTGCATATCTGTGTTATATGAGTCTATATTTTATACTTTTATTGAGTCTAAATTGTTGTAAACTGTGTCATGCTGAGCTCTTGAGACTTGACCAAAAGCCTACCTAAATCCATAAACTCCACCATCCAGAAATAAGCCCACAGGTCCCTTAGAACCATTCTATGCTCTGGAGACAGAGTTCCGGCCGAACTCTGCCTCCACACAGAGTTCGGGCCGAACTCTGTCCCCTTAAAATCAGCAACCTAAATTTTAGGATTAGCTGGTTGCAAGTTGTCCAACGGCCAAATATTTGAAATTTCTACCCGAATTTTGGCCGAATTCTGCCTACAAAAACCCTATAAAAAGGCCAAGAATTCTCTCATTTCAAATCATCCAATCTTCTCTTCTCTTCTCTCTTGAAGCTCAAATAAGCCATACCCTTCCCATCTACTAGCCACAAGCATCCTAAGTCTCGAGTGCTCAGCATCTCTCAGTTAGGAGTCTTGTGCAAGAGTTGAAGAAGTCGCTTGGAAAATTCCAAGCAATCGCCACTGCGATCCTTTGTAAGAAGTTGACGTACTCTTCTGAAGAAAAGGCACGGGTTGTAAACTACTATTTCACAAATAGTAGATTTAATCCTGAGCTAGAGTTCTCAGGCCTGGACTAGTCCTCCACGAGGGAAACCAGGTTAAAATCGGCTGTGTTTGCGTATGCTCTCTTTCTTCTCACTTTAAATTCCGTATTTACTCTGATTAGTTTTGTTTGTGATAGAGTTGAATTTTTAATTGGATATTATCTCTATAAACTCTATTCACCCCCCTCTAGAGTTGCCATCTGTTCTTCAATTGGTATCAGAGCTCTGTTCTCTTTTCAAGGATTTACATCCTAGAGCTGATCCATGGCAACCACACAATCCTTAATTTCCAATCACGGTAAAGGACAGTCCACTCATAGGCCTCCCCTATTTGATGGAACTAATTATACGTATTGGAAAACAAGGATGAGTTTTTATCTCAAGTCTCTAGACTTTGACCTGTGGACTATCGTCACTGATGGTTACAAAAAGCCCGCCAGGATAGTTGTCAACGGTGATCTCGTTGAGAAATCACATGACAAATATTCTGACGAGGAGAAGAAACAGGCAAGTCTAGACGCAAGAGCTATTAATGCTTTATTCTGTGCTATAAACAGGAATGAGTTCAACAGGGTATCCACATGCACCACATCCTACGAAGTATGGAAGCTTCTAGAAGTGACGCATGAAGGAACCACCCAAGTCAAGGAATAAAAAATAAGCCGTCTCACTCAAGAATACGAGGCTTTAAAGATGAAGCCAAACGAGACGATCACGCAAATGTTCACAAGATTCCTCGACATCATCAACCCCATGTCCTCGCTTGGGAAGCAATATTCAAATCACGAGAAGATTCGCAAGCTACCTAGGGGGCTACCAAAAATTTGGAACCCTAAGGTGACAGCCATCATAGAAGGAAATGATCTCACAACCATATCCATGGAGACCTTGATGGGAAAGCTAATGACTCATGAGCTTGACCTCAAGGACTTCGAAAAGCCTGCTCCTAAGGCTAAGGAGATCGCACTCAAAGCTCACCGACGGAGGGCTGAACCCGAAGAGACAGATGACGATAACTCAGAAGATGATGATCAAGCCCTCATGGTTCGCAACTTCAAGAAATTCCTTCGCTTCAACCGAAGAAAGAAGGAACCACAAGAAGATGAAGAAGAAGAGCCTACTTGCTACGGTTGCAAGAAGACGGGACATGTCCGAAAAGACTGTCCATTCTCAAAGAAAAGCAACCGCTATGAGAAGCCATACAAGAAGACCTCTTCAAAGAAATATGCCAACACAAGCATCTGGCATGAAAGCGATGCTAGTGACTCCGAGAAAGAAAAGAACTCTCCTCAAGATACGACAAATGTTTGCCTAATGGCAACATCCGACAAGGTATCTAACGAAACTCTTGACGACTTCACTTTTGATGAACTTGGCAATGCTTTCACTGATTTACTTAGTGACCATAAAAAGGTCATTGGTAAATACAAACAAGCCAAGGACAAAATCAAAAGTCTTGAAGTTGAAATACAAAGACTTTCTCTTTTACTTGATAATATTAGAGACACTGCACCCACGGATGTCACTGATGAGGTATCTAAGCTTAAAATAAGCTTACATGATGCCGAGGCACGTATTGAGCAACAAATACAAGAAATCATAACGCTCAACACGGAGCTTACAGAAGAAAAGAATAGACACAACATCACTATTACTAAGTTGCATGGTTTGAATGCTAAGATTACTGAATTGCAAGCTGTCTCTAAGAAACTAGAGACTAAATTGGGAAAAGAGGTTGCTCAACCTCAAACCCAATCACATGAGACGCACACAAAGCATGACACTACTCATACTAGTAAACCACGTCATACTCATACCGCTCACAATCATGCTTACATATACACACAGTTTCACAAACCTCATGCACATAGAAATAATCATCATATGTCACATAAACATCATGCTACACACAGTCATAATCATGTTGCACAAAGACACAATCAACATCACTCCACATATAGACAATCTCATTATGCCATGCCATATAGAAAATCTCATCATGCCATGCCAAATAGACAATCTCATCATGCCATGCCATATAGACAATCTCATCATGCCATGCCATATCAACATCATCACCATACTGAATCTACATATCATCAATATTCTTATAGACATCATCACATTCTCCTAATGTGAATAGAAATGCTACATGTACTTATTGTGGTCTACATGGACACATATCACCACAATGTAGAATCAGAAGATTAGTTGATAAAAAGATATATGCATGGTTTCCAAAAGCTAACTTTTCAGGACCCTCAAGAACTTGGGTACCAAAGGTCACATCTACTCCTGATGTAGGTGGACCTTCCCTCCTCAACTAAGAGTAAGTGGATTCTCGATAGTGGATGCTCGCGGCATATGACGGGAGACGCACATCTTTTTGTATCACTATCGATGAAGAGAGAAGGATATGTATCCTTCGGAAATAACCTAAAAGGGTATATTATAGGTAATGGTGTTATTGGCTATCCTCCCTCTCCCGTAATAAAGGATGTCTTCCTAGTGATCGAGTTAAAGCATAACTTGCTCAGCATCAGTCATCTTGCTGACCATGGTTATGACATTAACTTTGGACAAAACAAATGCCTTATATATGATAGGTCAACAGGAGACATTGCTTTTGTAGGGGTAAGAGAGGACAATATTTATATTTTCTATTTGTCTCTAGATACTAACCATGCAGGTAGATGCCTATATGCTCACAAAGATGAACGGTTACTATGGCACCAGCGTCTTGGTCATGCCAACATGGATACTATATCCAGGCTATCAACCAAGAAGCTAGTTAGAGGCTTGCCCGACATAACATTTAAAAAGGACACCGTATGTGCCGAATGTGAGTTGAATAAGGCAACCAAATTATCTTTCCATTCCATAAACTCTGTAAGCACTACTAGACCCCTACAACTACTTCAAATGGATTTATTTGGTCCTAGTAGAGTAGCCAGTCTTGGTGGAAAACTCTATGCATTTGTTATTGTTGATGATTTTTCAAGATTTACTTGGGTTTTCTTTCTTACTTATAAAAGTGATGCTATTTCAGTTTTTAAGATCTTTGTTAAGAAAGTTCAAAACGAAAAAGGTTACATGATCACTCGAATCCGAAGTGATCATGGAGGTGAATTCCAAAATTCTGTTTTTGAAAAGTTTTGTGATTTCTATGGTTTTGATCATGAGTTTTCTTGTCCAAGAACTCCCCAACAAAATGGTGTTGTGGAGCGCAAGAATAGAACTCTTGGCGATATGGCTAGAGTCATGTTGAACAAGTTTTCACTTCCAAAATACTTTTGGGCTGAAGCTGTCAGTACAGCATGCCACATTTTAAATAGGGTACTTATTCGTCCTATTACGAAAAAGACACCCTATGAGCTTTGGTTTGGGAGAACCCCAAATGTTTCTTATTTTAAAGTTTTTGGCTGTAGATGTTTTATCCTTAACACCAAAGACAACTTAGGCAAATTTGATGCCAAAGCTGACGATGGTATTTTTCTTGGCTATGCTGCCAAGAGTAAAGGATATAGAGTTTTTAACAAACGCTCTTTAATTGTGGAAGAGTCTACAAATGTGACTTTTGATGAAGATAACAGTGCAGCAGCTACTCTTGATGATGATGTTGAACCATCAACGTCTACTCCAATGAACACCACAACCGAAACAAATTCTCTGGAAAGCTTGCCTAAGAAATTCTCTTTCAAGCCTTCTCATCCAGAAAATTTGGTAATCGGTGAGGTTTCACGAGGAGTAACTACTAGATCATCATTAAGAGACTCTATTACTAGCACTGCCTTTATTTCACAAACTGAGCCTAAAAACATTTCAGAAGCTTTCAATGATAAATTTTGGATTTCTGCTATGCAAGAAGAACTCAACCAATCCGAGAGGAGCCAAGTATGGGAACTTGTTCCTAGACCGGCTAATTACTCAATTATTGGTACTAAATGGGTTTTTAGAAACAAAGTAAATGAAGATGGTTCAGTCACACGCAACAAAGCTCGTCTAGTAGCCCAAGGATACAACCAAGAGGAAGGTATCGACTACGATGAGACATATGCTCCTGTTGCTAGATTAGAATTCATTCGGATGCTTTGTGCATTTGCAAATTTTCAAATTTTCAAATTATTTCAAATGGATGTTAAAAGTGCTTTCTTGAATGGTTTTATTAAGGAGGAAGTTTATGTAAAACAATCCCCTGGCTTTGAAAATCACAAATTTCCCAACCACGTGTTCAAGTTAAAGAAAGCGCTATACGGCCTCAAACAAGCCCCCAGAGCTTGGTATGAACGGCTTAGCAACTTCTTACTTGAGAAAGGTTTTTCAAAAGGGAAAATTGACACTACACTTTTCATAAAGTCTTTGAAGGACACTATTCTTTTAGTTCAAATATATGTAGATGATATTATTTTTGCTTCTACTGATGAAACCCTTTGTCAAGATTTTGCCAAGTGTATGCAGACCGAGTTTGAGATGAGCATGATGGGAGAGCTCAACTACTTTCTTGGGCTGCAAGTCAATCAAATGTCAAATGGAACCTTCATCTGTCAGTCGAAGTATACAAAGGACATGCTGAAAAAATTCGACCTTGATAACGTCAAACCTATCAGCACTCCTTTGGCTACTACAACTAAGCTTGAACCAGATGACAGCGGCAAACCCGTAGATCAACGTAAGTATCGAGGTATGATAGGCAGTCTACTCTATCTTACTGCTAGTCGCCCTGATATAATCTTTAGCGTTTGCCTGTGTGCTAGATATCAAGCAAATCCTAAGGAATCACACATGACCGCAGTTAAGCGTATCTTTAGATACCTTAAAGGTACGGTTACAGTGGGCCTATGGTATCCCAAGTCAACATCATTTGACCTTATTGGTTACTCTGATGCTGATTTTACGGGATGCAAGGTCGACCGTAAATGTACGAGCGGTACGTGTCATTTATTAGGAAAGGCTTTAGTCTCTTGGTTTAGCAAAAAGCAGAATTCTGTCGTACTATCCACAATAGAAGCTGAATACATAGCAGCTGGGCGTTGTTGTGCACAAATTCTGTGGATGAAGCAAACCCTTGAAGACTATAATTTATCTTTCATGCATATTCCTATCTTTTGTGACAATACTAGTGCTATAAACTTGACTAAGAACCCTATTTGTCACTCACGCACAAAGCACATTGAAATTCGACACCACTTTTTGCGTGATCATCAGCAAAATGGCACGATTAACTTAGAATTTATTGACACTGATCATCAGTTAGCTGATTTCTTCACAAAGCCATTATCCGAAGAGTGCTTCAATTTCCTTTGTCGTGAACTTGGAATTTTAGATGAAGCCGTCATAAATTAAAATACACCTGCGTAAATATCGATTATATTGTGATTCTCTTATAATGAACTTGCTATGAGTACAAACCGAAAGGGCCCTTCTGACAGCAAGGCGTAAAAGCCTAAGCGACACGGTGCACTAGTCCTCCTCAGGACAACCGCTAGCTGGGATCCGGCCCCTACAGCTAACTCATGGCAAATTCAAAATATTGAATTATAATATAAATCCTTGTTTATTATACGGTATATTTTGATTTATCACTTGCTGATATGCTATTTTTTAATTTCATATTGCTATCTTTCTACTTCTACTATCTGATTTATTAAAATTCTTAATCATTTATCTTTATAACTTATCTTGATTTTCTATACTTAACCAATTTTTTTCATCCTTTCAGCCTGATTTCAGTTCTGGGACAAGGACCCAGAATTCGGGCCGAACTCTGCCATTCCAGATTTCGGGCCGAGTTCGGCCTCCCTGTTCCAGAATCGGGGACAGGTTCCAGCCGTTGATCAAAACTTGATCCAATGGTCCTGATTTACTCCGACCAAGAGAAACCCTTCCCTTATATTCGGTTTCTCTTCCTCCTTCCTTTTTCTTACCACCTTTTCTTCTTCTCCTCCACTATTTTCTCAAAACCCTAACCCTAATTTCTTCTCTATAGTGCTCCATTCTTTCCCAAATTCAAGGAGAAGGGCTATTTTCCAATTCTCTTTCACTGTTCATCATTTATTTGAGGTATAATTTACTCTTCTTCTCTATTTTAATTTTCTCTACTTTGTGCTATGGCTCTTCGCTTGTTCAACCGTGGGAAGAGAATTCGGACCGAGGGAGCGTCCTCGTCGAATGCTCCTCCTCCCGTTGAGCAACCCGTTGAACAACATCAACCACCTCATCCATTGTTCAACCCTTCACGTCCTCGTGACCCAAACACCTATGACGACCGACTTTTTGTATCACTAGAAGCATCCAATAAATGGTTTAGTAATTTTCGGACACGTCCGGTGTTTGCGGGACACCCCATAAACTTCACAATTTTTGCTCAATATGCATCTATGTTTCAAGATCTTTGCCTTGATGAGCTAGTTGCTACAAATTTCGTCATCTATCGTAGCGCCATACAAATGTTTTTCTGCAACTTGACTCATGATGACACTCACATCTATTCACGAGTTGCGGGCATTGATATCGCCTTTGCTGATTCTGATTTGGCCGAGTATCTTGAACTTCAAGAACTCGATACTTGGGACAAGCTTGTTGAAGCTCGATCGTTCCACTTTCTAGATGAAACTTCCCATGAGAGCTTCAAGGAAGACTTATGTGCCCCAAACATTTGTCCTCGTAAGCTTATGGCCAAACATCTCAACCCTTACTATTATGAACTTCATCGGATTGTTTTCAATACCCTTCTACCCAAGGCCGGCTCTACCGATGAAGTCACCTATTTTGAGATATCAGCTTTGTATCATCTCCACTATCGCATTCCTTTTAATCTTCCACGTACCATGATGGACTGGATGATTAACTGTAGGAAGAAACCACGAGCCTTGGTTTATGCCTTATATCTTCCTATGGTCTTTCGTGCGTTCCATGTACCTCTTGATGATTGTCCTTTCTTGCCTGCTCCTGCCTTCTTATCTAAGGCACGACAACTTCAGGCAGTCGTAGCCTCTCCTGCCACTTCTGAGCATTCCGATGATGAGGAGCCCGACGCCCCTCCACTTGGACAGGATGCGCCACCTCCTCCTGCTACCCTTGACTCCATCCAGACTTTGCTCCGAGATCGCTTCGCCTTAGAGGACGATCGCTGGACTCAGATGGACTACCGTACTACCCTGCAGATGAGTGCCCTCAGCAACTCGCTGCACGATATTCGATATTCCATGTTCCGTTATCCCTCTATGCCCATTCCCATGGAGCGGGATCCCGGTCGCGAGGGATATTGTATTGACGATCCCTGGGTCATGCGCTACCTGGATCCGGATGCTGCTATTGTGGACCCTAGCCGTTCCTTCACTGATCCTTCGGACTCCGCTGGGCCTTCTCGTGCTCCATGATGGAGATGGCTTCCACCAGATGATGCTGCTGCTGATCATAGTTTATGTTTTATGCTTTCCAGTTTTTTAGTTGTTTAGTTGGATCTATGTACTTGGTTATGCTTTTAGTTGTGATGACTCTTATGATTACTCTTTATGTTTTAGTTGTTATGACTCTTATGATTATCATAGCTCTCTTACTCTCTGCTCGTTATATTCGTTAATATGCAGTTTCTTCTCTTTTGGTGTGTTTGCCCATTATTACTTGCTTATATTGCTAAATGCCAAAAGGGGGAGAGATTTGTATATTGTATTCAATTTCGTTTTTGTATATATGTGCTTTTGGTGCTTCTTGGGAGATATTTCTTATCAGGCCAACAGGTTCAACGCATCATTTACGGGGGAACTATCTTATTTAGCTCGGCACCGATTATAGGGGAGCTATACTTTTGTCATTGACTGTGTCCAGGTATGAATATTGAATATACAATTATTATTTTGTCAATTATCACTATGGGGGAGATTGTTGACACAAAGTCACAGTCAACCAAATATCGATAACATTGACTAAATAATACTTGTAATAATTCAATACGACACACGACGTCCACATCAAGCTCAAGTCAGACGACAGCTCAGTCTTTGCATATCTGTGTTATATGAGTCTGTATTTTATACTTTTATTGAGTCTAGATTGTTGTAAACTGTGTCATGCTGAGCTCTTGAGACTTGACCAAAAGCCTACCCAAATCCATAAACTCCACCATCCAGAAATAAGCCCACAGGTCCCTTAGAACCGTTCTGTGCTCTGGAGACAGAGTTCGGGCCGAACTCTGCCTCCACACAGAGTTCGGGCCGAACTCTGTCCCTTTAAAATCAGCAACCTAAATTTTAGGGTTAGCTGGTTGCAAGTTGTCCAACGGCCAAATATTTGAAATTTCTACCCGAATTTTGGCCGAATTCTGCCTATAAAAACCCTACAAAAAGGCCAAGAATTCTCTCATTTCAAATAATCCAATCTTTTCTTCTCTTCTCTCTTGAAGCTCAAATAAGCCATACCCTTCTCATCTACTAGCCACAAGCATCCTAAGTCTCGAGTGCTCAACATCTCTCATTTAGGAGTCTTGTGCAAGAGTTGAAGAAGTCGCTTGGAAAATTCCAAGCAATCGCCACTGCGATCCTTTGTAAGAAGTTGACGTGCTCTTGTGAAGAAAAGGCACGGGTTATAAACTACTATTTCACAAATTGTGGATTTAATCCTGAGCTAGAGTTCTCAGGCCTGGACTAGTCCTCCACGAGGGAAACTAGGTTAAAATCGGCTGTGTTTGCGTATGCTCTCTTTCTTCTCACTTTAAATTCCGTATTTACTCTGATTAGTTTTGTTTGTGATAAAGTTGAATTTTTAATTGGATATTATCTCTATAAACTCTATTCACCCCCTCTAGAGTTGCCATCTGTTCTTCAACACGGAGTGAGGGGATTTGAGTCTCTAGTGGGAGAATTGCCTCACTTCAGTATACCAGAGAGAATGGTGTGTTCTCGGTGGCAGTCTGCACTGTAGTACGGTACGCCCATAAGCATTCGCCGAGCTTTTCATTTCAGTCACGTTTGTTTGATGACTGGAACTTCTTGAGAAGCTTGATGATTATTTTGTTGAATGCTTCAGCCAGACCATTAGCCGCCGGGTTGTATGGTATTGAAGCAATATTCTGGATTGTAAAACCGATAGAAAGCATGGCTTGCGAACTGCGGACCATTATCATGTATGATCCTTCGGGGCTGTCCAAAGCGGTAAAAGACGTGATGCTTGAGGAAGCTGATCACGTTTGTAGTCTTGACTTCTGCGAGCGGAATAGCCTCCGCCCATTTGGAAAAGTAATCTGTGATTGGGAGTATGAAGCGATGTCCTCTGGACGAAGGTGGAGTGATCGGACTAATGATGTCTATTCCCCATGCTTCGAATGGCCAGGATGCCACCATCGGATGTAGAAACTCGGATGGCTGGTGGATGAAATCTGCGTGGACTTGACAGACTTTACATTTTAGTGTATAGTCTATTACATATGCAACCATCGTGGGCCAGTAATAGCCCATTCGTCGAAGGCAATCCTGTAATTTTAGGCCAGGATGATGGGCCCCACAGATGCCATCATGTGCTTCACGCACGACTTCTTTGGCTTTTGTACTTGACAGACATCGAATCAGTAATCCATCGTATGATCGCCGATATAGCATTTTCGTCTCTGTATTATAGAAGAATCTGAGGGAACGTCTTCTGATAGAAGTGGATTCCTTCGATTCTCTGGTAGGATGTCATAGACTACGAAGTCGATGAATGGTTGTCTCCAGTCGGGTGCTTCGTCGACTGTCAGAGCGGAGTAACTCTTAACACATTGAACATTATTCCTGGAATAGACCAACTCACGGCCTATGATGTCAACCAAGTGGTGAAAATGATTTGAAACTGCTTAGGAAGCGGCAAGGCCTGCTACGGCGTCGGCTTCAATATTCTGGAGCCGGGGAACGTGTTCTATGAATAACCCTTCCAAGGATGAGATGATGTCAGTCGCTATTTGGTGATAGGGGATCATGTCTTCATGACGCACTTCGTATGAGCCCCGGATCTGATTGACGATTAGCTGCGAGTCACCATATGCTTCAAGATACTCTACCCCCAGCTCCTTTGCAAGTCGGAGGCCAATGACCAGAGCGTTGTACTCGGCCACATTGTTTGAGCAGGACTCTATGAGGGAGTAAGCCCGATTGATCACCAGCCCAGAGGGAGAAATCAGCACCACTCCGACTCCAGCGACGATGTTGTCCTTGGGCCCTGTTCTGGAAGCACCGTCGAAGAACATTCGCCATACGACATCATGAGAGGCCACATTTGAATTGGTGTCACACCCCAGAACCAGAATACTGGAGAGCGGGGCCAAACATAGCCCGCTACGTATATTGAAATGGAAACCACCTCGATATACGGTCACGGCTGTCTAGATATGTGAGGGTTTTTCTACAAGCCAACAGTCTCTTATGGTCATGAACAAGCCTAGTGTCTCAATCACCACAAGTAAGTAAAGTCGCAAGATGTATGATCATTAAATATACAATAATAAGGCGTCCCAAATATTACATATTCAGCTGATCATAAAACTAGTCGTTACAAAATGTTAGGACTAGCAAGAGTTTAGTCATACATGATCAAGCCTAGGATTTGTCAATCATGTTTACAGCCCGTAAGTAGACAGTAAGTAAAGTGCATCGAGCTAACAGGTGCTCGTCGGCTAAACGCCTCAAAAGAATAATTTTACAATAGAGTGAGCGAAACAAAATAGAAAAAACCCACTCGTAGCCCAGGTTCCTTCTAGTCGCCACCATTGGGCTGGAAGCTTGGTAGATCCTTGGGAGCTGCTCTGAAATCTGGCCACACAAAACCAGCTGGGTCAACCCCAGAAAGAGCAAGTGCCACAAGGGGGCCACGAAATAAGAACAAAAGCCAGCAATTAGCACAAGAAAATCTAATATTAAAACTAGAATTTCAAAAACATGGCAGGATGATATACGACGAGATAACCATGGAACTATTCCGATAGCCAGGTAACAACCCGTAAACCAAATAAGGACCGGGGTTGTAACCTTTCGTCTGAACAGAACTTGGTTTCCCACCATTAATCGGCAAAATAAGTAATGTAAGTAAATAAGACAGGAAGCAATCTTGCATGGGATCAAGACATGACTAGACTGGTTATACCTCATTCAATCAATCACGGCCAAGCAGATCCTACGGCTTACTACTTTAACTAACTAGGGTTATCACAGGCCTAATTACTAACAAGATGCAGTGAGATTGTTCCACAGCCACAAGCCCTGCAGACCATCCAGGCTACCCAGGACGAAAGATTAGGGTTGAATTCAGGTGGGTACATCGTCGAGGAGACACATGTACCCTTAGGTGACTTAGAGGGTGCAACACCTGACAGTGTGCTGGAAATGCGCCCTACTCGTCGGCAGGCTACAAATCCCTGGAGCGCCCAGGTAACGGGATTGCCTGTAGCTGTGTCATCTCTTCATGACTACTGTGTTATTCTAGTTATTAGCCTTAATCCATTTTAGTAGGTACTCCTGACCGTGGTACTCAGGAGTCCCATCCTAGACATGATGCAAGACAGGACAAGTGGATTTAACAAGCAAGCAAGAAAGAACCACCCACGGTGTCAAGACAGGTCAAGTAACAGCATTAAAATAAATCATGTCAGGGTACTTGTCAGGAGTGCACCACGACGGGCCACTATCATGTAAGGTCGGTCATGTCAGGAGTGCACCACTACGGGTCACTGTCGTGTTATGCAAGTTCCTTGCCATACCAAGCCATGTACAATAATCATTCCAAACATATTAAGTAAAAATCAAGTTCATGACAGGTCAAGTAACAGCATTAAAATGGACGTAAAATATCTAATAAAATATCAATACATAAGGCTTATAGAAAAGCCAAGCTTAAAGAAATAAAACCAAAACTCCAAGGGTCAATGGGTTAAACAAGGGGTCAGGGGAGCAGCGTACGAAAGTCACGCACGCTGAAAGAGCAGCGTAGGTGAAAAGTCACGCGCGCTCAAGGAGCAGCGTGGGTGAAAAGTCACGCACGCTACAGGGAGCAGCGTGGGTGAAAAGTCACGCACGCTCAAGGAGCAGCGTGAGTGAGAAGTCACGCACGCTACAGGGAGCAGCGTGGGTGAAAAGTCACGCACGCTCAAGGAGCAGCGTAGGTGAAAAGTCACGCACGCTCAAGGAGCAGCGTGGGTGAAAAGTCACGTACGCTACAGGGAGCAGCGTGAGTGAAAAGTCACGCACGCTCAAGGAGCAGCGTGGGTGAAAAGTCACGCACGCTACAGGGAGCAACGTGGGTGAAAAGTCACGCACGCTCAAGGAGACACGCTTCCAACAGGAAGCGTACCTAAGGCTGCGTGGCGTAAGCTAAGAAGCTCTGCCACTGGTCACTGTCTTCTCCAAACAGCAAGAACACCATGGATGAACCCAAGGCTTCAAAAGCTCACAACTTGGCCATCCGAACTCCAAATCTGGATTTCCAAAGCTCCAACTCGGGTGGAATTGAATGCTCTTCCACATGGAAGCATCAAAAATCCATAAAATCCAACTAAAGTAGATCAAACCATGCAAAATCCAAAAATAGTAAAACTTAGATCTAGGACAAGGGAAGCTCCAAATCATAAAATAACAAGAACTAATGTTGATCAACATGTCCTAAACTAGCAAATGGACAATTAAAATGGTGTTCTCATGTGGTAGCAAGGTGCACTTGCCTAGGGTTGGGAGTGTTGTGTAGAGGAAGGAGAAGAAGAAGAAGAAGAAAATTTATGGAGGAAGTAATGAAGAGAGAGAGTGGTAAGTGGAGTTTTAATGGTGGAGGTTGTGGTGTATTGAGGGTGGAGTGTAGGGCTAGGGTGTTCCAACACATAAAACCGAACCAAACCGAACCATCCCCAATAAAACCGAGCCATGCCAAAACCAAAATACGAGAAATACCGAAATTCCACAAGTCGAGAAAAATAAAAAAAATACATGCCAAAATCCAGATACGAGTATAAATACGAAATACGGGAAATACGGGAAATGAGGGTGACAACTCTACCCACCTTAAAAGAATTACGTCCTCGGAATTTAATAAAGGAGCTAAAAATTGTCACAACAAGCTACATTAAGCACAGGCAAGTTACACTAAGCAGTTCAATCATGCAATCATACAATACAAGCAAGGAAGGGAAAACGTAAGGCATAAGAAAGACATTATACCTCACGAGTCAAACAGGTAGGGATATCGCGATCGGATGACGTCCTCACGCTCCCACGTTGACTCACCTAGAGAGTGATGACCCCAAGCAACACGGACTAATGTAATAGTCTTGTTCTTGAGTATCTTTTCCCTCCGGTCCAATATAGACACGGGCCTCTCCTCATACGAAAGGTTGGTACCAACAACCAATTCCGAATCGTCTAGGATGTGGCTCGGGTCCGGAATATACCGTCGTAATTGGGATACATGGAATACATCATGCACCTCACTTAGCGACGGCGGAAGAGCGAGACGATAGGATACATCTCCTACTCGCTCTAGAATATCGAACGGCCCTATATACCTAGGACTAAGCTTTCCCCGCACGCCAAAGCGAATGACGCCGCGGTTAGGCGAGTTCCTAAGGAATACATGGTCGCCGACAGCAAATTCTAAGGGACGCCGATGAGCATCGGCCCAATGGCGCTGGCGGTCCTGGGCAACTCGGAGGTGATCTCTAACCTTTCTGACCACTTCAACCGTCTGAGCAATCATTTCTGGACCAAGCATCTGCCTCTCTCCAACATCATCCCAAGCTAACGGGGATCTGCACTTCCTGCCATAAAAAGCCTCGAAGGGTGCCATCTGGATACTGGCCTGATAACTGTTGTTGTACGAGAATTCTACCAGGTGCAGATGATCTTCCCATGAACCACCGAAGTCAAGGGTACAGGATCTCAACATATCCTCAAGAGTCTGGATTGTGCGCTCTGATTGACCATCCATCTGCGGGTGATAAGCTGAGCTAAACTAAAGACGAGTCCCCAAACTCTTCTGCAAGCTGCGCCAAAAGTGTGATATGAATCTTGAATCCCTGTCTGAGGTGATGCTGACTGGCATACCGTGAAGCCTGACGATCTGCCTAAGGTACATCTCTGCTAGCTGTGCCGTCGACTGTCCAACTCTGAATTGGAGAAAGTGTGCCACCTTGGTAAGCCTGTCCACAATTACCCAAATAGCATCTATGCCGGCCGGAGATCTGGGCAATCCGGTCACGAAATCCATGGTTATATATTCCTATTTCCATTCTGGGATCGGTAAGGGTTGAAGAAGTCCAGCGGGCCTCTGATGTTCAGCTTTAACCTGTTGGCAAACCAAACACCGAGAGACAAACCGGGCTATCTCCCTCTTAATGCCATTCCACCAAAAATGCTGACGAATATCACGGTACATCTTCGTACCACCCGGATGAATAGAATACTGTGAACTGTGGGCTTCTGCCATGACTTTCTGTCTGATATCTCCACTGGGTACACAAAGACGAGTGCCGTGCCAAAGGGTACCGTCTTCATGGATACATAACTCTGGCCTTCTTCCCGCTTCACACTCTGCTCTGAGTCGCTGAAGCTTAGAATCTGCTGACTGCGCCATCCGGATCCTCTCAACTACGCTGGACTGAACCTGTAGACTGGCCATCAATGCCACACTGGTTGGAAGAACCACTTCAATTCCCATCTTCTGAAGATCTGCCAATAATTCTGGTTGCGCCGTCAGGAGATAAACCCCGGCTCTCCTGCTCAATGCATCTGCTACAACGTTGGCCTTCCCGGGATGATACTGCAAATCCACATCATAATCCACCAATAGCTCGAGCCATCTTCGCTGCCGCATATTAAGGTCCTTCTGGGTGAAAACATACTTCAGGCTCTTATGATCAGTAAAGATCTCCACTCTATCTCCGTACAAGTAGTGTCTCCACAACTTCAAAGCAAACACTACCGCCGCCAATTCCAAGTCGTGGGTCGGGTAATTCTTCTCATGATCACGAAGTTGGCGTGACGCATAAGATATTACCTTCCCATGCTGCATCAAGACATACCCCAATCCTCTGCCTGAAGCGTCGCAATAAACTGTGAATCCTCCGGTCCCATCTGGAAGGGTGAGAATGGGAGCTGTTATCAAACCTCGCTTCAACTTCTCAAAAGATTCCTGACACTCTGCTGTCCAAACAAACGGCACATCTTTGCGGGTCAACTGGGTCATCGGCGCTGAAATCCTTGCGAAATCTGAAACGAACCGCCGGTAGTAGCCGGCCAATCCAATGAAGCTGCGAACCTCTGCCACTGAGCTGGGTACCGGCCATGACTCGATAGCCACAATCTTCTGGAGATCCACTTCTACTCCTCCTCGGGTAATGATGTGACCCAAGTATGAAATGCGATCGAGCCAGAACTCGCATTTACTGAACTTGGCGTACAACTGATGCTCCCTAAGAGTCTGGAGGACGACTCTGAGATGCTGCTCATGCTCTGCTTCACTCTTGCTGTAGACCAGGATATCATCTAGGAACACGATCACAAATTGGTCCAAGTAAGGCTTGAAAATGCGATTCATAAGGTCCATGAACACGGCCGGCACATTGGTCGCTCCAAAGGGCATAACAAGGAACTCCCAATGCCCATACCTCGATCTGAATGCTGTCTTCGGGATGTCCTGCTCTCTGACTTTGATCTGGTGGTACCCTGACCGCAAGTCGATCTTCGAGAACACTGAAGCCCCTCTGAGCTGATCAAACAAGTCATCTATCCTCGGAAGAGGGTATCTGTTCTTGATTGTCACCGAATTCAAGGTACGATAATCAACACATAGCCTGGACGTACCATCCTTTTTTTTCACAAGAAGCATCGGGGCTCCCCAAGGCCATCCACTTGCACAGATGAATCCCTTGGTCCTCAGTTCTTCAATCATCTTGTATAAAATCTCCAATTCTGAAGGCGCCATCCTATAGACTCGTTCTGAAACTGGTGCTGTCCCGGGAATCAAGTCTATAGTGAACTCAATCTTCCACTCTGGCGGCATCCCTGGAAGCTCCTCTGGAAAGACATCTGGAAACTCTTCAACTATCCGGGGTAACTGTACTGCTGCTACTGCCATCCGCAATGCTGGAAAAGATGGCTCCACTGCGCCTCTGGAAAATAAAAACTCTGGCTCGTCGGGGATACTAAAGACAACTCTGCCAATATGGCAGTCTATTCTAGCATACTGATTCCTCAACCAATCCATGCCTAGGACTACATCATAGTCTGCCATAGGAAACTCTATGAATCTAGCGGGGAACTCCCTACCGCTAACTACGATCTAACACGAGGAAAACACTCGATCTACTCCCACAAGACCATTACCAGTAAGTATATTGAGCCTTACTGATAATGATTCGGGCTCCAATCCTATCCGTATCGCGAATCGGGCAGACATAAATGAATGCGATGCACCAGAATCAAACAATATCGAAGCTGGAAAGGAGTTGACGAGAATAGTACCTGCCGCTACCTCACCTGGTGCAACTTCTTCTTCCATAGCCATCATCATGGCCTGACCTTGTCCTCTGGCTGCTGGTCCCCTCTGCTGGAAACCTCTCTGCCTATTCTGGGTCTGAGCTTGGGCTTGTGCATACTGCTAGGGGTGCTGTTGCTGGAATGCCTGAGATTGAGGCGGCAAGGGCCTCGAAGACTGATACTGCTGCGGCTGAACTGGTGCTGGGGCCGGCCCTCTCACCGAAGAGCTAGAAGGGTTGGATGCAGATGAACCATCCCTATTCGGGCAAGTCCCAACCCTATGATCTGCTGCTCCACAAGCCAAGCACAATCCCTGCGCCCTGCGACAATCTGCCACCACATGCCCTGGCTTCCCGCAATGAGAACATCCCATCGCGGAAGTCTGCTTCTGCTTCTGCTGCTGCGGGTACGTCAGGGTCGAATGCTGAACCGACGTTACTGAGGCCGCCCGCCTCGGAGTTCCAATGGTCAATCCTCTAGCTGCTGGGGTTGGAGCTGATGATTGGTGCATCTGACTGTGGGACCGCTTCCTACTTCCGGTCCTATCCACGATCCTCTGGGAGGTGTACTCATGCCTTCTAGCTGCTCTCAAGACTGCACCGAACGTCTGGTGCTCGAACTGCTCAACCGCCAACAAGATCTCCAAATACAGTCCCTGCTAGAAACGCTGGGCCCTATCAAACTCGGTCGCCACCAAGGTGGGGGCAAACCTACTGAGTCTAGAAAACTCCGATACATAACTGTCAACTGTCCTGCCTCCTTGCTTCAAGTTGGTAAATCTGGTCTGCAGGTCGTACCGAGCCACAACATCGAAATACTTCGTCTGGAATCTCTCCCTAAATACTGCCCAAGTAATGGGTGCCACTAATCCTATGGCTTGCGCCGCCCACCAACTGCGAGCTAGGTCCAACAACTGCTGGCGTACCACTGCCACCTTCTCATTCTCAGGTGTCCTAGCTGCTTCCAGAATCACCTTGGTATCCTGAAGCCATGCATCCGCGGCAATCGCATCCTCGGTGCCGTCGAAGAAAGGAGGGTTCAATCGCTTGAAGCTGTTCGCCGCCTGGTTCCCTGGATGTCCGCCTCGGGTCAAAGCATCTTGAACTGTCTGGTGCAGGGCGTCGCTTCGACGATCCTGGGAAGCTATCAAGGTTCTGATGAGGCCTACTAAGGTACCATCATCTGGCTCTGTGGGCTGGACGGGCCGAACTGGTGACTCTCCTCCAGTAGGCACAACTCTGGAGGCTACCCCGGAATGCTGGGCTTGATCTCCGGGTTGCTGCTGATCCACGGGAAGTGCTCCACCTCGTCGATCGGTAGGACCAGGTACAGTACCGCTGAAGAAAATGACACATGGAACAATAAGGAAAGGACCAGGACAGATCAATGATACAAGCATATAATCAGGGCAAAAATTTCAGGGATTTGAAAGTACGGGCGGAGATCAAGGGCGAATACTGATTGAGATATCTATTCGGTAAACCCTCACACTTCTTGATTGACAAGACCTGCTTGGGCCACCACTTAAACCATGTCACGCCCCAGAACCAGAATACTGGAGAGCGGGGGCAGACATAGCCAGCTACGTATATTAAAATGGAAACCACCTCGATATACGGTCACGGCTGTCTAGATATGTGAGGGTTTTTCTACAAGCCAACAGTCTCTTATGGTCATGAACAAGCCTAGTGTCTCAATCACCACAAGTAAGTAAAGTCGCAAGATGTATGATCATTAAATATACAATAATAAGGCGTCCCAAATATTACATATTCAGCTGATCATGAAACTAGTCGTTACAAAATGTTAGGACTAACAAGAGTTTAGTCATACATGATCAACCCTAGGATTTGTTAATCATGTTTACAGCCCGTAGGCAGACAGTAAGTAAAGTGCATCGAGCTAACAGGTGCTCGTCGGCTAAACGCCTCAAAAGAATAATTTTACAATAGAGTGAGCGAAACAAAATAGAAAAAACCCACTCGTAGCCCAGGTTCCTTCTAGTCGCCACCATTAGGCTGGAAGCTTGGTAGATCCTCGGGAGCTGCTCCAAAATCTGGCCACACAAAACCAGCTGGGTCAACCCCAGAAAGAGCAAGTGCCACAAGGGGGCCACAAAATAAGAACAAAAGCCAACAATTAGCACAAGAAAATCTAATATTAAAACTAGAATTTCAAAAACATGGCAGGATGATATACGACGAGATAACCATGGAACTATTTCGATAACCAGGTTACAACCCGTAAACCAAACAAGGACCGGGGTTGAAACCCTTCGTCTGAACAGAACTTAGTTTCCCACCATTTATCGGCAAGATAAGTAATGTAAGTAAATAAGACATGAAGCAATCTTGCATGGGATCAAGACATGACTAGACTGGTTATACCTCATTCAATCAATCACGGCCAAGCAGATCCTACGGCTTACTACTTTAACTAACTAGGGTTATCACAGGCCTAATTACTAATAAGATGCAGTGAGATTGTTCCACAGCCATAAGTCCTGCAGACCATCCAGGCTACCCAGGACGAAAGATTAGGGTTGAATTCAGGTGGGTACATCGTCAAGGAGACACATGTACCCTTAGGTGACTTAGAGGGTTCAACACCTGACAGTGTGCTGGAAATGTGCCCTATTCGTCGGCAGGCTACAAATCCCTGGAGCGCCCAGGTAACGGGATTGCCTGTAGCTGTGTCATCTCTTCATGACTACTGTGTTATTCTAGTTATTAGCCTTAATCCATTTTAGTAGGTACTCCTGACCGTGGTACTCAGGAGTCCCATCCTAGACATGATGCAAGATAGGACAAGTGGATTTAATAAGCAAGCAAGAAAGAACCACCCACGGTGTCAAGACAGGTCAAGTAACAACATTAAAATAAATTATGTCAGGGTACTTGTCAGGAGTGTGCCACGACGGGCCACTATCATGTCAGGTCGGTCATGTCAGGAGTGCACCACTGCGGGTCACTATCGTGTTATGCAAGTTCCTTGCCATACCAAGCCATGTACAATAGTCATTCCAAACATATTAAGTAAAAATCAAGTTCATGACAAAAGGCGTAAGGATATAAAATGGACGTAAAATATCTAATAAAATATCAATATATAAGGCTTATAGAAAAGCCAAACTTAAAGAAATAAAACCAAAACTCCAAGGGTCAATGGGTTAAACAAGGGGTCAGGGGAGCAGCGTACGAAAGTCACGCACGCTGAAAGAGCAGCGTAGGTGAAAAGTCACGCGCTCTCAAGGAGCAGCGTGGGTGAAAAGTCACGCACGCTATAGGGAGTAGCGTGGGTGAAAAGTCACGAACGCTCAAGGAGCACCGTGAGTGAGAAGTCACGCACGCTACAGGGAGCAGCGTGGGTGAAAAGTCACGCACGCTCAAGGAGCAGCATAGGTGAAAAGTCACGCACGCTCAAGGAGCAGCGTGGGTGAAAAGTCACGCACGCTACAGGGAGCAGCGTAAGTAAAAAGTCACGCACGCTCAAGGAGCAGCGTGGGTGAAAAGTCACGCACGCTACAGGGAGCAGCGTGGGTGAAAAGTCACGCACGTTCAAGGAGACACGCTTCCAACAGGAAGCGTACCTAAGGCTGTATGGCGTAAGCTAAGAAGCTCTGCCACTGCTCACTGTCTTCTCGAAACAGCAAGAACACCATGGATGAACCCAAGGCTACAAAAGCTCACAACTTGGCCATCCGAACTCCAAATCTGGATTTCCAAAGCTCCAACTCGGGTGGAATTGAATGCTCTTCCACATGGAAGCAACAAAAACCCATAAAATCCAACTAAAGTAGATCAAACTAGGCAAAATCCGAAAATAGCAAAACTTAGATCTAGGACAAGGGAAGCTCCAAATCACAAAATAACAAGAACTAATGTTGATCACCATGTCCTAAACTAGCAAATGGACAATTAAAATGGTGTTCTCATGTGGTGGCAAGGTGCACTTGCCTAGGGTTGGGAGTGTTGTGTAGAGGAAGGAGAAGAAGAAGAAGAAGAAAATTTATGGAGGAAGTAATGAAGAGAGAGAGTGGTAGGTGGAGTTTTAATGGTGGAGGTTGTGGTGTGTTGAGGGTGGAGTGTAGGGCTAGGGTGTTCCAATACATAAAACTGAACCAAACCGAACCATCCCCAATAAAACCGAGCCATGCCAAAACCAAAATACGAGAAATACCAAAATTCCACAAGTCGAGAAAAATAAAAAAAATACATGCCAAAATCCAGAAACGAGTATAAATACAAAATACGGGAAATACGGGAAATGAGGGTGACAATTGGCGACCTCATCTGGAATCTTTTTGTCTATTATGGTTGACTCCGATCCTGGATGAGCTGCTAAAAAGTCTGCCAGAGCTTGACCTTTAACAGCCTTCTGCGGGACGAAGATCATGTGGTAGGGAGACAATAAAATTGTCCAGGTAGCGAGGCGAGAGCTGAGTGCACCTAGCTTGGTCATGAGGACCCTGAGGGGGTTGACTCTTGATACGACATGGATGGTTTGTCCCGTGACATAGTGTCGCATCTTCTGAATAGCAAAAACCAGAGCAAGGCACTCCTTTTCTATGGCAGTGTATCGATGCTCCGGCCCCATCATCATTCGGCTGAGGTAATATATAGCTTGCTCATGGCCTACCTCGTTGTTTTGTGCTAACAAAGCACCGAGAGAATATTCCATCGCTCGTACATAGAGCAGAAATAGTCTTCTAGCAACCGGGGCTACCAGGACTGGAGGGTTCGTTAGATATTCTTTGATGTTGTCGAAGGCGCACTGGCATTCTTCATCCCATACGAATGAAACACCCTTCTCCATGAGGTGGGTGAATGGTTGACATAGTCCGGAGAAGTTAGAGATAAACCTCCTGATGTAGGCCAGCCTCCCTTGAAGGCCTCGGAGTTCACGAAGATTTCTCGAGGGATCCATCTCCATGATTGCCTTCGTCTTCTCAGGGTCTATGGGGATAACCTAGGAAGTAATGATGAAACCCAAGAACTTCCCGTTGGATACGCTCTAGAAGGATTTTGTGGGATTTATTTTCAAATTGTACGCTCGTATCAGGTCGAACACTGTCCTCAGATCATACAGATGATCATCCCTAGAGCGGCTTTTGACAACTATGTCGTCGACGTAACACTCTACGGTCTTACGCTGGTGATCTCTGGAGATAATGCTCATAGCTCTTTGATAGGTGGCGCCAGCATTCTTTAAACCGAAAGGCATGACTGTGTATGAGTATGTGCCAATTGGTGTTCGGAATGATGTATGCTTTTCGTCATCAGGGAATATCTTGATTTGGTTGTACCCCGAGAAACCATCCATGAATGACATACGCTCAAAGCCGCAGGTGTTGTCAATCATGATGTCTGTTATAGGAAGGGAGAACTCATCCTTAGGACCCGCCTCATTCAGATTTCAAAAGTCAATGCAAATTCGAATATTTCCATTCTTCTTGAGGACTGGTACTATGTTGGCGACCCAGTCCGGATGCTGTTCCTTGCGGATGAAGACATTGGCTATCAGTTTGTTGACCTCAGCTTAAATGTTGTTCATGACGTCAGGGCAAAACCGTCGTTGCTATTGCTTGACCGATTTTACGTCTGGACGGATGTTGAGCTTGTGAAGTGCAACCTCAGGGTTCAGTCCTGGCATATCTGCGTAGCTCCAGGCGAACATATTGATGTATTCTCTGACAAGTTGTATTACTGATTCTCGCTCTTCGTTTGTCAGATTCTTGCTGACGAAGATGGGCTTTGGAGAGGACTCATCACCGAGATCGACTTGTACAACCTCATCCTCGGTGGGAGGCTCTCTTTGTTCGAACCGCTTCCCCTACTGTGCATTTAGTTGTTGTGCCCATGACTCTAACTCAAGAAGTTCAGGAATGTCTTCATCTTCTTCATAGGCGTCGGCAAATGCCTTATTGACGGACCAGACTTTCCTGATCATGTCACCGATGCTGACATCCGAATCGAAAGTGGGTGATCCGGTTGAGTGTGAATGCCAGTCGCATTCCTCGTCTGAGCTTTCAGGGGTCATTACCGGTGTAACATAACCTAGCCCACATCTGGTTTTGTTGTAATAGTCTCATGGTTTACCAGCCGGGACCGACAATTGTAAGGGTAACCGCCGTCTAGTGCCGTAGTTTAAGCCTGGTGTAGTTTCCAGATCATACCCTTGTTTTTGCATGAGGTACTTGGACTGGCAACAATACAGATAAAGGGGCAATCTCTCGATGTCGGGTTCGAGATCAACTTCTTCTACCCTAAAGGATTGTGGGTCATTCTTTCGACCGAAGATGATTGGATGATCCTCTCCTTCGATTATACGGTAAACGTCTTCCACTGGAGTAAGTTGGTTTGCGGTGTAGACATTTGTTACCTGTATGTGTAGATGGGTGCCTATACTGTGTTCCATAGCATACATTGTACAAAGCTTGTTAAGCTCGAGATAATTCAAAGATAGCCCTTTATTGATGAAGTAAGGTATCTTTTCTAGTGGGATTACATCATCTGCAGATGGAACATTGGTGTGAGCAACCACATACTTGGCCAGCTCTGGCTCTTCTTCGACCACCCCCTGTGTCAATGAAGACTGGAAGGATGACTTGTGTAGCTTAATCATCAGAGGCTCCATGGGTGGAGCAGGACGTGGAGTTGTTGGCATGATAGACACCCCCTGCTTGGTGCTTGGTACTGGGCAGGGAGTTGTTGGCTGGCTAGAAGTCCCCGGCATAGCGCTCGGCTGTCGATTCATTCTGGGGAGACGAATCATCATCGGTTTAGCAGAAGGATTGAGCTCCTCTATTTGTTGCTGGCTAGCTCTAGACAGTCTGATTGTTAGTAGTCTTGGCGCTTGGCAAGACTTTGGCAGTCAGATTATCATCTGTTTCTCCTGTGCAGAGAGGCTAATTGCGTCCTTACGCAGTATGGCTGTAAGGGGCACAGTTATGCCAGGTTTGCGGGCTTGGAGGTAGATCGTCAGAGGTTCTTCTGATCTAGTTGTTGCCTCAGTTTGAGCTTGAGTATCTCCTTCGGCAAGATGCTTTTTTGACTTCTCGTATAAGCATGAATCTGAGTAGTAGGATTCGACACCTTTGAAGGGATCGACGTTGGCAAATTCTGTCCTCACGTAGCCGTGCTTATCGACGTACTTGAAGCACTGGTGCAGTATGGAGGGCACGATCATGTAATCGTGTATCCAAGGACGCTGCAGGAGAATGTTGTAGGAAGTGTCCTCATCTATGACATAATAGGCCACTTCTGACTGAAGGTCGCCGATTTGGCACTTCAAGCGAATCTTCTCGATCGAATAACTTCTGTCTGAATTAAAACCGCTGGTGGTGGTGCTTATCGGCGTCAGGCGATGCATTGGGATGCGCAGATGGTGTAGTAGGCTTTTCTGGATGATGCTTATGAAGAACCGGGATCAATATGCATCCGGTCCACCTTGACATCGCCAATGTATCCAGTATAATACAGAGGGCGATCATGCAGGTTGGTTTTGATAAGTATATCCTGCAGAGTGAAGACGATGTTGGGCATTGCGTCTGTGCAAGCGCTGTCCTGGAGATCTGTATACGGGCTTTCCCCAGTGAGATTGGACTGAGCTAGATATACGTTGGTGTTCTAAAGCGCCTCGCTCAGTGCGACACGAACATCTTTTGAGAGCCTCAGGAGCTCGTATAACGACAATTTGGCCGGTGTGTTGGCCAATTGTGCCAAGATGTCAAAGTTGTATGGCCTCTCCAGCCAATGAGGCGTCTCTCTCCGGAGCGGCTTGTCGAAGCGAGTCTTCTTCGACTTAGGCTTGTCGGTCGTCGAAGGCTGTGAGGGTCCTGGAGCATCAGCAGCTGTTGGCTGATGAACTTCAGCCGAGTTACCCGGTGGAGGTTGGGTTTGTGCGCTGGAGCGGATAACAACAGCAGTAGCTTCCTCGACCTCTGTCGAGATTGTACGACATGACGTTACTTTTCCACTCTTCTTCTTGCTGGTAGAGGGAGGTGTGGACTGAGTCATTTCAGGTACCAGATCCGGATGGACCCATATGACCTTCCGTCGTGATGTGGTAAGGGGCACTAGGCCAGCATCCTGGTTTCGGGGAGGTGGAAGGTTAGCGACCTCCATCCTTGCTCTGGGGACGGGCACTACTCCATCTTGAGTCTTTGTCGGAGGAAAGTTGTCGAATTGTACTGACACCATGTTGGCTGCTACGGTCACCTGTTCGAAACCAATGGCTAGGGCCTTAGAATCGATGAGATATTGGATGTATCGTTTCAGTTGGTAGTAGTCTTATGTAGCATGGAGAACATAGTGATGGTAGTTGTAGTACTTGGGGTTCTCCATTTTTGCGGGACGAGGTTTATGCCTTGGAGGAGGGAGCTGAATTTGGCCTCCTTGTATGAGCATGTCCATGATGGGCTTGACATGGCCATCCTCGAAGGAATAGGTCATCTGAGGCCACTACTTTTCTGCCGACTTCGGTTCAGGCTTCGGAGCTGTATCGGCCACCATAGCTTGTTTGCCCTTGTTGTCTCGATTGTTGGAGGGGTTACCACCATTGTTGCTATTGGTGCTAGGGCGTTTGCCCTTGTCCTCTCCTTCTGAGACGTGCAGTCCCAATTGCCGAGCTTTCTTCAATTTGTCTTATGCGCTAGTGGCACTGATGATGAACGTCTTCCAATCTTTAAACTGACTTTTGCCCATCCAGAGGCTGATCGTGGGAAGCAGCCTCTTTTGGCAAATTTCAATTAAGGAGGAATCCGGGTTACCGAAAGGTGTTTGCAAAAACAAAAGTTGATCTTTATTTCACAAACTTTGTAAGAAGATTACAAAAATTCTGGAAAAGTACAACTATAGGAATCCGATCTGAAGATGATCGCTTTATCCCTTGGACGATGTGAACTTTAAAGACGGTAGCCTCCGAAGATTGCAGCAGCACTTTGGCAAGAACTCCTGATCTCTGGTGATGACTTGAATGTGTGTTCTGATCTCTATGTGTATGTGATAATGAAGACTTGAAACTCTATTTATAGAGTTCTGGAAATAACTAACTTTTAGTTATTCTGAGTTGCGCATGATGGATTGCGCAGACTTTGGATTGTACAAGCAATGAACTGCGTAGACAGTTACTCAATCGTGGACCACCTGTATGTGATGCGTGGCATTGTTTGATTGAAATACGCTTGGTCGTGTAAAGACGGTTGCCACATAGTGAGCAATTGATGGCATGTAGGCCACGTGTACATTGTCAGTTGTCTTGATAGAGTACGCCACCTGAATTGTGCTGGCTTCAGATTGCGCTCGATTGCATTCCGCTGTAGAGAGTCTGGCAGATTGTGCTGCATGTACAGCTGTCCTCGAGCGCTGTGCTACATGATAAACAAACAGTTTCCTCGTTCTTCGGGCTTTCAGCTGTCAAAAGATCTGATTCTCTGTCAGATAATGATGACGAGGCCACGTCAGCTTGCGCACTTGGATGAGTGCGCAGTTCAGCCTGCGCAGTTGAGTTGTTGCACAATCTGTTTCCTGCGCCGTTCTCTTGAAGGATGCACAATTTGATTTTTATGACTTCTTTGATGGATGTAACTTGATTTTTTAGGACCTACAAGACCCCCTTCAAAGTTTTCGAAGTTTGAAAATAGTCAAAGCTTCGAAATACTTTGAATTTTGATTTGAAAATCAAGTTGCGCAAGTAATGACTTGTCTGCGCAATTGGAAGAGTCAGCTCCCATTTTTTCGGCGCAATCCGAGGCGACCGTTACTCTTGAAAAACTATAAATAGTTCTCTTTCTTCCTTCTGTCATTCTTTACTTGTTTCTACTTTGTTCAAGAGAGAAAATTCCCGAGCCCACTCCGACTCTTTTCCTTCTTCTCCGTCGACTTCAATGGCTCCGAAGCATTCCGCCGCCGACAAGGACAAAGCCCCCGCCGAGTCTTCGACTCGGACTGCGCCGCACATTTCACGACACGAAGTCGATCATCACGCACTGTACGGTAGTCGCTCGATCAAAAACCCTTTTTATGGTTCTTCGACATGATTGAATCTTCAAACCCATCTCTTTTTAGAGATTTGGTTATATTGTGCCGTCCTATTTAGTGTTTCGGTTGCACAAACCCAATAGTTTCTATTTTTATGAAGACTATTTTCGTGCACAATCGGTTGGAAAGTGCTGGCAAAAGTCAGCGCATTCTATCGGTTTGCGCAAGTCTGTCCAGCGCAAACTGTTGCCTTGCGCAAGCTTGTTAGCGCAATCTGATGGCTTGTGCAAGTGAATATGTTGGCATAACTGGATAGTTTGCGCATAGAAGCTGTTGTTGCGCAATCTGATGTTTTACAGACAGCACAATCTAACGCTTGCACAATTTGCTGATTTTTTGGACAAAATCTTTGATTTTGCATGTACTGAATTCTGTCTTTCTGTTTGATGCAGTTAACATCAGAGAAGACCCAGATTATGAAATCTTTACAGGGACCCTTGCTGAACCATAGTTTAAGGAAGATTTGTCCTATGTAATATTTCCCCAGTACGCTCTGCCATCTTCCCGTCAAGCCATCTTAGTAGCACAGGACAACGAAACTTTATTGAGTCTGATGAACGAGCAGCCTCTGCAAACTGCCGACTCCGTCACTCATAAGAAGCCTCTATTTCTGTTCGGTGAGGCTCTTGATAAGAGTTCTCAGTCGAGGCCTCGAGTCGAACAAAGACTCTTTCAAAGAGGTGAAAAGAGGATATTATTACCAGACATTGCCAGGTTTCTCTCTCTATCCCGCTATGCTCATGCGAGTTATCCCAGGAGGATGGACTGGGATATTACTCCTCTCCAGTAAGCCAGAACAGGAAATATTTGTGTGAAGAAAGGACCGAATCACAAGGATATGTTTTATAGCTCCTCTGAGCGTCACAGCTCCTTGCTCAAAGGATTGAAGCCCGGCTGTATCCCACCGAAGAACTCCTTACTGCTGCCAGTTAGAACATCGATCTTTGCAAATGATTTTACAAAGGTTGAAGGAAGATACCCGGATCAGGACATCTGGTTGACAGATTTGGTGAACCCAAATAACAAAAGATGGAACTGCATAACCAATTGGATATTGGTTCAGTTCTAAGAGAAGCTCAAAGAGATTTAGCTGTATCAAGCGGTATACTCTACCGTATATGGATTTCACCCCAACCCTCATCTGTTTCTCGCTTTGGCAAAGAGGTACAATTTTAGGACAAGGATTTTTATGACACCCTGTGGAGAGATTGGACTAGCTCTTCATGAGATGAAGTATATCTCAAGCTTACCAATGGGAGACTTCTCCTATGAAGAATTTGTTCCAACAAATGATGAGTTGGACCGACTTTATTGAGAGAATGCTGAGATGGTGGCCGTTTTTGAAGAACTACTGTGCCACTATAAAATTTGCTCCATGTATTATAAGAGTGGTTCTTCCGGCACTTGCTACTCGTCAAAGTGGTTACCCTATCTTTTCCTTAACCACATCATCGAGAAGAAGACTAAAGATCACGATACGTGCAACCCTACCTTCTTCAAACCACTCAGCCACAGTGAGGTGATAGGATTGATGGAGGAAAACAAGGAAATTTACATCAAGGTTGATGACGAACTTCAATACCCTCCTTTCAAGATAGGAGATTTTATTGAGAGTTTTATGAGAATGGGCTATAGGCCCATGTCAAAGGAAGCCCAACTGGCGGGTTTTCTCACATATTGGCTCCAATGCTTCGTCGTCCCTGGAGCAAGCGCCGTAGATCGCTTCTATCGCGACGTGCTCTTCGATGTCGTCCGTCTAGTCTTTGGCTACCGGATGGATCTGCTATCAGCGATGACCTGCAGTGTGAACGCGGGTCTTCGTCTTTTTGTTGATTCAATGCTCAAGAGGAAAGGTGAGAAGGGGAACTTCCCTCGGCTGGAGCTGCCCTACACTTATTTGTTCGGATGGTTGCTTCTACACCATCCGTCATTGATGAACCCTGATATGGGAGCAGTCGGCGGTAGCTATTTACGGAGATTCTTCCGGAGTAAATGGATATACACCAGTCTGAAAGATTGCAGACGTGCTTTGAATCTTGGGAAGGGGTGGAATTTTTACTGTGTTGCCCCTCCAACTGGCTATAAACGTATGTCAACAAATCTAGTTGATCTTGGGAGGTAGCCTTTGGGTCGTATAGCATTTGATTGGCTGAGGACGATTAGGCCGTCGCATTTAGTTTATAGATTTGAAGATGAATGTTACTTAGATCCATATCTTCCAAACCGCTTTGCCCGTCAATTCGGCTATGACCAATTCCACGTAGGCAATGCTATAACTTGCCTACAAGGAAAATGTTATCTGATTGATGGCGCCAGTACCTGGGCTAATTATAACGCTCGAGACACAAGAACAGTGTTCTCAATACTGACCAAGAGTGATCACGGCCCCTGGATGTTATACACATATTTGCTTTTTTACACAGCAGCGAATACATTCGCCGAGAACTTCAGCCTTGTAGATAGCTTCGTGACAGCGACGCGATTGAAGAAGGGAGCAACTATTATATCAGCTCCAGGTAATGACGAGGAGCATGAGCCAGTGGATGACCCGTTGGAAGCCTCAAGGGAAGCTAACTTCCCTGAGGAGGTTAACGAACCACTACGAATTTCTTTGAAAGTTATCAAATCTCCAACCAAGGAGAGAAAAAGAAGGATTGATGAACCTTCTTCTCCGTTGCAAAGAAGAAGCTTTTCCTAGATCAATCAGATAAGGTCACCACCAGGTCACAATCTCGGCAACTGGCTGAGTCGACCCAAAGAGAAAAAGCGACTACGTCGACCTCTCTTCCAAGGCAGGTCGATGTAGTAGATGTAGAGAGTCCAGAGAGACCTCTACATAGAAAGAAACTGGCCTCCAGAAGAAGAAAGAGGGTGGTCACTCCTCCGAGACAAATCTTGTCCTCGGTGGTGGCTTGTGCTGTTGCTGGAATCACCATATCATCCCCTACACCTACCTCCGAGCCTAGACAAGAGACTCCTACTCCAGAGAAGAGGGACGACGTTGAGTAGAGGGATGAAGCTGAGCAGAGGGATGAAGCTGAGCAGAGGGATGATGAAGTTTTGTGATCTCCTTCTCTTGCGGTAAAAACTACCCAGCTTCCTGCTACACCAGGAACACTCCGTGAAGAAGAAGATTGTTTAATGATTGAAGCTTTAAATGATTGCGACTTCGGTCTGCAGGATGATGTCGATCAAGCTGCCACCGCAACTACCAGTAAGGAAGCACCAGAAGATAGTATAAGCAATAAAGATACATCAACAGAAGCTGTTGATGATACTTTAAATCCAGAAAAGGACACTGATGTCCATATATCTCCTGAAGCTGTAGATGACACGCTGAATCCTGAAGAGGATGTTGAGGTGCACGTGTCTCAAGAAAAGAATGCAGGTAAAGAAGTACCACCTGCTGAAACTACTCCTGCTGATCCCAAAGGTACTAAATGATTTTATCAACCTTCTTTTTATAGATTCAAATAGCTGACATCTACATTTTTATCCATGCAGAACTTGAATCTTCCCCAGTTCCTTCCGTATGTACAGACATATTGCCAATAACGGCTATAGCTAGTGGTAGCCGACATTTTTTGGGTGGCTCTGAGGCCGGTAGTAGCCAGAAAGTAATGTCTGAGGCTACTTCTGCTAGATTGGAACCTGTGCCAACAGATGACTGACTTGTTGCTGAACCAAGTCATGGTAAGATTGCCTTTTACTTTTGATCTTTTTTAATTAGTTGCTAATGACAACAATCGATGATAAGGTTCATTTGATTTTGCTGAAGAACATCTGGGAGGGGCAGCCATCTCTACGATGCCTCCTCTGTCTAAAGAGCCCTCTACTCAAAGGGAAGAAGCTGAACATCTATCTGTACAGACACCTGCTGCTGCTTCGACGTCTATGGGAGTAGCTACTACTCTTAGTGCTCTGGCTACTACGATTTATCATTAGCTCCTTCAGCAACCTTTTCTTTAATTCGTTGAAACCCTTAGTAGATAGGGTGATAGAGAAAGAAGATGCTGGTTTCTCTACAGTTAGAGATCCAACCTCCTATTTGATCAATGCCATCCGCAGTCAAGGCGATGAAGCTCAGGCTATTTTTCTTGAACATGTACTAGATGAGCTGGAGGCTTCGGTTAAGATTTACAAAGAGCTTAATAGGGGGAAGATGGAGCTCTTGGTACAGGCTGAATTTGAGAAGATGTCACAAGAAGCTGCAGTTGTGAAGGTTGATCTCCAAATTCTTTTGGACACTTTCTCTACTAAGTCTGCTGAGTATAATTCCAAAGTGGAAACAATAGCATCTGTTGCTGAAGAGAAGGAGAGGAAAGTTGCTGAGCTGTAAGCAGAATCTGCCCGTCTTAAAGAAGAGCTGAGACTTGTTCTGCTTGCTCTGGAGGATGAGGCAACACAATACCAGGCTGCAGTTCAACAACTAAACGCTCTGACTCAGGAAAGAGATGAATATGTCGTAACTCATCAAGATGAAATCTCTCGCAGAATAGTCACCATGCCATCTTTCGACGATAAGTCTGGGATGGAGGAAGCTAGGAAGCGTGTGATGGAATCTCGTAAGGAGCGACTGCGAACTTTAAAGCAGCAAATGACCAGCTTAATGACCCCACCAGCAGAATGAGAAAGACTTTTTGTATCTTCAATTTTTGCGACATGTAATTTTGTAATGTCTTTCAATTTTTTGATCAATCAATAAAAAGACATTTTCTTGGTGGCTCTATTATTTATTGTATATCTTATTCAGATATAAATAAAAGCGATAGAAAATATATTCAGAGGTGCAGGGCATGATATATTTCTTAATTTTGGAAAATAATTATATTCAATAATATATGCTTAGAGGTAATGTGGACATGACAGAATATAATTTATTGAATATCATTATTTCAATAGACAATTTAATCAAAGATGACAAGTTACTGATATGAACGAAATGGATGATTCGTCAAAATGTGTGAACGAAATGAATGAACGAAATAAATCGTCAGGATGAACAGATAAACCGTCAAATGAATTGAATGAATGGGTGAACCGTCAGATAGATGAAATGAACGGACGAACCGTTAGATGAATGTAATGAACGGACGAACCGTCGGATGGATGGAATGAACGGGCGAACCGTCGGATGAATGTGATGAACGGGCAAACCGTTAGATGAATGTGATGAAGGGGCGAACCGTCGGATAAATGTGATAAACGGGTGAACCGTCAGATGAATGTAATGAACGGGCGAATCGTCAGATGAATGTGATAAACGGGCGAACCGTCAGATGAATGTGATGAACGGGCGAACCGTCGGATGAATGTGATGAACGGATGAACCATCAGATGAATGTGATGAACGGGCGAACCGTCAGATAAATGTGATGAACGGGTGAACCGTCCGATGAATGTGATGAACGGGCGAACCGTCAGATGAATGTGATGAACGGGTGAACCGTCAGATGCATGTGATGAACGGGCGAACCGTCAGATGAATGTGAAGCTTCATTGTCGTACAAATCTCTGTCTATAAATAGAACAGAAAATCAGATGGGATGATCACTTTTACTTTTTAACATAAAAATGTCGTCTGGAGATGCATCCAAGAAGGCTGAGATCGCCCCGTAGGTTAAAGTGGGTACTGAGGAACGTCCAGTCGATCCCAACTAGCCAAAGCAGATATCAGCGGGCGAAGATTCGTCTGCACCCAAGCCGCCAATGGATATTTTAGAATTTTTTCTTGAACCAGGGAAGACTGAAGAAGAAGAAGGCATGAGGATGGCTGCTTGCAAGTTCCTGGTGGGTTCGGGCAAGAATGTTCTCGGCTCTTTTGCTGGTCATATTTTTGGGAAAGACGGCAGTGGTCCTCGTCCCAATTTTGAGAAGGATGATAGTGACCTTCCTTGATATTATGTACTATCATTCATGATGAAATAAAATTAAATTTTATTTATGAACTTGTCTGATGACTACAAGCAATGTCTTTTACATTTATACATAATACTTTTTGAGGAACTTGCTATTGATGGGCATCATTGCAACTCGACCATCCAGCTCTGGGAGTTGATAAGCTCCATTTCAGAAGACTTTGCTCACGATATAAGGCCCTTCCCACTTTGCATCGAATTTGCCTTTGCTCATGTGGGTCATAGTCATGGGACGTATGACTGTTAAAACAAGCTCTCCTTTCTGAAAGGCTCTGACCTTAACTTTATGGTTGAAAGTCTTTGAGATGCGGGCTTGGTATAACTCAATATGCTGTTGAGCCAATAGCTGTTTCTCGTCAAGCGCTTCTAATTCTTGGAGTCGAAGAAGATCATTGTTCTCTGTAGTGAGCTCGTTGGCGATAGCAATCCTCAAAGACGGAATTTGAAGTTCCAGGGGTAGAACTGCTTCACAGCCGTACACCAAAGAGAAAGGTGTACAGCCTGTAGTGTTGCGGACCGTAGTACGGTAGGCCCAAAGACATTCTCCAAGATTTTTACTCCAGTTTCGTTTGTTAGTAGACACAAACTTTTTGAGGAGCTTGATGATAGTCTTGTTGAAGGCTTCAGCTAAGCCATTAGCAGCAGGATTGTAGGCTGTCGAAGCGACATTGTCAATCCGGTGATTGTCACAAAACCTTGTGAACTTTTGGCTGATGAATTGAGGTCCGTTGTCATGGATGATTCATCGCGGTACACTAAATCTATAGATGACATGATGTTTGACGAAGTTGATGACACTGCTGGTTTTGACTTCAGCCAATGGTATAGCTTCGACCCATTTGGAGAAGTAGTCGGTTATTGCCAGTATGAACTGATGTCCTCTAGAAGAAGAAGGATTGATGGGACCTATAATGTCCATACCCCAAGCTTCAAAAGGACAGGAAACAGTAGTCGGATGAAGGAATTCTGATGGTTGATGAATGAAATCTGCGTGGATTTGACAAGCTCGACATTTCCTTGCATATTCGATGGCATCAGATACCATAGAGGGCCAATAGTAACCCATACGACGGATACGATCCTGTAGCTTAGGACCAGGTTGATGTGCTCTATAGACACCATCATGAGCTTCACGTAATACTTTCTTCGCTTCATCACCAGCAAGACAGCGTAAGAGAAGACCGTCATAAGTCCGCCGGTAAAGAGTTTTGGTGGTCTAATTGTAGTAGAATCGTAGAGACCGCCGAAGAATGCTCGTAGCTTCTTTAGAATCTTCAGGGAGTATGTCATGAACTACGGAGTCGATGAAAGGATCTCTCCAATCTTCACTGATAACATTGGCTTCAATAAGATTACTGAACTCAATATTATGATTGTTTTTGATGCAGAACAATTCCCGATTAGAGATAACCACCACCTGCTGTCTTTTGATAGGGATGGCTAAAACTGCTACAAGATTGGCCAAAGCATCTGCCTCAGTATTGTAACCTCGTCGGACATATTCGATGAAGAAGGCTTTAAATGATGTAGCCATGTTGATTGCCGTTTCATGATAAGGCACTAGATCTTGATGGCAAACTTTATAGGTTCCTCTAACCTGGTTAAGAACCAGCTTGGAGTCAACATAGACTTCCAGATACTCGACGTCCAACTGTTTATGTAACTGAAGGACGATGAGTAGAGCAATGTATTCTGCTACATTGTTGGAGCAAGGCTCGTTTGAAGAATAGGCTCTTTGAATAGATGATCCGTCTGGAGAGACAAGGACAACTCCAACTCCTGCGATGATGGCACCATTAGGTCCAATCCTGGATGCACCATCAAAGAATATACGCCAAGTAGGAAATTCTTCGGAGATTGTATTAGATTCCAATGTTTCATCTGGAATTTCATCATAGAGTTTGGATGTCTCTGGAACAGGATGAACGGCTAAGAAATCCGCCAGTGCTTGACCTTTGACAGACTTTTGAGGAACATATACCATGTCATATTGGGCTAGCAGAATGGCCCATGTAGCCAGCCGAGAATTAAGTGTGCTAGGCTTCTTTATCAGTACCCGAAGAGGATTAACTCGGGATATGACATAAATAGTTTGGCCAATGATGTAATGTCGAGTCTTTTGAACAGAAAACATAAGAGCTATGCATTCTTTTTCGACCGAACTATAACGGTGTTCGGCACCAATCATAGTACGACTGAGGTAATAGATGGCTTGTTCATGGCCTTCTTTGTTCTTTTGGGCAAGTAAAGCACCCAATGAATGATCCATAGCACGGACATACATTAAGAATGGTATGCCTGAAATCGGTGGCACCAAGACTGGTAGGTTCATGAGATATCGCTTTATGTCGTCAAATGCTCGTTGACATTCTTTGATCCAAATGAAAGATACACCCTTCTTCATTAGTTGAGTAAATGGTCTACAGCGTCCAGACAGATTCAAAATGAATCTTCTGATGTACGCAAGTCGACCTTAGAATCCTCGTAGCTCTTTTAGGTTGCGTGGAGGACGCATCTCTTGAATGGCTTTGATCTTCTCGGGATCCACGTGTGTACCCTTAGAGGTAATGACGAAGTCAAAAAATTTGCCACTAGAGATACCCAAGAATGACTTGGTGGAATTCATTTTGAGTTGATGTTGGCGCATGAGGTTGAAGATAGTTCTCAAGTCTTGGATGTGATCTTCCTTTAGACGACTTTTGATAGCAATATCGTCGACGTAGCATTCGACAGACTTGCACAGATGATCTCGAAAGAGGGTACTCATGGCTCGTTGGTATGTTGCACCAGCGTTCTTGAGACCAAATGGCATTACAATATAGCAGTAGACTCCGTGAGGAGTGTGGAAAGAAGTGTGTTTTTCATCTTCAGGATTCATCCGAATCTGATTGTATCCGGAGAATCCGTCCATAAAAGATATTCTTTCGAACACACAGGTGTTGTCAATCATGACGTCTGTAATAGGAAGAGAAAATTCATCTTTTGGACATGCTTCATTAAGATCTCGAAAGTCGATGCAGACTCAAACTTTTTCGATTTTCTTCAAGACTGGAATGACGTTGGCTACCCAATCAGGATGCTGCTCTTCTCGAATAAAGCCACAAGCGATGAGCTTCTTGACTTCATCGTCGATTGCATCCATCATTTCTGGCTTGAAGTGCCGTTGTTATTGTTTGACTGGTTTTATATTAGGCAGAATATTCAATTTGTGAGTAGCAACTTTGGGATCTATACCTGGCATGTCTTCATAGCTCCAGACAAAGACGTCAATGTATTCTTGAATAAGAAGAATTAATTCTTACTTATCTGACTCTAGAAGGTTCTTGTTGATAAATATTGGACGAGGTGACCCGCACTCTCCTACATCAAATTCAACTAATTGATCTTCGGTAGGAGGTTTCCGTTGTTCGAATCAGAGTTCCCATCGGGTATCCATTCGTTGAGCCCAAGGATCTGTTTCAGGATTTTCTTCAACATCCTCATCATAGCCTTCTGGAAGTTTGACGGAGACCATGTTAGACGATATGATCAATCGATAAACTTGACCGATGCTAGTGTCAGAATCTCATGATCTGGAATCAGAAGAGTTAGAGCGCTCTTCCCTATCAGATTCGGAGGCTGCTGGGATAATACCGGAGGTAAAGAATATCCGAGACCTCTTTTGGTCCTGCTATAGTACATCTCTGATTTTTCTTTCGGAACAGCCGTACGGATAGGAGTTCTTCTACCCTTGCCGTAGTTGAGGCCATTTTTGAAGTCATAACCCATCTTTCGGATGATGTCTTTTGATTGTTGACTGTAACGACGAAGTTGAAGATGCCCCGTGTCGTTACTTTTGCTATCATCCGTATAGCTGAATTGTTGTTCCGGTACTTTTCTAAAAAGTATTAGACTCTCGCCTTTCTTTCGAGAAGGGACAACAAAGTATGAATCATCTGGATGTTCGAGTAAAACTTCTATTTGAAGAGATTGCATAACTCCCATTGTAAATGACTGAAAGCTATCTAACATATCCAAATAGCACTTAGCATGATAAATGACATCAGTATACTGGAAAGTAGATGCTTTTTCATTGATTTGTACATCTGTATTTACAGCAGGACCTTTAGCCTTAGCAGGCTTGGTCAGATTGATTACAAGAGGGGGAAAAGAAGAACGTGGAGGAGGATTGGCCTTGTTACGATGGAGGTCGATAACAAGCGACTCAGAGGAGGTGAGCTCCCTTTTATCCTTGTTATGAGATAAATCAATAACAAGTGGCTCAGAAGAGGTGAGCTGCCTTTTTTCTTTGTTACGACGTAAGTCGATAACAAGTGGCTCAGAAGAGGTGAGCTCCCTTTGATCCTGACCATCGTCAGTTGGTTGCTTCTGGACTGGCAAGTGAATAGCCAGTGGTTTGGAGGACTGAGGACAAGAAACACACCCTTTGACAGGTATAATGAGGGTGTAATTAGGTACTGCTTCTTGTTCTTCTTCAGTATCCAGAGACAACACTACTTTTATGAATTCATCCTTGTACATACGAGCATCATTACAGTATGCTTCGACGCCTTTGAAAGGATAGAGATCAGCAGCCTCCTTTTGAACCTCTCCATTGTCATCAACGTATTTGAAACATTGATGGAGAGTTGAAGGAACAATATTATGTTCATGCAAAAATGGTCTTCCCAACATAGCATTATAAGAACAACCATGGTTGTCAATGATGTAGAAGGTCACCTTTGTGCGAAGATTGCCTATTTGGAGTTTTAGGCGAATCTTGCCTAGAGGCTCACTCCTTCCCTGATTGAATCCAAGGATAGTGGTGATTGTACTGGAAAGACTATGTACTGGGATCTTCAATGCATCTAACATTGTCTTCGGCATGATGATGAGAGCAGACCCTAGATCTATCAGAATACGATCGACTTTCATCGAGTCGACATATCTTGTATAGTATAGAGGACGGTCGTGCCTATTATCTTCCATCAGCATATCATCCTGGGTGAAGGTAATGTTTGGAATTAACTCCAATATACTATGACAATGAAGGCAAGAGACTGGCTCTGCTTTTGGCTTCTTTAAAAGAGCTAGACAGGTTTTTGCCGGCATGAGAGCTTCACTCAGAGTTTTTCGAGTCTCTTTGGAGAGGCATAAGAGCTCGAAGATTGACAGTCGGGCCGGTGTATTGGCTAACTGAGCCAAGATATCAAAGTTGTAAGGCTTTTCAAGTCTGGAAGAAGATGACTTCTTCAAAGGTTTGTCGAAGCGGACTTGTTGTTTGCCTTTGTCGGCTACCGTCAGCTTGGGAGGAGTGGGTTCTACAACCGGTGAGGAGGCAGAAGGAATGTCCTCAGTAGAAGCAGGTTGCACTGGAATGGGCTTAGAAGAAGAAGCAGGATTCTCCTGAGCTTCGGGATAATCCTTTAGATAGGCTTTCCCTGATCTGGTGCCCAGCAGGATTTCCTCGTCAACTATTGTGTCAAAAGACACCATATTGCAAGTCTTTGTCTTGCCCTTGGAGCGGAATTTCTTCTTGGAGGAAGAGAGAAGTTTGAACTTCGAGGCAAGATCAAGGTGTATCCACATAATCTCGCCATTGTCAAGAGACAAGGGGACAAGGCCTTCACTTCGTGGAGGAGGGAGATTCTCGATCTCAAGAGTAGCTTTGTGGAAAGGAATGACACCATGTTGTACTATCTACGGAGAAAAGTCACCGAATTAAACTGAGACCATGTTTGCGGTAACAGTCTTCTCGTCTTGCTGCAGAGTGACAACACCAGCGTTGACCAGCTCTTGAATTTTGCCTTTGAGCACATAACATGCTCGAGTGGGATGCCCAATAAACCTGTGATAGACACAATACTTGGGATGATCAGTCTTATCGACCTCATCAGGCTTCTTCGGGTCTGGGAGTTGGAGCTTATTTCTTTTAATCAAGCAATCAATGATGCTCACGGTGTCATTCTCGTCAAAGGAGTATGCTACTTTTGGACGAGGTTCCCTTGGTGGAGGTGCATAAGGAGTAGAAGTTGACGTAGGTGGAGCTACGTTGACCGCCAGAGATTCTTTATTCTTCAAGTTGATGTTCAAAGTTTCTTTTCCCTTGCAGTTGTTCAGGCGATTACCACCACCCGATGTCTGGTGTTCATCCAGGTCGGGGTTAGACATGTGTATTCCTAGCTGCTTGAATTTGTCAGCACTAACTTCAGCTGCTTTAGCATTGACAATAAAAGATGGCCAATCTTGGAACTGAGTTGACCCCGTCCACATGCCGATGATAGGCAAAAATTTGCCTTGCAGGTGTCTATGGTCACAGCGGCCGGAGTTCTAGGAGGCATTTTTAAAGCATCTCGGCGGAACCTTTCAATGAAACTCTCAGCAGTTTCATTGTGTCTTTGTTTGATTTTATTAAGGACTGACATGGTCATGTCATTGATCCCCTCATAGAATCATTCCAAAAAGATCTATTTTAGACCTTAGAAAGAGGTGATACAGCCATCGGGCAAGCTTCTGTACCAATCGTATACCACACCGGCTAAACAGCCGACGAATACCCTTGTAAGAAGAGCATCATTTGGCTGAAGTTGGACAGTCATTACCTTAATGTGGTTAATGAACTGACTAGGAGAAGTGTTGCCATCAAACAGCGAGATTGTTAGGATTTTGTACTTTGGAGGAAATGGGACTTCCTTCCATTCAACTGGGTAAGGTTGTTTGATCACCAGCCTCTGTATGTTGTTCTTCTCTTTGAAGGCCTCAAAATGAGTGCACGGGAGTTTGACAGCCTCATTGGTATCTTCTGCTGATGTAGAAGGAGCAGGCTGAATCAGAGTGTTAGGAGGAGGAACAGCATAATAAGCACTACCCCCAGCACCTGACTGACTGGGTGTAGATTGAATCTGTACAGGAGGTACGTGAGGAGATGCTACCCCCAGCCCTGCATTGACAGGCATCGACGATGCTATGATCTCAGGATTTGCAGCAGGTACAGTCGTTGGTACTGTATGTTGGGCCACGATGATAGAATGCATACTTACAACCATTTCGGCCACGGTCTTCAGTTTGTCTTCTAGTGCAGCTATCCGTTGTTCTTGACTAGCTGAACTAGAAGCATCGGGATCTTCAGTGACAACATAAGCTATCACTTCTCTAGGTATAGTGGAGGACACTGTCTGTTCTGAACTTTCACTGTATGCATCATAGTCGGAGAAAGAATCATCTCTTGAGTGAGAAAAAGGAAGACGTCCGGAAGGATCTTGAAGATTCCTTTGACTGATTATGTCTCGGCTTCGGGATCGGGTATGTTGGAATACTCCTTCATAAGATTCTTAGAGTAGATCCAAATACCGCTGGCTTGGCTTGCGAGGCTTGTCGTGCTTAGAGCACTTCCTACCCCCAGTATCTCGAGAAGTCATGTTGACGGAAGCGTACAAAACTTCGTCTTCATCTTTTGACATAGGTTTAGAGTTTGTAAAGTTCAGACGATCGAAGACAGATCGTCTTATTGTCTGACAAAAACACTTGATGACAACTTTGTAACTATAATGGTGTCCAAGTGGTTGTACTGGAGGCGTTGAGATATTATCCCGTTTTTGCTTAAGGTGTTCTCGGAGATCGAGAACAATAACAGGACGAGAAGAAGTTCGAGGGATATGTTCTTTGAAAACATTCGGGGAAGTACTTATTTTATTAGCATAGGTTTCAGGATTTTTGATCCTGGAAGTTTGCTTCTGATGCTGGTTGGTCTTCGGCATTGGCTGTTTGCGTTTTGCCGAAGTTGGTCTACTGAGATATGTTCTTAGATCAGCAAATTCACCCATAGGGGTTTCTGTCTGAGACACCAGTAATTTTCCCTATTTTGAACGAAATATCTTGAGAGTTGGGAGATCTTGGAACTCTGCTACCGGAGTAGGCAGAATACCTCTTTGATCGGTACACTTCCCTTTGGCAAGGAGGGAAGAAGAACCCTTGTTTGAAAGAGTTCTTATACTGACTGGTGCCGAGGTACGTTCAGATTGATCTTCTACGGTAAAAACCGAGGAAGACTGAGAAAAGATCAAAGGGCCTTTTTCTTTGTTTTGTGAAGAAGGGTTAGCTAAAGAGCGTTTTCCTCTGTTGTCTTCCAAGTCGTGGGACGATGATGTTTGAGAAAAGACCAACGGGCCTTTTCCTTTGTTCAGAGGAGGAGGAGGAATAGCCAAAAGACTACCCCCCAGTGGATTGCGCTAGAGCAACATGGTGCTTGAGAAGTGGAGCAAAGGTTTTTCCTTTGCTGCGAGAAGAAGAAAGATTAGCCAAAGGGTTGTCTCTTTTAGACTGCGCTGGCATAGTTTGACATTGTCAGTTGTCTTGATAGAGTGCGCCACCTGAATTGCGCTGGCTTCAGATTACGCTCGATTGCATTACGCTGTAGAGAGTCTGGCAGATTGCGCTGCATGTACAGCTGTCTTCGAGCGTTATGCTGCATGATAAACAAACAGTTTTCTCGTTCTTCGGGCTGTCAGCTGTCAGAAGATCTGATTCTCTGTCAGATAATGATGATGAGGCCACGTCAGCTTGCGTACTTGGATGAGTGTATAGTTCAGCCTGCGCAGTTGAGTTGTTTCGGAATCTGTTTCTTGCGCAGTTCTCTTGAAGGATGCACAATTTGATTTTTATGACTTCTTTGATGGGTGCAACTTGATTTTTAGGACATACAGAAGGCAACTTCATCGCGGTTTGGCGAAACCGCTCGATATAGTTCATTGTCAACTCCTTTTCTTCCTGAACAACGTCCATGAGGGTATACATTGTCACGTCTTGTCCTACCTCGTAGAACCACTCCAGGAACATACGTTTGAAGCCGGTGAAAGAATGGATGCAGTTGTCCGGCAAGTTGTGGTACCAGCCGAAGGCGACCCCCTCAAATGCCCGGATGAACAACCGTGTAAGGATGGCGTCGTCATGAGGCAGATTGTAAAACCCCTAAATTTCTACTATTTTTTTATTAAATTTGGTACTGATTTAATAATTTGTATTGTACGTCGCGTAGTCGTATTGTACGTCGCGCACAAAATTTTATTTTTCGTAATTGCTCGACGAGTGCGAATATGTGCGAGCGTACATAATTTGGAAAAATATTTTGTTCTATTTTTTATATAGTTTCAAATAATAGATATAATAATTAGTTTTGCTATCATTTCTAAGCTTGTTATTTTTACGTTGTTTCTAAAAAAAAGTTATTAATAATAAATAATATTTTGTATACTAGAAAAGCATAATTATGTAAAGAATATTTGTGCTTGGATATATATTTCAAAAATGTTTTATTAAGTTTATTTTTAAATGTATTTCAAAATTATTATAATAGCATTTTTGGAAAACATATTTTGAAAATATTGTGGCAATTTAAATCTTGATTTAATTTTTGGATTTATTTAAATAGATTAAATTAATATGTACATTTGGAATTTGAATTATCTCATTTGGTTTTAACTAAAGGATGTAAATTTAATTAGATTTAAATTGGATTTTGATTTGGATTTGAATTTGATTGATTTTAAATTAAATAGCAAATTATCTAATTGGGTTTTAAATTTTTTCTAATCCTATCCAAATGGAAATTTCCACATCCTATAAATAGGTAGGTACTCGTCCATGTATTTCTATTCTCCAAATTTCTTCCACAAATTTCCAACCCTAACTAATTGCCATCCATAGATTTTTCGTGCGTGCATCGTGTCCGTGTCTCTATCTTTTCCACTAATTTCCACCATTACAACTACATTGTCACCTTCTTCGTGTCCACACACGGACACATATCATCATCCATCCCCGACACCAAGTCCTAAACCTAAAACCATATTCCTAGCAAACCCAAACCCTAATACTAAAACCTGCCACCCATGTTTCCAGCCATCCGCCGTCGACTTCACGGCAACCATTCCCTGTCCCCGACCTAGACAACACCCCTCGACCAAAGCCTATCTCCCTCACCATGACAACCACCACCAGCACAACACCACTTCTCGCCGCCATCTCGGCCGTCTTTCCTGACCCAGGCCTCAGGCCGACCCCGCTATTAGTATCCCGACCAACCCACCGGCAATGCTACAACCCCTATCGCCATCACCGGACCACCGCTGCCCCCGACCAACTACGACCCACGACATGGCCAACAACATCCACAGCCCCCCGACTACAACCACCTTCACGACCCCCGTCGCCACATCAACCCAAAAATAAACAAAAAAATCAAAAACCCTAACCTAGACTCACCTCCACCGCCCGGTCCTCCGCCTCGCCGTCGAACCGCCGGCCGTCAGCCCTAGCCGCGTTCTCCGCCAACTAAACCCGACCCCTTTCCTCCATCGCGCCCCGCGCACAGCCCTCCGTCGTCCACCCTTCCCCTTCCGAGCCGCCCATCTCAGCCGAGCTCCCCGCTTGCGACCGCCGTCGCGTCGCCAAAACCTCGGCGACGAACCCCTCACTCTTCTCCCGCTCTTCCACTTCCTCTCTCCATCGTGCTCCGCACCCGCATCCCTCGACCGACCGCCTCTCTCCGTCTAATCCTCCGCCTTCCGCTTCTCATTCCTTCGTGGCCGACCACCGCCTGTGGAACCCCCACGCTCCGTCGCTCCCCACGCCGAAAAACCCTATCTCCGTGCCGCCATCGCGACCTTCCGCTCCACTCTCCCACTCTCCCTTCTCCCCTTCTTCCCATCCTCCTCTTTCTTTGTTCTTTTTTTAAGAAAGAGCAGCAGTGCACTTAGTTACAGTAATGGTAATTAATAATAATAATATTATTTTATTATATTAGTATTAATAATCATTATTATTATTATTATTATTATTATCATTATTATTGTTAATATTATTATTAATGTTATTATTATTGTTATTATTTTTATTATTATTATATTATCATTAGATAAGCGTTCATTTGGTTATTATTATGTTATTACTATTATCATTAGTTTTATTATTATTATTAGATAAGAGTTCATTTGGTTATTATTATTATTATTATTATTATTATTATTATTATGTTTTGTTAAATAAATATATAGTAATATTTCTAAATTAATTTGGTCACAAAATATTTTATTAGGCTACTCCCACCTTATTTTTCTTAATTGGGTCATAAGTCCTAAAATAGTGTTATATTATTTTGTATCAGTTATGGCCTTAGAATTTTAAAACATATATTTGATATAAATTATTATTTTTTTGCCTAGCTTGTTTTCCAAGATTTTTTAATTTATTATATTTTGGATAAAACTAAAACCTAGTTTTTAGTTATAACTAAATTTCAAATATAGTTTCTTTATAATAAAGTACTTTATAAATGTAGTCATTAAATATTTGACTAAGTAAAAATTTTCACATATGAATTATTATAAATATTTATTTATACTCAATTTCTTCCGTTATTGAATCTTGTCCCTGCTAGTCATACTCATATCTTCTTGCAAATCTCGAACATCCTCATATCGTTCCTAACTAAATTGACCCTTCTAGACCTAATGGAACTATCCGTACCACCATCAGAGGTCACCTTGTGTAGTTGTCGCACCAAAGTCGCAGTTCGTGCCACCGTGATATTCGTAGCACACCAGGCGTAATACAAGGCAAGACACCTTGCCATTTGCTGTTTATTTATTTTAGCTCATATTTCATGCATTATTTATTTTCTTTATGCAAAATAAACTGTGATACATGGCATAACTGTTAGAACTTACTGTTCATTTATATTTCCTGCTATGTATTATTTTTCTTACACATTAAACCTAGATTTAAGAGACCACCTTGTGTGTTGCATTCATTGGCCTTGACACGTAGTACCACGAAGTTGTGTGTCACATGTAGAATACGGACGTGCATGATTGGCTGGCCACCATTACGTATAAGCCGTGCGATAGGAATAACCGCTAATAGAGGTTGCATACTAGTTTGACTTAGCGGTTATAGAGATTATTATTGTTGATACAACATAGTAGTCATTGGGCGGGGAGGACAATTCCTTAGCGTATTGGCTTCGATGCACTTTCCCTTGTGACCCGGACTCTCCGCTGGAGATACGGGATTGATGACCCATGATTACTGATGGCCATTGATGATTCTGCGGAACGTCATGCTCTTTCTGATGGGGCCTCTGGTGCCACAAGGGAAGACTATGCCGATCCTATTTAGCCAGGGCCCATGCGTAGGAAGGATTGTTCTTAACTACATTTCACTTAGAACGGTTAGGTACCTTTATCCGTTAGGTATGAGTACTTTTGGTTTGGGTACTTGTATCTGACCGTGGCTTGGAACAATAACTTATCGCAGATTAGTTCATCACATCTTGTCCTTGTTTGGTTGTAGGTGTGACTTACTATTTCGATGAGAAGGTATTGAACCTTTTTGGGGTCTGGATACCATATTGGATTCATAGCATGGAAAGATACGTCGCCGTGAATTAGTTTACCATCTCCTGTCCTTGTTTGGTTGGGGGGATGGTAAGCTAGTTCAATAGGTGTGTATTGGACCATGTTATAATTAAATTGACTTATTTATTTGAGCAGTATTTATTCAGTTTATATGGCATGATATTATGTGTCTTGTTACGTCCCTCTGAGGACCTGGTTTTCTCGCCAGGTGTGTGCTCTTGTCTTTCGCAGGTGCTTTAGCTCTAGCCGTGGTCCTCTCTATTTCTTCGAGGATGATTGCATTTGGATCGTCTTCGCTTCGCTCATCAAAAATTATTTCATTCTTCATGTATTTTTTTTACTTGTTGGTAGTAGATTTGTCTCCGCCCAACATATTGTATCAAGACAATTCATTATTATTATATGATATCTTTTATCATTTATTTTGTGTGAATGAGATTAGTTATGGTTCTACTGCATTTTACAGTTTACGTATATTTATTATACGGCTGGCATGTCTACGTTCCTAGTCCTACGTATTTTGGGAATGGGGCGTTACATGTTTTTGTGGTGGCCCATGCAGGTCAAGATAAATTATTTAGTTACTTTACCGTACCAAGTACGCCTGCGTATAGGATTAGATGTCTAGGATCTCATCCATATACTTGACATCCTTCCTCGATTCCATATTCGAACTATCATTCGACTCATCGATTGCATCTTGCTTGATTCCTTCTACCATAATTCTTATCTTCCCTTCGTGCTTAGACAAGTGAACCCTACTAGGTAGACATGACTCTTTTGTCCCAAAACACCATTAGTTTAATTCTTTTAGTTGGGTAGAATGCCTTATGACCTAGCAACCCCTTTGACCTAGTGACCTGTATTAGCAAGTTTACTTATATTCTAGAATTTAGAGGACCCTAACCCATCTAGTCAACCAAGGACCTGGACAAGAAGACTATAAGACGACTGTATAAGGACCATTACAGGACATGACTTAGATCCTTTAGAAATTCGACTATACTCCCTCTCAGTTTTAAACTCTCGTGCCTATAATTTCACCATATGGACTAATATTGCTACTATAATCTAGATTTGCAAGTTCATTGATTTATCGAGCTTGTTCACGACACATGTTATTGGAAGAGCTTTCGCTAATATATTGTCTAATCAGAACCGGTGCATAATGGTCTGATCAACCAAGTGCACTTTGGTTCACTTTTGTCTATTACTCTATGTGGATGGAGGCATAATTAAACTTGGCCCTTACAATCCCATCCACGACTGCCTTGACAATTCCTTTGAAATTATTCGATCGTCTTTGAATCACGTATTCATATTCGATAACGCCTCCTTCGAACTCTATGTTGCTTTCGCCTTCACCTATTTTAGGAGGGCGAAAGCGTTATACTAGAACTTTCTCTAGCTATCCTATCGAGTATGACCATACCGTATTATTTTATCTATGATATAGATCGCGATTTCTTACGGCATGATTTTGTTATTGATTGTTCCCCATCGATACCCCTTGTGTCTTCTCACCCCCCTACGAATTCTTAATTTCGAGGACAAAATTCTTTTAAGTTGGGAAGGATGTAAAACCCCTAAATTTTTACTATTTTTTTATTAAATTTGGTACTGATTTAAAATTTTGTATTGTACGTCGCGTAGTCGTATTGTACGTCGCGCACGAAATTTTATTTTTCGTATTTGCTCGACGAGTGCGAATATGTGCGAGCGTACATAATTTGGAAAAACATTTTGTTCTATTTTTTATATAGTTTCAAATAATAGATATAATAATTAGTTTTGCTATCATTTCTAAGCTTGTTATTTTTACATCGTTTCTGAAAAAAGTTATTAATAATAAATAATATTTTGTATACTAGAATAGCATAATTATGTAAAGAATATTTGTGCTTGGATATATAAATCATAAATGTTTTATTAAGTTTATTTTTAAATGTATTTCCAAATTATTATAATAGCATTTTTGGAAAACATATTTTGAAAATATTGTGGCAATTTAAATCTTGATTTAGTTTTTTGATTTATTTAAAAAGATTAAATTAATATATATATTTGGAATTTGAATTATCTCATTTGGTTTTGAACTAAAGGATGTAAATTTAATTAGATTTAAATTGGATTTTGATTTGGATTTGAATTTGATCGATTTTAAATTAAATAGCAAATTATCTAATTGGGTTTTAAATTTTTCCTAATCCTACCCAAATGGGAATTTCCACATCCTATAAATAGACAGGTACTCATCTATGTATTTCTATTCTCCAAATTTCTTCCACAAATTTCCAACCCTAACTAATTGCCATCCATAGATTTTTTGTGCGTGCATCGTATCCGTGTCTCCATCTTTTCCACTAATTTCTACCAATACAACTACATTGTCACCTTCTTCGTATCTACATATGTACACATATCATCATCCATCCCCGACACCAAGTCCTAAACCTAAAATCAATTCCTAGCAAACCCAAACCCTAATCCTAAAACCTGCCATCCATGTTTCCAGCAATCCGCCGTCGACTTCATGGCAACCAGCCCCTGTCCCCGACCTAGACAACACCCCTCGACCAAAGCCGATCTCCCTCACCATCACAACCACCACCAGCACAACTCCACTTCTCGCCGCCATCTCGGCCATCTTCCCTGACCCAGGCCTCATGCCGACCCCGCCATCAGTATCTCGACCAACCCACCGGCAACACTACAACACCTATCGCCATCACCGGACCACCGCTGCCCAGACCAACTACGACCCCCGACATGGCCAACAACAACCACAGCCCCCCGACCACAACCACCTTCATGACCCCCGCCGCCACAATAACCCCAAAAATAAACAAAATCAAAAAAATCAAAAACCCTAACCTAGACTCACCTCCACCGCCCGGGCCTCCGCCTCGCCGTCGAACCGCCGGCCGTCAGCCCTAGCAGCGTTCTCTGCCAACTGAACCCGACCCCTTTCCTCCACCACGCCCCGCGCACAGCCCTCCATCGTCCGTCCTTCCCCTTCCGAGCCGTGCCCGCATCCCTCGACCGACCGCCCCCCTCCGCCTATTCCTCCGCCTCCTGCTTCTCATCCCTTCGTGGCCGACCACCACCTGTGGAACCCCCACGCTCCACCGCTCCCCACGCTGGAAAACCCATCTCTGTGCCGCCATCGCGACCTTCCGCTCCACTCTCCCACTCTCTCTTCTTCCCTTCTTTCCATCCTCCTCTCTCTCTGTTCTTTTTTTAAGAAAGAGCAGCAGTGCTCTTAGTTACAGTAATGGTAATTAATAATAATATTATTATTTTATTATATTAGTATTAATTATTATTATTATTATTATTATTATCATTATTATTATTAATATTATTATTAATATTATTATTATTATTATAATATTATTATTACATAAGAGTTTATTTGGTTATTATTTTGTTATTACTATTATCATTAGTTTTATTATTATTATTAGATAAGAGTTCATTTGGTTATTATTATGTTATTACTATTATTATTATTATTATTATTATTATTATTATTATTATTATTATGTTTTGTTAAATAAATATATAGTAATATTTCTAAATTAATTTGGTCACAAAATATTTTATTAGGCTACTCCCACCTTATTTTTCTTAATTGGGTCATAAGTCCTAAAATAGTGTTATATTATTTTGTATCAGTTATGGCCTTAGAATTTTAAAACTTATATTTGATATAAATTATTATTTTTTTGCCTAGCTTGTTTTCCAAGATTTTTTAATTTATTCTATTTTGGATAAAACTAAAACCTAGTTTTTAGTTATAACTAAATTTCAAATATTGTTTCTTTATAATAAAGTACTTTATAAATGCAGTAATTAAATATTTGACTAAGTAAAATTTTTCACATATATATTTTTAGAATTATTATAAATATTTATTTATACTCAATTTCTTCCATTATTGAATCTTGTCCCTGGCTAGTCATACTCATATCTTCTTGCAAATCTCGAACTTCCTCATATCGTTCCTAACTAAGTTGACCCTTCTGGACCTAATGGAACTATCCGTACCACCATCAGAGGTCACCTTGTGTAGTTTTCGCACCGAAGTCGTAGTTCGTGCCACCGTGATATTCGCAGCACACCAGGCGTACTACCAGGCAAGACACCTTGACATTTGCTGTTTATTTATTTTAGCTCATATTTCATGCATTACTTATTTTCTTTATGCAAAATAAACTGTGATATATGGCATAATTGTTAGAACTTACTGTTCATTTATATTTCCTGTTATGTATTATTTTTCTTACATATTAAACCTAGATTTAAGAGGCCACCTTGTGTGTTGCATTCATTGGCCTTGACACGTAGTACCACGAAGTTGTGTGTCGTATGCCGAACACGGACGTGCGTGATTGGCTGGCCACCAGTACGTACAAGCCGTACGATAGGAATAACCGCTAATAGAGGTTGTATACTAGTTTGACTTAGCGGTCATAGAGATTATTGTTGTGGATACAACATAGTAGGCATTGGGCGGGGAGGACAATTCCTTAGCGTATGGGCTTCGATGCACTTTCCTTTGTGACCCGGACTCTCCGTTGGAGATACGGGGTTGATGACCCATGATTACTAACGGCCACTGACGATTCTGCGGAACGTCATGTTGTTACTGATGGGGCCTCTAGTGCCCCAAGGGGGACTATGCCGATCCTATTTAGCCAGGGCCCATGCGTAGGAAGGATTGTTCTTAACTACATTTCACTTAGAACGGTTAGGTACCTTTATCCGTTAGGTACGAGTACTTTTGGTTTGGGTACTTGTATCTGACCGTGGCTTGGAACAATAACTTGTCGCCGATTAGTTCGTCACATCTTGTCCTTATTTGGTTGTAGGTGTGACTTACTACTTCGATGAGAAGGTATTGAACCTTATTGGGGTCCTGATACCATATTGGATTCATAGCATGGAAAGATACGTTGTCGTGAATTAGTTTACCATCTCTTATCCTTGTTTGGTTAGGGGGATGCTAAGCTAGTTCAATAGGTGTGTATTGGACCATGTTATAATTCAATTGACTTATTTATTTGAGCAGTATTTATTCAGTTTTTATGGCATGATATTATGTGTCTTGTTACATCCCTCTGAGGACCTGGTTATCTCGCCAGGTGTGTGCTCTTGTCTTTCGCAGGTGCTTTAGCTCTAGCCGTGGTCCTCTCTATTTCTTCGAGGATGATTGTACTTGGATCATCTTCGCTTCGCTCGTCAAAAATCATTTCCTTCCTTATGTATTTTTCTTTACTTGTTGGTAGTAGATTTGTCTCCGCCCAACATATTGTATCAAGATAATTCAATTATATTAAATGATATCTTTTATTATTTATTTTGTGTGAATGAGAATAGTTATGGTTCTACTGTATTTTACAGCTTACGTATATTTATTATACGGCTGGCATGTTTACGTTCCTAGTCCTACGTATTTTGGGACTGGGGTGTTACACAGATGGTCGGTTGTGACCTCGAAGTAGGTGATGTACCTGCTTGCAGATGTCTTTCCATCATACGGATTGATGTTGAATGGTTTATATCTTGGTGGGAAGCGAACATCTCTCCATGCAGCAGGATACGGTTGTCGTATCCTGAGGTCTTGGCAGTTTTCTCGGGCGTGGAACACGGCCCAAACTCTTGGACCTCTCTTCTTTCCTCCCTAGCTTCATCTGCAGCAGTGGGAGCCGATATTTCAGGAGGATTATCACCCGGGTTTGGTGTAGCTGAATTCGAATCCGCATTGATCGCAGGACCCAAGCTGGTTTGGCCAGGCGTTCTTCCTTGCAGAGTTGGAAGGGCCTCTTTGATCTCGTCCACGGACTTGACCAAGGCATATAGTATGGCCTCCAGTGTCTCAATGCGTTAGCGATCACTGGGACCATCTTGGTTGCTGTCCGTCATGAATACCGTCCTCACATGAGGAGAGATGGAAGGAACGGTAGAGGACGTGCCCTCTGAGTCATACCCTTGTACAGAGAAGTTGTCAGGGTATGTAGGAATGTTCTCCTCTGGTTCGGACTCAGAAAGAGTGGTACCCCCAGCTTCAGAGCTTGCCTCATCTAGAAAATTGTGGATGTCCTCGGGCACGTCGGGATCCGCTGCATCTGTTCGGTGAACCGTTTCCCCTAGATTATTGTCTTGGAACACCGGGTTGTCGTGGATGTTGTTGGCCCATTTGGTCATATGGTTAAACCTGATTTTAATAATTGAATAAACTCTGTCTGGATATACAAAGCTAGTCAGGACATCTCGGATTCTTAAACATGATCAAGAATGGCTATCCACTGAATTCAAGACCGAAGATCTGTTTGCCTACTCGAGTCTGTAATTCCTTATACAATGTATTTTCATTTTATTTGAGTCTAGGAATATGTTGTACACCGAGTCGTACTGGCAAATAGGCTACCCTCAAATGAGTTCAAAATGTTTTTAAAAATGACCTCTCAAAAAGGTTTACAAAAAGGTTTTCAAAAAGGTTTTCAAAAAAATCACCAAAAAGCTTTTTCAAAACCCTAACTAAACCCTGACTTAACCCTGACAGAACTCGGACCGAGTTCGGCCAGAGTTCGGCCAGAGTTCGGTTAGTGGCCGTTGTGATTTTGAATCCTTGGAACTTGGTCCTCCTGCAGTTGCGGATTTGATCGAGATTTGCTCATAGAGTTCTGCCCAAATTCTGCCCGAATTCTGTCAGAAGTCTGCCTTTGAAAGTCCTATAAATAGAGAAGTATTTCGATCATTTCAACTCACTCATTCACTTTCAATCTTCTCTCTATCTAAAGCTTTCAGTCTTTCAAAGAGTTTTCTAGAGCTTTCAATTTCAGATCCCAAGCCAATTACAATCCTCTAGTCGATTTGCCAGTACGGTACGGTCTAGAAGTTTCTAAGAGATTGTAATCAGAAGTCTTGATTGAAGAATACCTCTTCACATTTGAAGTTGGACGAGTTCTTTGTATCAAAGCTCGCGTGGTAGAAGTTGCAAGGACTTCATAAGAAAACTTGCGGTTTTGCCAATAGTGGATTCGACTGGTAGCAAGAGTTCTACCGACTGGATTAGTTCTCAACAGAGGGAAACCAATATACATCGCTGTCTTTGCGTTTGCTTTCTTATCTCTGCCTTTACTTTACTTAGTTGTAATAATTATTCTGTGATCTTGCTGCTAACATTTTTTAATTAGCATTATTCCGCTGCCAACTCTATTCACCCCCCCTCTAGAGTATTACGCTTTACTATTTCGTTCCTACAATTGGTATCAAAGAAGGTGTTACAGGTAAAGCAAAGGTAACAGTGCAATTATTGATTCATTTTAATTAACTGTTATATAGTTCACAGCACAACACATGGCAACTATGAAATTCATAAGTGAAGGCCAGGCCACAAACAGACCCCCACTGTTTGATGGTACAAACTATACCTATTGGAAAATACGGATGAGTTTCTTCTTGAAATCACTTGACTTTGATTTATGGTCCATTGTTCTTGATGGCTATCAAAAGCCATCTCGTATAAATGTTGATGGAGTTTTAGTTGAAAAACCCCACAGCAGATATACAGAGGAAGAAAAGAAAAGGACCAGTCTTGACGCACGTACCAATAATGCTCTCTTTTGTGCTTTAGACAGAACTAAATTTAACAGGGTATTTATCTGCACAACGGCTAATGAAGTGTGGAAGCTACTTGAAGTCACACATAAAGGCACGACTCAAGTCAAAGAATCTAAAGTCAGCAGACTTACTCAAGAGTACGAGGCGTTCAAGATGAAGCCCAACGAAACAGTTACACAAATGTTCGAGAGATTCCTGGATATTGTAAATCCTTTGTCCTCCTTAGGCAAAGATTACAGTAACCATGAAAAGATTCACAAACTCCTGCGAGCACTTACCAAGAACTAGATTCTGAAGGCTACTACAATCATTGAAGGGAACGACCTCACAACTATGTCCTTCGAAGTACTCATGGGTAAGCTACTCACTCATGAACTGGAGCTACAAGATTTTGAAGAGCCCGCACCAAAGGAGAAGACGATCGCTCTCAAGGCTCAGCACAGAAAAGCTGCTGAAGGTGACTCAGACAGCAGTAGATCTGACGTTGAAGATCAAGCACTCATAGCAAGGAAGTTCAAAAGATTCATGAGACATGAGAAGAGAGTCAAAGAGAACAACATCAACAACTGGTATCAAGAAGATGCTGTTTGCTATGGTTGCACGAAGAAGGGACACATGAAGAAGAATTGTCCCATAAACTCATCATCAAGCAAGAAGAGCAACAGGTATGAAAAAGGGAACCTGAAGAAATCAACATCTAGAAGATATGCCAATACCAGCATATGGCATAAAAGTGAAGCCAGCGACTCAGAAGACGAACAATCAGAAGACGCTGCAAACGTATGCTTTATGGCATCCGATCAGGTACCTACTGAACCTGTAGTTGATACTTATGATGACTTCATCTTTGAGTAATTAGGAGATGCCTTCAGTGACCTGATGACTGATTACAGGAAACTGCGTAGATAGTATCAGACCGCTAAGAAGGTACTCAAAGAGTACAAAGGTGAAATAGGTAGACTTCTCGACCTACTAGCTGAGGTTAGAAATAATGTTAGTAATTCTGGTGAGCTTTCTTCAACAAAGCTCTTATTACACGAGACTACCAAGTCATTTGAAGAGAAAGACAAAATTATTGACCAACTCAAGGAAGAACTTTCTATAGAGAAGAAAAGTCTTCGATGTGCACAAATTAGAATGGAATCACTCACTTCTGATTATACTAAGTTGTATGACACTTCCAAAAGATTGAAAATTAGGTTAGGAAAACAGCCTGAGCCTGCTGCTTCCTTCCCTAACACGTGTCACTTACCGAAAAATCGGAACATTCCCAAGCCAAACACTGTCAGACCTAACCATATAAAACCTTTACCCCAAAAGGTTAAGCCCAAACAAGATTATAGGTATGCTTTCTTCTATACTAGAAAACCTAAACCTACCAACCATGCACACCACTCAGCTTTCAACACTCGACATGTACAGTGTCATTATTGTGGCCTCATTGGTCATATTTCATCTGCATGTAGAATGAGAAAGCTTGTTGATTTAAATGTTTATGCCTGGATACCTAAAGCTAACAATTCAGGACCCTACAAGAAATGGGTACCAAAAGTTTCATCTGTAAACTGTTTTGTAGGTGGAACACCCTTCACATGCTAGAAGCAAATGGATTCTCGACAGCGATTGCTCACGACATATGACCGGTGATGCTACCCTATTTGAAATACTGTCGAAGAAAAAGAAGGAAGGCTATGTCTCCTTCGGTAATAACTTGAAAGGGTATATTATTGGTATCGGTGATGTTGGTAAGTCTCCCTATCCTGTGATTAAGGATGTCTGTCTGGTTACCGAGTTGAAACATAATCTACTCAGCATAAGTCAACTAGCTTATCATGGTTATGGCATCAACTTTGGCAAAGACAAATATACTATAGTTGATAGCTCAACTGGTAGTACTATCTTTGAAGGTATCAGAGAAGACAATATATATGTTTTCTATTTGTTAGAAGAAACTAACATTTTAGGTAGATGCTTAATGGCCAAGAGTGATGAGAGTCATCTATGGCATATGAGACTCGGTCACGCTAATATGGATACGATCTCAAGATTATCCACAAAGAAGCTAGTATGCGGTTTATCGGACATTACATTCAAGAAGGACTCGGTATGCAGCTAATGTGAAAAGAACAAAGCTACCAGATCCACATTCAAGTCAGTAAATGCAGTATATACTACTAGACCTCTACAATTGCTTCATATGGACTTATTTGGTCCTAGCAGAGTTGCTAGCCTCGGAGGTAATCTTTATGCTTTCGTAATTGTAGATGATTTCTCTAGATACACGTGGGTATATTTCATGACATGCAAGAATGATGCATTATCCGAATTTGTCGCCTTTTGTATGAAGGTACAGAATGAAAAAGGTTACATGATCACTCGCATAAGAAACGATCATGGAGGCGAATTCGAGAATGCTGATTTTGAGCAATTTTGTGACACACACGGCTTTGTATATGAGTTCTCCTGCCCTAGGACTCCACAACAAAATGGAGTTGTGGAACGTAAGAACAGAACTCTAACCGAAATGGCCAGAGTGATGTTAAACCAGTTTAGTCTACCCAAATATTTCTGGGCTGAAGCTGTCAACACAGCTTGCTTTGTACTCAATAGAGTTCTAATTCGACCCAAATCGAAGAAGACTCCTTTTGAGTTATGGTTTGATAGAATTCCATCTGTTTCATACTTTAGAATTTTTGGCTGTAAATGTTTTATTCTTAATACAAAAGACAATTTAGGAAAATTTGATGAAAAGGCCGATGAAGGTATATTTTTAGGTTATGTGGCCAAGAGCAAAGGATACAGAGTCTTCAACAAAAGAACCATGATCATCGAAGAGTCAATCAACGTCACTTTTGATGAACTAAATCAGATGACGATCGATGACAATGACGAAGATCCAACTGTACCAAGCTCAACATCAGCTGATCCTCAACCAAGCTCTGCACCAGCTGAACCTCCTAGAGAAGATCCAGGAACCAGCTACCTTCAGAATTTACCAAAAAGGTTGAAATTTACAGCTGATCATCCAAAAGATTTGGTAATGGGTGATATTACTAAAGGAGTAAGTACTCGTACATCCAGTAGAGATATTGTTTCTAGTGTTGCATTTATTTCACAGCTAAAACCCAAAACTATTGATGAAACATCTAGCGATAGCTTTTGGATAGATGCTATGCAAGAGAAATTAAACCAATTTGAACGGAATCAAGTTTGGGAACTTGTTCCCAAGCCTATTGATCGTCCGGTCATTGGCACCCGTTGGGTATTCCGAAATAAACTAAATGAGAATGGTTTAGTGACTCGTAATAAGGCTCGACTCGTAGCTCAAGGATACAATCAAGAAGAAGGTATCGACTACGATGAGACTTATGCCCCAGTTGAGAGATTAGAATCCATTCGTATGTTATGTGCATTTGTATGTTTTCATGATTTCAAACTATTTCAAATGGATGTCAAGTGTGCTTTTTTAAATGGTTTTATAAAAGAAGAAGTTTTTGTAGCACAACCTCCAGGTTTTACGGATTTCAAAAACCCTGATCATGTTTTCAAGTTGAAGAAAGTCTTATACGGTTCAAAAAAAGCCCCTCGTGCTTGGTATGATCGTCTAAGCTCTTTTCTACTTGACAACGGTTTTTCAAAAGGCAAGGTTGACACTACACTGTTTATTAAGTCTTTTAATGGCAAACTTCTTTTAATTCAAATCTATGTTGATGATATTATATTTGGATCTACTGATGAATCTCTGTGTCAAGAATTTTCTAAGTGTATGCAGAATGAGTTTGAGATGAGTATGATGGGAGAGCTGAAATTCTTTCTCGGATTGCAAATCAAACAAACTGATAATGGGACATTTATAAATCAAGCCAAGTATACAAAAGACCTGCTAAAGAAGTTTGATCTGGACAATGTCAAACCTATTGGCACTCCAATGGCAACTTCAACGAAGCTTGATTCAGATGAACAAGGCAAGCCAGTCGACACACGTAAGTATCGAGGTATGATTGGTAGTTTACTTTATTTAACTGCTAGTCTTCCAGAATGTTTAGTGTTTGCCTGTGAGCACGTTTTTAAGCTAACCCAAAGGAATCACATCTGTCCGCAGTTAAGCGTATCTTTCGATACCTTAAGGGCACTTCTTCTGTTGGCTTGTCGTATCCCAAAACTAAGTCCTTTGACCTTATTGGTTATTCGGATGCAGATTTTGCTGGATGCAAAGTTGATAGAAAAAGTACTAGTGGCACATGTCATTTCTTAGACAAGGCCTTAGTCTCATGGTTTAGTAAGAAGCAAAATTCTGTAGCCCTATCAACAACAGAGGCTGAGTACATCGCCGCATGACGTTGTTGTGCTCAGATTTTGTGGATGAAACAAACCCTAGAAGACTATGATTTATTTTACACATATATTCCCATTTTCTGTGATAGCACGAGCACTATTAATTTGACTAAGAATCCAGTATGTCACTCTCGTACTAAACATATCGAGATTCGACATCACTTTCTTAGAGATCATCATCAAAATGGAGATATAAACCTTGTGTACATAGATACTGAAAATCAACTAGCTGACATCTTCACTAAACCTCTAGCGGAAGATCGTTTCAATTATTTACGTCGAAAATTAGGAATTTTGGACGTCAATAATATTAATTAATTTTATTTTATGATTATATATCATTACGCAAAAACTGTGTTAGAGACAAGCCAATAAAGAGTCTGTCTGTCACCACAACTACGGTTGAAGCGAAGCGGTACTTAAGAGTTCCCCGGTGAACCTCCGTCAGCTGGGACAGTACTCCTACAGCTAATCTGAAACAGTTGCTGTGTAACGACATTTAATCTATAAAATAATATTAATTATTTTAATTGAAGTTGAAATGACTAATCTTTGAATTGAATATTTGAAATGAGACAATGAAAAAGAATGGCTAAAATCAACTTTAAAGAACCCTAGGCGAATTCGGCCATAGCACTGACCGAATTTGGCCCGAGTTCGGTTGAGGGTATCTGGTTATATATACAGAACCCGAGCAGCCCTTCTTCTTCATTGCTTCCAAACCATTCACAACAGCAGCAGCAGCCGTGAAGGAGCCCCAAACCCTAGCTTTTCACCACCCTTTTTCTTCCAATCCAAGTGGTGAAATCCATCCAAAATTTGGATTCGTGCGGAGTTTGCTGTTCTCTTCAACATACTTTGATCTCGGGAGGTATAACCCCATCTTTCTCCTCTTTTTAATTAGTGCATTTTTATTTCAATTTGCACAAATGGCACCCAAAATCAATCCTTCCAAGAGGAAGAAGACGAACCCTAGTGAGAAAGGGTCATCTTCGCATCCGCATACGGATTCTCTCTTCTCGTCGGTCTAAACGAGCGACGGTGCACTCGACGGGTTTTTCTTTCGAACCCAAGACCAAGCCTTACTGTGGTATAGAGACTTCTCCATGAGATCTATATGTACAGGCGCTCCAGTCAAATGGACTATATTTCCTGATCATCGTCATTTCTTTGAGGCATTAGGGTTACATCTTTTTGTTAAAATCTGCTTCCCTATAGCAACTAATGCTATTAGATTATTTTATTACAATCTCATATTAAACAATTTTGATGTGAGCACTCGTGTTGGAGGTATTGATATCAATTTCAATGATGACCTCTTAGCGGAGATCCTTGGTATCCCTAACGAAGGTGAACCGTTAGTAGACATTACTGAATTTGATTTTTCCGAAGGCACGACACTCGCCAGTTTCAAAGCGAAACTCTGTGCACCTGATAGAGTACGCTCTGGAAAGTTCAAGGCTAACAACCTGAACTTGTTTAACTATGAATTACATCGCATCATCTATTCCACTATTCTTCCAAAATCCACTTCAAAGGATGATGTGACTTCTCTTGAGCTGTCCGCCATGTACCACATTCTTAAGGGGATTCAATTTTCTTCCCCTAAGACCATGATTCAGATGATGGGTCATTGTCGTGCAAGAGATAGAAATCTCTCTTATGCGATGATTCTCCCACGCATCTTTCAGCGCTTCGATATCGATCTGTCGACTTGTACTCAGGACCCTGAGCCCAAGCTTCTTCAGTTATCTCGTCGTAGCATGACTGCTTCAGCTCCACCTCATGCTCCTCCTACTGCACCTTCTCCACCACCTCATCAGTATGCCATAACATTTGAGCATACATCATCATTTATCTGCTTTGCACGTCTCGATGACGGATATGGCTCGCGAGCGTGAGTTCCGCGACGTCACCCGCTATCAGGCGCTTGCAAACTCCTTAGCTGATCTTCGTTTCGCCTAGACTGGTCATTCATCCGATTCCATCCCTAGAGATCCAGCTTTCTCCGGTTATCGCTGTGAGGATGAGGCTATTCATGCCTACTTCCAGCCCGGTAACGCCTATGATTGGTACCGTCCTGACCGTGCTCCACATCGTGATTATGTTGGTGAGGTCTATGCTGGCGCCCCTTCACATCCTTCTGGCGCTGGTACCTCTGGAGCTGGTACTTCAGGACATGCTAGTAGAGCTGCTGATGATGATGATGAGGATGATGATGAGGAGATGTGACTATGTGATTTTGAGTGATATTTTATTGTTCACTTGGAAATGCTCCGACATTCTATGTTATTATCAGTACTTTTTTATTAGCACTTTTTAGAATGCTTCAGTACTCTTTTCTTTCATAGACATGTTGATTATGCCTCAGTTTATGGCATTCATTTTATTTCAGCACTATGTTTCAGTTTCAGTTTATGCTAGCACTATTTCTTATATTGCTTCATTCTTTATTACTGCCTGTGAAATTACATGCCTGTGATGATTTTCTTACAATACATGCCTGTGATATTTCTCTAGTCTTATGCCTTATTTCTTTTATATAAGTTTTCTCACTATTTGTTACTTATGCATTTGATTACGGGGGAGCTTTATCTTTTGCAATTATTTTGCTAAGTGACAAAGGGGGAGAAAATTAAAGATCGAACATTTTTTTGAGATATAAAGGATATGAACAATTCTACTTCTTTTTGATATTTTAAACAAGCTTAATGTTATATCATTCATAGTTTATCAATTATAAAAATGGAAGAGATTGTTGGCCCATTTGGTCATATGGTCAAACCTGATTTTAATAATTGAATAAACTCTGTCTGGATATACAAAGCTAGTCGGGACATCTCGGATTCTTGAACATGATCAAAAATGGCTATCCACTGAATTCAAGACCGAAGATCTGTTAGCCTACTCGAGTCTGTAATTTCTTATGCAATGTATTTTCATTTTATTTGAGTCTAGAAATATGTTGTACATCAAGTCGTACTGGCAAATAGGCTACCCTCAAATGAGTTTAAAATGTTTTTAAAAATGACCTCTCAAAAAGGTTTACAAAAATGTTTTCAAAAAGGTTTTCATAAAATCACCAAAAAGCTTTTTCAAAACCCTAACTAAACCCTGACTTAACCCTGACAGAACTCGTACCGAGTTCGGCCAGAGTTCGGCCAAAGTTCGGTTAGTGGCCGTTGTGATTTTGAATCCTTGGAACTTGGTCCTCCTGCAGTTGCGAATTTGACCGAGATTTGCTCATAGAGTTCTGTCCGAATTCTGCCCGAATTCTGTCAGAAGTCTGCCTTTGAAAGTCCTATAAATAGAGAAGGATTTCGATCATTTCAACTCACTCATTCACTTTCAATCTTCTCTCAATCTAAAGCTTTCAGTCTTTCAAAGAGTTTTCTAGAGCTTTCAATTTCAGATCCCGAGCCAATTACAATCCTCTAGTCGATTTGCCAGTGCGGTACGGTCTAGAAGTTTCTGAGAGATTGTAATCAGAAGTCTTGATTGAAGAATACCTTTTCACATTTGAAGTTGGACGAGTTCTTCGTATCAAATCTCGCATTGTAGAAGTTGCAAGGACTTCGTAAGGAAACTTGCGGTTTTGCCAATAGTGGATTCAACTGGTAGCAAGAGTTCTACCGACTGGATTAGTCCTCAACAGAGGGAAACCAGTACACATCGCTGTCTTTGCGTTTGCTTTCTTATCTCTGCCTTTACTTTACTTAGTTGTGATTATTATTTTGTGATCTTGCTGCTAACATTTTTTAATTAGCATTATTCCGCTGCCAACTCTATTCACCCCCCTCTAGAGTATTACGCTTTACTATTTCGTTCCTACAGATGTTTGGAGGAGTGCTACCCCTGGCTCCAATGCCTCCAAGTGTGGTAGATTTCGTCTTTGAACGGTTACCTTGGTAAACTCCTCCTGTAACGGTGGTAGACAACCGCTTAGAAGAGAGTTTCTTGCTTACATCGGTTAATATTTTCGGACTGGAGACATTCATTTTTTTCCCTCTACCACTGCCAGGAATCTTCAGAGCAGAATTGCAGGAGGCGACGAGAAGCGCCTCATCATCTGAGTTGGGTGTTGCAGCCGTTGGAAGACGGACCGCCGGTCTTCTTGTACTGCTGCCTTGTTGTAGCAGAAGTTGACAATGACTTGGGTCCATTGATGTCCCTGACAGGACTCTTTGCACATCAAATCTTTGTCTCTTTCCTTGTGTTTGTGAAGAATCACGTTGCACAAGTCACCCGTTTTGTAGGCTCGGGAGTTCTGAGCCCATGAGTGTGTTGGCCTCCTATCTGCTTCCTGATGTAGGGGTAGCATGAGTACTTGCCCCTGATCCTTGTTGGGAGATTCTTGATAACTATCCCGTTCGTTGACCGCCGGGGGCTGGATACGGGTAGTTTTATACAACTTTCCATCAGGGGCCCGCGTAATAGTCAGCGGGACGCCCTGATAGTCAGAAGTTGGGACAGCCGACTGAGCTCGCTGAGCCCGTGCTGCCCGAAACTTCTTCCTTCCAGCACCTGAGAGTGCATAGTAGGATGAGTCCACGAAGATTGGCACATAAGAGCATCTGGGGTCAGGATCGCCTGAGAGGCGGTCGAAGACTGATCGTGAGCCGCATGGGACAAATGGTATGCGGCTGGGATCGGTGGCCGTGCAGGCTGTCTGCATACGGCTGGTATGTGTGGCCGTATGACCCTTCTGTATGCGGCAGTGCCCGCGCTCAAAGGAGCGCAGCACACAGCCGATGCCACGAGGCCATGGAGAAAACTGAAGTGGACTGCGCCATAGGGAAACCGGAGTTGACTGCGTCATACTGGAGTGGACTGTGCCATGGGCGAACTGCGCCTGGAGGAGTCTCGATCCCCAAAAGACGAGTGCCTCAGGTGGACTGCGCCAAACTGGAGTGGACTGCGCCTAGGAGAGTCTCGATTCCCAAAAAAGGTACAGGTTCCAAAGGGGGCACGTGGGTCGCGATACCCAAAAGAGGTGCGGGTTCCAAGGGGGGCACGTGGCCGCCTGCGCTGCCTCCCAAGAAAATTTGAAACGTGAAGAATCGAGGGACGGAAAAAAAGGCTCGGGTCCCGATGAGGGCCGCTCCGAGCCAGCGACTCCTGGGGGCCGCTCCGGACCGACGACTCCGGAGCGGAAGCTCCGGTCTGGAAGCGAGGGGCGGCCAGAGGGATAAAGGAGGGGGACGAGGGGGTCGACCGAGACTGGGCGAGGGGCGGCCGGAGGGATGAAGGTGGGGGTGAGCAGAAGGAGATGATAGCGGACGGAGGAGGGTGGTGGTGCTAGGCGGACGGGCGGTGGAGAGGAAGGCGCGGGGGAGAGAAGATTCGGACAAGATTGCAGTCCGATGAAGGCGAGGAGATCGGGAGGCGACGAAGCCATGGGGAGAGGGGGAGGGTGGGGGGGCGACCGACGGCGTGGACCCCGGAGGCGGGCGAAGGCGACGACGTTAGCGGGAGAGGACGCCCCAGAGAGGACACGAGCGGGAGAGGGAGCCATGCTGCGGAGCCTGTGGAGTCATTTTTCTGGAATATTATTATTATTATTATATATATATATATAATATATATATATATATATATATATATATATATGTATATATCGATGTTTCCTCCTTCCTTTCTCCGGGAGCTCCCTCCTTATCCGCCGGATCGTCCCCCGCCTCACGACGACGGCTCGCTCCCGCCCCCCCTCCTTCTCCATAAGCTCCACTCGCCCCCACCTCCCCCTCCCCTCCTCTACCTCCCGGAGTTCTTCCTGCGACCGCCACCCGTTGCGGGTCTTCCCCATAGCGGTCCACCCCTCTCCGGACCCGCCCGCTCCTCTTACCGCCGACGGCAGCAGGGGCCCCCCACCGTCCATCTCCACCATCCGTACCATCCCCGGCCACGACACCGTCTTCCAGTATCTGCCGGGCTCTCAGCCACTTCCTCCTTCCGGGGTCCTCCAAACCACGGCTGCTCGCCCTAGTCTGGACGACGGCGAAACTGGCTCTAGTTGGCATTGGCGTTGCTGGCCCCGGGATAGCACGCAAGCTCTGCTGGCCCACCGGCCATCCCCCGGTCACTCCGACCGAGAAGGGAATAGCCCTTCCCCTCCGTTGGCCTCGCCTAGGCTGCTCGCTAGGCGAGCCTTCCTGCCCTCCCAATGCAGTTTCTCGCCCAACCAACTTTTCGAATTCGAATTCGAAGTTTGCAACTTCGTCTTTTCCCTCCTCCTCGGGATCCACGGAGATCGAGTCATGCGCCTAGGTCCATGTCGACAGGGCATGCACCCACTCCGTCCCTAACTGTTATGCGCCTCCCCTTTCTAGCCTTGGTACTTCAGCCAGACTAGATCATACGCCCCTCCTCCTTGTGGGCAGTCATGGGCCTCGCAGTCTGGGCTCAGAGCCTCCCATGCCCGCTTCTAGGGCCTTGGTACTCAGCCCTTCTCTGGGAGGCCATACGGCTCCTGGCCCTTCAGCCTACGCCCAACGTGAGCCACGCTATGCGCCCTCTCCTTGGCCCCCACCTCATGCGCCCCTATCGCGCTCATCCCCCTATGATCCCCCTTCTTTGGGCGCATACGCTAGCCCCCCTTCCATCATTGTCGGCTCCTCAGCAGTAGACACCAACTCCCAGAACAGCGCGCCCTCAGCCGTCCCTACCCGAAAACTCGTTCCACCCACAGTATCCCCTACTCCTCTAGCAGACAGGATAACTCAGCCAGTTTCTTTCGCGGACGCCCTGAGACCATATCAATTAGCTCATCTGGATCCCCAATGGGAAGACGTCGAGCTAGGTGACATAGAGTTCCTGACCCCAGCTGAAGGTCAGACTATCCAGATCCCCTTTTCATAGACAAAGATTTCCACCCTCGCCAGTAGCTTCGCAAAAACCTTTGTCCTGAAGTTCCAGGTGGGCTGCCCAAAACTCTCCACTTTTCGCAGGACCATCTCCGGCTGGGGGAATACATCGGCTTTTCAGGTGGCACCATTAGACCCAAAATACTGTTACCTGTATATTTCCACTACGGCAGACTACTCCAAAGTTTAGGCAAAAGGCACCACCAAAATAGGTTCTCATAGTGTTAAAATTGTCAAATGGACACCCAACTTCGACCCCAAAGTCGACTCGTCCATAATATCGGCATGGATTACCCTCCCCAACTTGCCTCTAGTTTGCTTCGCTCTACCGGCTCTCAAAAGGATAGGCAGCTCATTCGAAACTCTAGTGGCCATTGCAGAAGAGACCCGAAGCCTTTCCAAAGGTCACTTCGCCAAAATCTGTGTGGAACTGGATTTATCATCAGGTCCCCCCCAACAAATACAGCTCCAACTCGATGGCATAATGCACTCCCAAATACTGGTATATAACAATAGCATTATCTACTGCCAACACTGTCAACTCAGAGGAAATCATACCAGACACTGCTACAGAGCCCACCCGGAACTAAAGAAACCAGTCATACGTAAGACCTCATCTCAGAAAGACCAATCCTACCCGTCAGAGCCCATCCTTCCCCTTTCCAACTCCCATAGCCGTTTTGCCGAAAGCTGTAGCACCCTGTTTTCTGAAATTGGGGATTTTTGAAAATTTATTATTTTTATTATTTATTAGTGGTATTTTAGTCATGGTATGATTTTCTGGTGATTTTAGTTAAGTTAAACCATTTTCTAAAGTCATGCTAAGTCATGACTTATGACTTTCTGATTTTGGTTAGTATAACTTAGTGTAAACCCTAGTTTTCTCTAACCTAGAAGTTGCCATGACCATGAGAGCTTAGCCATAGGCTTAGAACACCAAATTAGTAATTTTAGTCTAAAGGGTATTTTGGTAATTTTCTAGAAATTATTTGGAATTATTTAGATCCATGTGTTTTTATTATTGTTTAATCCTGGTTAAGTATCATGAGAGCCCCTAACCTAGTCTACCCTAATCCATAGGTTAGCTACTAACCTAGAATGACTAAGGGGATAGATATTTGGTCATGGTTAAAGTAGGATAAATATCTAGTTTGCCTTTATGGATATTTTCCATAAAACACTCAAAATATCAAGACCCTTTACACAAAGTCTTTGTCTTAACCTTGAAGGAAAGCCAAGGACACCCCCCCTTGTCTTGGCCTGCCATAGGGCACCCCCTAGCCCTACACCATCCTATATTAACCCAATGTATCATTCATGAAGAATTTTACATGAATTTTAACATAGAAAAATCCTATTTCTTCAAACCTTGATAACTTCCTCAAATTTGAACCAAATTCACTCTAGTCTTTTGCATTGGACTCCCCTACACTAGAGGGTACTAGTTAGGGCCTGCTATCAAGGAATTTGAAGGGCTTTGGGCATCACCAAGTGGAAGAACACCCCCCCTACTTGGGTGTTTTCTTGATTTTTCACCAAATAGGTAAATGCTCTCAAACTTAGTTAAAACTCTGATTTTTCTTCATATTTGCATGCATCTAGGTACTAGGGTACTGTAGGACAAGTTTGGTAGGATTTTGAGTTGGTTTGGTGTCCGTATCGGACACGTATCTAGGGTTTTAGGCAAGTGTTTGATGTATTGCCTCTGTAATTAAATGTTATTATTTTCGAAAACTATTTGAACAAGTTTTTAGCCCTATAGGTGTAGATCATAGAACCATAACTCTGAGCACGAGTTGTGTCCTTTTTTGTGTCCAAATCGGACACGAACTCACGAGAATTGTACTGCACACTGTCACATTTTGTGTTCTGCTACCCGACACTAATAACTCACTGGACACGCCACTTGGACACGTCAAACTTGACACATGACACGGGGCAATGACTGAAAGGTCATCCCCAAAGTTTGGGATGACCTCGTGTCGTGTCGGACACGGAATCGTCCCCGCAAGGGTCACGCACTGCACTGCACAGTCGAGTTTTTGGCTCTGACACGGGTCTCGTGTCCCACTTACACGAGTCGTGGACACGTGTCAGAGTGACACGTGTGTAGTAGACCCTAGGGCGAACCCCAGGACACGAGCACGTGGTGTGTCGTATCCTGTGTCGCGAACACGAGGTGTTCGACCGCGTGCACGACGCGGTCTGAACGTGTGTGAAACCCCTTCTGATACGCACCTAGAACTCGGACACGACACGGTTGGATACGTGTCAGGGTGTCTAAACCCTAGCCCTAGACCTAGTCGACACGTGTGTACAACCACGAGACGTGTCGTGTCTCGTGGTGTGTCCACGAGAATATGGAACGTGTGCACGACACAGTAGGTGTCTGTGTATATAGGATTTACCTGATTGGGTTTTCACGTGTTTGGACACGCCGTGTCGTGTCGGGGTGGACTCCCATCGACACACACGACACGTATACCTATGGGGCATCAATTACCAACCTAGGGATTCGAGCCATAGCTCGGTTATGTGTGAGTTTTTGGGATTACCCCATTTCCCTGCACAGTGCAAATATTTCTAGATTTTCGGTTATTTTCCCCAGTTTTTAAATTCGAGTTTCAAACCTAATTTTGATGTGAATTATATATGTATATGTGTATTTCAGTGTATGTATAGGAAGTATATATGTATGTGAGTGTGTGGATGAGTTTTTGGGTAGTATACATGTATATACATGTGTATATACATATATGTATTTGTGTAGGGTGTGTGTGTGTATTTTGTTATGTGTTGGGGGCTATGATTCCTGTTCTCAGGAATCTGAGAACAGCCCCCCCCCATTTGTGTTCTGTCCCTCTCTCTCACTGTCTCACTCTCTCTCTCATTCAGTCTCTCTCTTTCCCTTTGTCTCTCTATCTATATATAGTATATATATGAGTTATATATATATAGGTATATATATATATGTTGATATATATATATTTGTATTAGTTTTCCTATAGTGATGATATATATATATATATAAGTATATTGTATTAGGTCTCTTTATGTATGTATAGTGTATTATAAGTATATGGGCTGTATTATATATGTTATTCATATATTGGGTATATGGATATTGGGTGGTGGTTAGATAGTGTATATCTATATATATAGATATATATATATATATATATATATATATATATATATATATATATATATGAGACTTTTTATAGGTTTATATGAAAACCTAGACTATGGCCTATGGCCAAGGTTATTGGCCTATGGTTAGGGCTAGCCATAATGACCCAAAACCCATTGTTGACCTTTGTTGACTGAAAGTTGACCAAAGTCAACCTTAGGTCAAGTTTGACCTAATTGACCTAGAAATGACTAGGAATGACCTAAAATAACTAGTTGACTAGTTGACTAGTTTGACTAAAACCCTAACTAGTTAACTAGTGTTGACCTAGCTTTGACTTAGGTTGATCATTGTTGACCATGGTTGACTAAAGTCAACTATTGGTCAAACCATGACCTAATTGACCTAATAAATGACTAGTTCAACTAGTCAGACCATGTTTGACCTAATTACCTAACTGACTAGTCTTTGTTTGACCAATACCTTAGTTGGTCTAAGTTTGATCTAGACTTGATCCAGATTGATCATGTTGACTAGTATTTGACTAGTTTGATTGGAATGTTGACCAGGAGTTAACTTTAATCTAGATTAAACCTGTTTGACCTTGTTTGATCTTGTTAACCTTATTTGACTTAGTATGACTTCCTGTAACCTAGTTTGGCTATTAGAGTTGACCAAGAGTTAACTTTTGACCATATTGACCTAGAATCATGTAGTATGCATTGTATACTTTATTTTTACCATTGTAGATACATTATGACTTGTATTTCTCTGATTAGGAGCCATACACCTCTCCTCAGACAGTATATCCTCTTCAGACATTCAGTTATCAGGCGAGTACATTCTCTGACCGTTTCATACTTGTTCAGGCTTTACTTCTCGCTCTAGATTACTTTACTTGTTGCTGTCACGTTGGTAACACGGATTGGTACTATATAGATCTTTACATGAGATGTTATCCCCCTCGGGAGCATCGGGTACTTCATGTTATGTGTGTTTCACTATCATCATGTACTCCTATGCTTCCATTATTCATGTGCACTCATGTGATCATGTACTCTCATGTTTAATGAGCCCTCATGTATACTATCATGTGCACCCTTTCATGGGCCCCATGTGATATCATGTACAATAACGTAACTTGTATAGATCCTTGTGTATTGATTGGGGAAACGGGGGAGTAGAAGTGGACATGTTAATAATTCCAAAGTAGTGTAATCATGTGCAAACTCAGTAGTGTAATCATGTATAAATTCTAGCCATTCACATGCCTATCTTGTGCTCTACATCACTAGTCACTTATAGTTCTCTATATACAGTAGATATTTCATTACAGCTATCTCTTTTACAGCATATATTTTCTTTCAGCAGTTCATGTATCTTACTCTATTGCCTGTATCGTATTTCCTAACCTGATATGCACTGCGTGAGATGTATTGTGCTCGTTCCTGTCCTGATTGGACCTGTTGAAAATATTACAGAGGATGAGGATGAGGCCTGGTGTCTACCTATTATGGAGCAGGACTAGATGATACTTATGTTGTGGACCCTCAGCAAGATCCACCTGCAGCTGAGGATGTTGTTCCAGTAGTCTAGGCTAGTTTAGCTAGACAGTCTTTCGGTATTATCTTTTTGTCTCACATCTGAGTTGTATTTTGAGATGTTGAGGTATATAGACTCTTAGACTTGTTGTATTATGAGTTGACATTCTGGATATTATGTTGTACTAGACACTTAGACTTTTTCATCTATACTATGGTTCTTTTTGAGTTACTATCTATTTATCTGTTCTTCATTCTTCTACCTTAGATGTGATTGAGACAGCATGTTGTAATGTTAGCTTCATTCGGAGAGTATAAACTGTACGGGTACTTTTATATTGTTAGATGATTGACCTAGGACAGCGTTCTACCGCCGACACTGCGGCGTAGGCTGGGCGTTGTTACGTTCTCGTGCCCTTACTCTAGGGTGCGGGTCGTGACACGTTTTTAGTGGTGGCCCATGCAGGTCGAGTTTATGTAGTGGTATTCGAAGTAGAGTATCACTACAGCCTGCGATAGGATTTGAGGAATAGGCTTAGAGAGAGTGGATACTCAATCACTGTTAGGATACTTTGAGAGATTTCTGGGATGACCCTTGAGAATCTCATTTGAAAATTTCGATTTTAACTCCTTTTCCCTCGATTGAATTTGATTTTGGAGGATTCACTGTAGAACTTGAATCCTGGTGTTAGTTGATAATTTTAAAAATTTGTAGTTGTTAATTTTAATTTCTTAGTGTTAGATTAATATCTTTTATTTTTAGGGTACTCAATCACAATTATGAGAAAACTCTTATCTGTTTCTTGCCATCTAATCCTCTTGCTAATTGCCTTTCATTAAAATGAACTGTCCTCTCTATTTTGCATCTTGCTTAAACTCTTTTTACCAATCTATGTGACTGTATCCCAAACCTGACTTACTTGACATTTCCTCAAATCAAGACTTTATTGAGACCTTTTAACCTTGACCTATGATTTGATCGAACCCTAACTATATTCATCTAGTAGCCTATCTATCCCTAGGACTGTGTTCCTAAATTATTTACTGGATTCCTGATTAATTTTATTTCATAGGTTAAATTGATCTTCTTCAATTTTTGCATCAATTTGTCACGTCTTGAACTCCCACTTTCTATTCTAGATCATTGGACGTCCTTTACCGTGACTTAGATATTCGGAGTATAATACTAGCTGTTACCTCCCAACAAACTTCACATGTAAGACCTAGACTATCCTACCTTCATATAGGTATTCCATGTCCCACTAAAACCCGTCTCCTTGTACTCTATTTTCTTGACATGATTTTCTGGTCAAATGGCTAAACTATAACCTCTACCATGATACCAAATTAATTCTTATTTCAATTAGAGATCCACCTTGGCCAAATTCTTTAGACCTGGCATGTGATGGTGTTCTGCTTGAACCCTCAAATACTTAACCTCGTACCTTATCTTGAATGCTTGACCCGATTGGTTAAGAATCTTGGACTATGTATCTTCTTTCATCATTTCCACCCTTACTTATATCTTATGCTATAAATTTATCCTTAAGTTTTACAAGCTTATCCCTTTCGAGCTTGATCATGATATATTTTATTGGGTGCGCACCCTCTAACATATTATCTAATCAGAACCGGCGCATGATGGTCTGATCAACCTATTGCATTTTTGGTTCGCTTTTCATATATTAATCTATGTGGATGGAGACATAGATAAACTTGCCCTAGAATCTTATCCACAACAGCCTTGACAATTCTCCTTGGAATTACTTCATCACCTATGAACCTCGTATTCATACCCAGTTGAATTAAATTTAATCATGACCTGGATCTTCATCATTGGATGCACGTGCTCATACTTAATTTCATTGGTTTCCCATCTTGCCCAATCTCGATTTATCCTGAAATTGATCAACTTAGATCGTGTCAAGACTAAAATCTATTTGTGATTGTTTGTGCCTAAATTTTCAATTTTCTTTTACCATTTTATGGAATAGTAACTTTTAATGATTTCTCACTTACTTGTTAATGACCCATTTTCATATAGGATGGTAGACGACCCTATAGCCTTGATGATTGTTGTTCCCTTACCTTCCCAATTAGGATACCTTAGATTGCTTGTACGTTTGATACCATAGGACAGTATTGATCTAGAATGACTAGTGCACCTAGATGAGACCACAGACTGTTCCATTTAACCTGTCCCCCTGGTACCACTATTGCATCACAAATTACTGGTTCAATTTAGGCCATATACCTTTCCCACTCTAAATTATGATCACCGTAGACACGTTACCGTGACTTTTAAATTTGGAGCACAAGACTAGTTATTTTCTCAAAACTGACTTCACATACCAGACCTAGACATGACATACTACAGCCATGACCTTAGTGTCCCACTCAGTCATACCATTGTGTGCTTCATTTGCTTAGTACGATTTTCCTGACCCGAGGCTCCATCCTGATTTACCCCATGGAGTTACTTTTGGCTTCGATTTGACTTAAGAACACCTTATGACCTAAAACTGTCAGCCAATTTTTGGACATGACCCAGTATAGGTATACTACCCATATTTTGCTTGTTGACCTTGTATGTTGCCTAGGTAGTGGCTTCGTCCCTGATTGTTGAGGGTTTGACCTAGGAGGAGTACGACAATCTAAATTTCGAGGACGAAATTATTTTAAGGTGGGTAGACTTGTAACACCCTGTTTTCTGAAATTGGGGATTTTTGAAAATTTATTATTTTTATTATTTATTAGTGGTATTTTAGTCATGGTATGATTTTCTGGTGATTTTAGTTAAGTTAAACCATTTTCTAAAGTCATGCTAAGTCATGACTTATGACTTTGTGATTTTGGTTAGTATAACTTAGTGTAAACCCTAGTTTTCTCTAACCTAGAAGTTGCCATGACCATGAGAGCTTAGCCATAGGCTTAGAACACCAAATTAGTGATTTTAGCCTAAAGGGTATTTTGGTAATTTTCTAGAAATTATTTGGAATTATTTAGATCCATGTGTTTTTATTATTGTTTAATCATGGTTAAGTATCATGAGAGCCCCTAACCTAGTCTACCCTAATCCATAGGTTAGCTACTAACCTAGAATGACTAAGGGGATAGATATTTGGTCATGGTTAAAGTAGGATAAATATCTAGTTTGCCTTTATGGATATTTTCCATAAAACACTCAAAATATCAAGACCCTTTACACAAAGTCTTTGTCTTAACCTTGAAGAAAAGCCAAGGACACCCCCCCTTGTCTTGGCCGGCCATAGGGCACCCCCCTAGCCCTACACCATCCTATATTAACCCAATGTATCATTCATGAAGAATTTTACATGAATTTTAACATAGAAAAATCCCATTTCTTCAAACCTTGATAACTTCCTCAAATTTGAACCAAATTCACTCTAGTCTTTTGCATTGGACTCCCCTACACTAGAGGGTACTAGTTAGGGCCTGCTATCAAGGAATTTGAAGGGCTTTGGGCATCACCAAGTGGAAGAACACCCCCCTACTTGGGTGTTTTCTTGATTTTTCACCAAATAGGTAAATGCTCTCAAACTTAGTTAAAACTCTGATTTTTCTTCATATTTGCATGCATCTAGGTACTAGGGTACTGTAGGACAAGTTTGGTAGGATTTTGAGTTGGTTTGGTGTCCGTATCGGACACGTATCTAGGGTTTTAGGCAAGTGTTTGATGTATTGCCTCGGTAAATTAAATGTTATTATTTTCGAAAACTATTTGAACAAGTTTTTGGCCCTATAGGTGTAGATCATAGAACCATAACTTTGAGCACGAGTTGTGTCCTTTTTCGTGTCCAAATCGGACACGAACTCACGAGAATTGTACTGCACACTGTCACATTTTGTGTCCTGCTACCCGACACTAATAACTCACTAGACACGCCACTTGGACACGTCAAACTTGACACACGACACGGGGCAATGACTGACAGGTCATCCCCAAAGTTTGGGATGACCTCGTGTCGTGTCGGACACGGAATCGTCCCCGCAAGGGTCACGCACTGCACTGCACAGTCGAGTTTTTGGCTCTGACACGAGTCTCGTGTCCCACTTACACGAGTCGTGGACACGTGTCAGAGTGACACGTGTGTAGTAGACCCTAGGGCGAACCCCAGGACACGAGCACGTGGTGTGTCGTGTCCTGTGTCGCGAACACGAGGTGTTCGACCGCGTGCACGACGCGGTCTGAACGTGTGTGAAACCCCTTCTGATACGCACCTAAAACTCGGACACGACACGGTTTGGATACGTGTCAGGGTGTCTAAACCCTAGCCCTAGACCTAGTCGACACGTGTATACAACCACGAGACGTGTCGTGTCTCGTGGTGTGTCCACGAGAGTATGGAACGTGTGCACGACACAGTAGGTGTCTGTGTATATAGGATTTACCCGATTGGGTTTTCACGTGTTTGGACACGTCGTATCGTGTCGGGGTGGACTCCCATCGACACACACGACCCGTATACCTATGAGGCATCAATTACCAACCTAGGGATTCGAGCCATAGCTCGGTTATGTATGAGTTTTTGGGATTATCCCATTTCCCTGCACAGTGCAAATATTTCCAGATTTTGGGTTATTTTCCCCAGTTTTTAAATTCGAGTTTCAAACCTAATTTTGATGTGAATTATATATGTATATGTGTATTTCAGTGTATGTATAGGAAGTATATATGTATGTGAGTGTGTGGATGAGTTTTTGGGTAGTATACATGTATATACATGTGTATATACATGTATGTATTTGTGTAGGGTGTGTGTGTATTTTGTTATGTGTTGGGGGCTATGATTCCTGTTCTCAGGAATCTGAGAACAGCCCCCCCCATTTGTGTTCTGTCCCTCTCTCTCACTGTCTCACTCTCTCTCTCATTCAGTCTCTCTCTTTCCCTTTGTCTCTCTATCTATATATAGTATATATATGAGTTATATATATATAGGTATATATATATATATTGATATATATATATTTGTATTAGTTTTCCTATAGTGATGATATATATATATATATATGTATATTGTATTAGGTCTCTTTATGTATGTATAGTGTATTATAAGTATATGGGTTGTATTATATATGTTATTCATATATTGGGTATATGGATATTGGGTGGTGGTTAGATAGTGTATATCTATATATATATATATATATATATATATATATATATATATATATATATATATATATATATATGAGACTTTTTATAGGTTTATATGAAAACCTAGACTATGGCCTATGGCCAAGGTTATTGGCCTATGGTTGGGGCTAGCCATAATGACCCAAAACCCATTGTTGACCCTTGTTGACTGAAAGTTGACCAAAGTCAACCTTAGGTCAAGTTTGACCTAATTGACCTAGAAATGACTAGGAATGACCTAAAATAACTAGTTGACTAGTTTGACTAAAACCCTAACTAGTTAACTAGTGTTGACCTAGCTTTGACTTAGGTTGATCATTGTTGACCATGGTTGACTAAAGTCAACTATTGGTCAAACCATGACCTAATTGACCTAATAAATGACTAGTTCAACTAGTCAGACCATGTTTGACCTAATTACCTAACTGACTAGTCTTTGTTTGACCAATACCTTAGTTGGTCTAAGTTTGATCTAGACTTGATCCAGATTGATCATGTTGACTAGTATTTGACTAGTTTGATTGGAATGTTTACCAGGAGTTAACTTTAACCTAGATTAAACCTGTTTGACCTTGTTTGATCTTGTTGACCTTATTTGACTTAGTATGACTTCCTGTGACCTAGTTTGGCTATTAGAGTTGACCAAGAGTTGACTTTTGACCAGATTGACCTAGAATCATGTAGTATGCATTGTGTACTTTATTTTTACCATTGTAGATACATTGTGACTTGTATTTCTCTGATTAGGAGCCATACACCTCTCCTCAGACAGTATATCCTCTTCAGACATTCAGTTATCAGGCGAGTACATTCTCTGACCGTTTCATACTTGTTCAGGCTTTACTTCTCGCTCTAGATTACTTTACTTGTTGCTGTCACGTTGGTAACACGGATTGGTACTATATGGATCTTTACATGAGATGTTATCCCCCTCGGGAGCATCGGGTACTTCATGTTATGTGTGTTTCACTATCATCATGTACTCCTATGCTTCCATTATTCATGTGCACTCATGTGATCATGTACTCTCATGTTTACTGAGCCCTCATGTATACTATCATGTGCACCCTTTCATGGGCCCCATGTAATATCATGTACAATAACGTAACTTGTATAGATCCTTGTGTATTGATTGGGGAAACGGGGGAGTAGAAGTGGACATGTGAATAATTCCAAAGTAGTGTAATCATGTGCAAACTCAGTAGTGTAATCATGTATAAATTCTAGCCATTCACATGCCTATCTTGTGCTCTACATCACTAGTCACTTATAGTTCTCTATATACAGTATATATTTCATTACAGCTATCTCTTTTACAGCGTATATTTCCTTTCAGCAGTTCATGTATCTTACTCTATTGCCTGTATCGTATTTCCTAACCTGATATGCACTGCGTGAGATTTATTGTGCTCGTTTCTGTCCTGATTGGACCTGTTGAAAATATTACAGAGGATGAGGATGAGGCCTAGTGTCTACCTATTATGGAGCAGGACTAGATGATACTTATGTTGTGGACCCTCAGCAGGATCCACCTGCAGCTGAGGATGTTGTTCCAGTAGTCTAGGCTAGTTTAGCTAGACAGTCTTTCGGTATTATCTTTTTGTCTCACATCTGAGTTGTATTTTGAGATGTTGAGGTATATAGACTCTTAGACTTGTTGTATTGTGAGTTGACATTCTGGATATTATGTTGTACTAGACACTTAGACTTTTTCATCTATACTATGGTTCTTTTTGAGTTACTATCTATTTATCTGTTCTTCATTCTTCTACCTTAGATATGATTGAGACAGCATGTTGTGATGTTACCCCCATTCGGAGAGTATAAACTGTACGGGTACTTTTATATTGTTAGATAATTGACCTAGGACAGCGTTCTACCGCCGACACTGCGGCGTAGGCTGGGCGTTGTTACGTTCTCGTGCCCTTACTCTAGGATGCGGGTCGTGACAAAAGCAAAGCTTCACCAAGCCCTACCAACATCCCCCAACCCAAAGCGGATACTCTGCCCTCCCACACCCAACCCTTCCTAGGACTGCCCTCACCCGCAGCCAAAGCTATCCACCTCCACAACTCCTTCAGCGCTCTCGCCCTATCAGTAGACACCTCATCTGAACCAAGTGTCTTCAGAGTAGTTTAGCACCATTCCGAAGAAAACACAAGTAAGCGGCCTGGCGAGGAGTCAGAGCCACACCACCCAGAAGCAGACAAGAAAGACCCCACATCACCATAAGAGGTAATTCTCACATTATTGGGCACAGACTCAAATCGTAGTCTACAACTAGCCAAGGAGGCTGGCTTCCTAGACCCCTCCAACCACCTCTGCGCTTTGAGAGATGCCGAGTTACAGGCCCCCGCATAGATGGAGGACTCCATTCAAATATCGCCAGAACAGAACAAAGAAATGGTAGAACATGCTACTGCCTCCCCGAAAGCACACATCAAACCTAACAACAAAAAGAAAAAATAGGGCAAAAAGCCAAAGGTTATGACCACAAGATCAGCCGCAAAGCTGTACAACCCCCCACCCCCACCCCCATCCCCTTCAATGCTTAACATCTTTTTGTTGAATGTTCGTGGGCTCACCATCAAACCCACGAGGAATAGAATCATCGGCCTCAAGAAAATTCATCACATTGACATTCTTATTATCATAGAACCCAAGATCCAAAAAAAACAAACTCAAAGCCCTTTCGATATCGCTTGGCTTCCCAGATGCGATTGTCGGGTGCAATGACATTTTGATCTTCTTTGGCCCCAACATCAAGTTTGGCTCCATCCAGGACTCTAGACAAGCTCTCTCCTGCTGGGTAGAACAACCCACCCTCCAGAGTAGATCCATTCTATCGGCTGTGTTAGGGGTATATACTAAAAGCATCACTTTTGTAGTAACCTTATTTCCTTCAATTTTGATTAAGAATTATATGGGCAAATGTTTGCATATTGTATTTGTTGCAAGTGTTAATACAAATGTCTGATATTCTATATGGTAGATAATATGGTGTGTGGTGTCACACAGAAGATCATATTATCAGTTTCCTATGGAGAATATAAATAGTTCACAACCTAGATGGACTTGGACAATCTATTGGAAAGGTTGTAGTGTAATCTGGTATTTGTCCATTTTGACTATAGGTTTACACTAGTACACTTTGTGTATATTGAAGAGGACCACTTGAGGCTGTTCTTTTTGTACTAACTATATAAGAGAACAAATACCTCTGTTATTATGGATGCTTGTGCTCTTAATTCGAATATAATAACAGTCATGTATATGCAGTGTGCATTACTTTGACTCATAAAAGAGTGAGATTCATTATGGATCAACAACCTCTATGAATTGGGTAATAACATTGTATGTATGATGGGCTGTTGATTATAAAAGGAATCCATATCCCGATACATCGGGTTCATGATGTCCCCATAAGGAGCTCATAAGGATTGTCATGTAAACCCTGCAGGTGGATTATATGAGACAGGACAAATAAAGTTGAGCGGTACTACTTAAGGATAAAAGATGTCGAATCAATATAGTTGTCAGTAACTTAATTTTATCGACGGACATACGATATCTGAACATGGGGAGCCAAACGAGCATATAATAAAAGGAGCCCACAAACATAATTTAGGATTATGGAGGTAGTGCAACAATAGCTCATTAGTAGACCGAGCTATTGTTAATGGGCCTGGATTGTGTGTTCAGGCTGAACACGGGATATCCAGATCCGTTAGGAGGCCTAACTCTAATTTCTTCTCATGGTCCCTGCTGTAGCCTATATATATCCTCTATTCTCTGGCCGCCAGATTACAGATCAGAAATCAAATACTTTCTCTAAATTCGTGATTCACGTAAGGAGAGAAAGAGAGGGTTGCCAAGGAGAAGAAAAGGTTGGAAGATCGTCGCACACACGACGTCCAACTTGAGGAAGAAAAACGTGCAGAAGATCTTGGGGTCGTCCGTTCGAGATTGCCATGAATTACTTGTCTCCTTTCCGCCGCAGGTATAATTCGTGAACCCTAGTTTCTGCCTATGAAGGTTTAGAACACGTATTAGATTGTTTTAACTTTCTATCGATCAATACGCATACCAAAGAAAGGGTCCTGGGAATCCCTAGTTCCATCATGTTGTTCACGACAGCTGTGACATTTATGAATGCAAGGCCATGTAGAACCCCCTTTCCAACATTCATCAACAACACATCAACCTCCTGTGGCTATGTGTCGGAGACTTCAACACCATTTCTCACAGAGAGGAAAAGTCTAGCAGCCGACCCCCACACCAGATGGGCATGAATGACTTTAAAACCTTTATTTTTAATGCTCATATGTCCCCCCTCCATTTCTCAGCCAACGAGTTTACATAGTGCAACATGAAAGAGGGCGCCAGACGCCAGTACTCTCGCCTGGACAGAGCTCTAGTTAACAACCACTGGTTCGACATAGGCCTCATCTCCAACTTATTCTACATTAACACAACTAATCGGATCACTCTCCCCTACTGGTAGAAATCGGCAACAACCCCAACCCGATCAAGAAAGCGTTCTGACTCCAGGACTTCTGAACCTTCCACCCGTAATTCAGAAACATCGTAGCGACCAGTTGGGGGCATCCAAAGAGTCAGATCCTCTTATCCGCATCGCTATAAAGCTAAAAGCCACTAAGAAAGTGCTGACCACCTGGAGCAAGAACACCTTTAGCAACATCTTTCAGGAAATCAAAAAAGCAGAAGACGACGTGACAAAGGCTGAGGTGTTGTTCTACTCAAACAGATCTCAGGTTAACCGTACCACGCTTAACCTCACCAGGGCCATTCTTAAATCTTAGCTGAAGATTAAGACAGAATTCTAGAAGCAGAAAGCCAGGCTGGCTTGGGATAGCAAGGGAGACAGAAACTCGACTTTCTTTCACTCTTGCGTTCGAGGACGGAGGAAGTAGTTGAACTTGCACCAGATCACAGACGACGACGGCATCCTTTTGAAAGACCAACAGAGAATTCAGGAAGCCGCCACCGGCTACTACACGAGATTATTCTCCAAAGAGCTTATCTCCAAAGATGACGATCTTCTATCCAAGATCCCCACCTTGATCAGGCACAGAGAGAACTAGCAGCTCCAGGTTCCTCCAACCGCTGAAGAAGTCCATAAGGCGGTATGGAATCTCAATGAACACAGCGCTCCCGGCCCCGACGGTTTCTCAGGAAAATTCTTTCGCTCTTGCTGGGACCTCATCGCTCAAGACTTCCTAGAAGCGGCCATTGCCTTCTTTCAAGGCGCGAGATACCCTAAATCCATCTCCAGCACCAACCTCATTCTCATCCCCAAGAAAGATAATCCAGAAACTTTCAAGGACTTTCGTTCCATCAGCCTTTGCACTTTCACTAACAAAATCATCTCCCAGATCATCGTGAATCGCATGTCTATACTGCTCCCTAAGATTATCTCTAAAGAACAAAGTGGGTTCGTCCAAGGGCGCAACATCACGAACAACATCTTTCTGGCTCAAGAGTTGATCATGTGCATAAAATTCCCCTCCAAGGAAGGAAATGTGGCCATCAAACTCAATATGGAAAAAGCCTATGACCGTCTGGACTGGCAATTCATGATTTAGGTGCTCAAAGATTTCGGCTTCTCCGAATCGTGGATAGACATCCTCTACAGATCCATCTGTGACTCATGGTTCTCCACCATCATTAACGGGCAAGCGACAGGATTCTTTAAAGCCAGTCGGAGGATCCGACAGGGCGATCCTCTGTCCGCCACCATCTTCATCATAACGGCAGAAGCCCTCAACAGAAATCTTAACTGCCTCGCCAACTCCTAAAGATTCCATTATTTTTACACCACCACCGACTGTCCCTTGATCACACATCAGCATATGCAGATGACATCCTCATCTTCTCGATGAGGAATATCGGATCGGTAGATGCGGTCCACAGGAAGCTAGAGAGATACACCAGATGCTCAGGACAGCGAGTTAATTCCAACAAAAGCGTCATTTACACCCACCACAAAGCCAACATGACCCACTTCGCCATTCTCACCAATCTTACTTTCTTTGCCACAGTATACAAGCCATTCACCTACTTCGATTGCCCGCTGGTCTATGGTAAGTTCAATTCGAGGATATTCGAATGTCTGGTTAGGAACGTCAGATGAAGAATTGAGGGATGACACAAAGCCACACTCTCCTCCGGGCGGAAGATGATTTTGATCAAGCATGTGCTGTCTTCTATCCCCATATACACCCTGGCGGTGTGCTCCCTCCGAAGAAGGTCTTATCATCTCTTAAGTCCCACTTTTTGAACTTCTTTTAAGGTTACAGCGATGACAAAGATAAGCACCACTGGGCCAGCTTGGACACCATAGCTAAACCAACCATAGAAGGCGGCCTCAGGTTTTGCAGGCTATCGTACATTATTGATGCTTACTCTATGAAGTTGTGGTGGAAAGTGCGTACGGATAACTCAATATGGTACCGCTTCATGCGAGCCAGATACTTCCAACATTCCAACCCAACGATTGTTATAGCTAACTGCCGGGCATCAGCTAATTGGCGTCACATTCTCTACGGTCGCAGCATCGCCAAACCGTTGATGATCAGAGACACCGACATCGTCCTTAGGTGGTCCCCATCCAACGAGGGAAAGCTTACTTTTGCTTCAGCCAGAAGCATCATCAGAGTTCCCGGTGAACCTTTCCCTCATACAGCCCCCTTCTGGCAGTCATGCATCCTAAACAAATAGTTGATCCTAACTTGGAGAGCGCAGCGAAAGAAGCTCCCCACAGACGACTCTCTCTATTCCCTCAGATTCTGCCTTGTGTTGAGATGCCACTGTTGCCTCTCCCTCAAGAAAGAATTGGTAGACCACATTTTTCACTCTGGAGATCTCGTCTCTCAATTGCGGTCCAACCTATCTAGTAGATGTCACCTCAACCATCAGGCCGGAGGCTTCAACGATCTTCTTGCCATGTTGAGTTTCTCACACGGGCACTAGATCGTTGCTGCCACTGGCATCTGGGTTCTTTAGAAAAACAGAAATAAATTCGGATATGAGGGCCGCCAACTCAACTTCTCTCATCTTCTCAAAGAGGTCCTCAGACAGATTCGTAAAATCAGCATCCGCTGCTCTCACTCGTCAAGCAGTTTTTGGAGGATGTTGGACTAACCTTGTCCCCGGTCCAGTCGGTCGTGATCGCCGATGGCTGGTTTTTGTGTTCTCATTTTCTTTTCGCGTGAGTCATGCTCTTTGTATAGGCTTCGGCATTTTGCGCCTTATACGTCAATAATTGAGGGTTTCCAATATATAAATATATATATATATATATATATTTATATATATATATATATATATATAAATATATATATATATAATACAAAACATATATATATATTTTATATATAAAATATATATATATATATATGTTTTGTATTATATATATATATATATATATACGTTTAGATCGGGCGATGGTCAACGACCGCTGGTCCAACATGGGCCTGATTACCCACCTCTCTCATTTGAACTCCACGGAATCGGATCACTCCCCTCTGCTCATCAAGATCAGCGATAACCACATCAGCACTAAAAAAGCTTTCCGCTTCCTCGACTTCTGGTGTCACCACCCGTAATTCCAGAGAGTCGTACACTGCACATGGAACTCCGTCTCGACCCTCGATCCTATGGCACGGATGGCAGATAAATTGAAAGCCACCCGTAAGGCCTTAACGTCCTGGAGCAAGCAGGCTTTTGGAGACATCTTCCAAGCCATCAAGGAGGCGGAGAATGATGTCACTGGCATCTGGGTTCTTTAGAAACACAGAAATAAATTCGGATATGAGGGCCGCCAACTCAACTTCTCTCATCTTCTCAAAGAGGTCCTCAGACAGATTCGTAAAATCAGCATCCGCTGCTCTCACTCGTCAAGCAGTTTTTGGAGGATGTTGGACTAACCTTGTCCCCGGTCCAGTCGGTCGTGATCGCCGATGGCTGGTTTTTGTGTTCTCATTTTCTTTTCGCGTGAGTCATGCTCTTTGTATAGGCTTCGGCATTTTGCACCTTATACGTCAATAAATGAGGGTTTCCAATATATATATATATATATATATATATAAAATATATATATATATATATATGTTTTGTATTATATATATATATATAAATATATATATACGTTTAGATCGGGCGATGGTCAACGACCGCTGGTCCAATATGGGCCTGATTACCTACCTCTCTTATTTGAACTCCACGGAATCGGATCACTCCTCTCTGCTCATCAAGATCAGCGATAACCACATCAGCACTAAAAAACCTTTCCGCTTCCTCGACTTCTGGCGTCACCACCCGTAATTCCAGAGAGTCGTACACTGCACATGAAACTCCGTCTCGACCCTCGATACTATGGCGCGGATGGCGGATAAATTGAAAGCCACCCATAAGGCCTTAACGTCCTGGAGCAAGCAGGCTTTTAGAGACATCTTCCAAGCCATCAAGTAGGCGGAGGATGATGTCACTTGCACCGAGTCCGCATTCGCCATTTACCACTCTTCGAACGCCCGGGCCTTGCTTAACCTTGCTAGAGCCCTTCTCAAATCCAGGCTTAAAGTTGAAACGAAATTCTCGAAGCAAAAAGCCAGATTGACCTGGGACAACGAGGGAGACCGGAACACCAGTTTCTTTTACGCATGTGTCAAAGGTCGCAAAAATAAATTAAAATTACATCGGATATACGACAACAACGGCACCCTAGTGGAGGACCAAGATGACATTCAGGCGGTGGCAAAAAACTTCTACCATAACCTTTTCTCTAAAGAGACGATTGTTAAAAATGTCGAGCTCCTGTCTGAGATCCCATCCCTTATCAGCGCCAGCGAGAATGAGACCCTATTGGCTCCCATATCGGAGGAGGAGGTCAAGAAGGCTGTCTGGTCCATTAATGAACACAATACTTTGGGGCCTGATGGCTTCAATAGCGTCTTCTTTAGAAACTGTTGGAACATCTTGAAATTCGACTTATTAGAGGCCACTATTACCTTTTTCCAAGGGGCCAGATATCCCAACTCCATTTCTTACATCAACATCATTCTCATCCCCAAGAAAGACAACCCAAAAACCTTCAAAGACTTTCGCCCTATCAGTTTATGCACCTTCACCAACAAGATCATATCGAAGATGGTCGTCAACCAGATGTAAATTAGTGTAAATTAGTTGCTAATGACCTATTTAGCTTTAAAATAATTTATTATGATTTTTAGGAATTTTTCTAGAACTTTTAGATAATTTTTAAATAGTTTTTAAGTCAAAATATATCCTTTTGTAATTAACTGAAATGTTTTAATAGTATTTTGTAATATTTAAATTTGTTTTAATATTAGTTTGTAATTAATTGAATTATTTTATTGCGGGTTGTAAATAATTATTTGCAAACTGTTTGGGTTGGGGCTTTTATGCAAATTCCCAAACTCTAGGGACCTAACTGCTAAACCCCATCACCCTCCCCCCCCCGACGTTCGGGCCAGCTGCCCCGACGACCGACGACCACTTTCCCCCGCCATTTTCGGCTGACTTGACTGACTTCGACCGACCTACCCCCTATAAATACTCCCCCCAGTCTAAACCCTAACCTTAGTTCACCATCGACCACCACCACTCCTTCTTCCCCGACAAAACCTAAACCCTAACCCTAACTCCGACGACTATCCGAGCGCCACCTCCCTAGTCGTCTACACCACCCACGACCACCACTATTAGACGTGCCTCGTCGAGACGAGCGCAGCGCCACCCGAGCGCCGCGTCCACGATGCCCCAACCGCCGTCCAGTGCCCTCGACTTCCACCCCGATGCCGGACACGTAGGTAACAGCTTCAAAACCGTGTCGTGCGTGTCTCGTACACACCTATGTGACTCGCCAGGACACGCGCAACGTAATGGTGAGTTTGGACACGACAAACTCGACCTGTGCGTGTCGTGTATGACCAAGACACGTGTAACCTCCGTTAATTGATTTCTTGAAATTCTTATTTTATTTTATTTCGTATTTTTCAAAACTTCGAATTTTCTAAATCTCGAAGAGCGTGTAAATTCTAATTTTTGTGAAACAAATTTGACCGTAATTGCTATCGGTCCTTGTTGGCTTTGGTTTACTATTTTAAGAGATTTTGTCTTATTGGAACTTTCCTATCATTTTTCTTGAATCAATAAGTTTTAATTATTGTTCTATATGGAAAACGTTTATTGAATTTTGAAATTTCAAAATATATTATTTAGTAAATAAATGATTGTTAAATATATTTAAATAATTAAGTGGATATATTAGTATTATTTTATTAATTAGAAAAATCTCGACTAAATTGTAATTAGCCATTTGTTAATTAGCTGTAACTAGGAATTAATTATTAATTATAGCTAATATTATTTTAATACTAATTATTAGCAGTTAGAAGTTAGCCTTGGGTTAGCAGTTTGTAGTTTTCCACTAATCCTCCTAATCTCTATTACATGTACATTTAGCATTTTAGGGTTTTCTCCTACTCCCCTATAAATATCACACTTTCCCAAAACCCAAACACAAATCCCCAAACATAGAATTTCTAGCAGCCCCCATTTTTCCTGTCCCAATCAAAACCGACCACCACCTCCAGGCCATTCTCGGCCGATCACCACCATTGTCCGTCGCCATCCCGGGACAACCATCCCCAGCCAACTCCTCGACTCCTACTATCGCCACTGCCCACATCGTCATCACCAGACCTCAGCCACCGTCATCATTTCGACCATTCCCTGCCCTGCCATATTGGATCGGCCACCCCAGCATCCCATCGCCACCACCACCGTAGTCACATCGCCGCCACCACTGCCAAATCGCCATCAACCACCACCCGACCGCCACCATCAGGACGAACCACCACCGCCACCGCCAGAATAAACTACCACCGCTATTTTTGCCCAAAAATCCGATCAAACACTAGAAAGAGAGAAAACCTTCGCCCATCCGCGTCCCACCATTCTCCGTCGCCCGCCGCCTGACCTAGAGCCCTGACCGGATCCCCTCGTCGCTCGAGCGCTGCTGCGTCTCGACCGGAACCGTCAACTTCTGTCTGAACCATGCCGCCCTGGCCGGGCTCTGCCGTCTGGCCCCGCGCGGGACCTCCGTCGACCCCGGCGGTACGCTCCGCCACCCACGCCCCGGAACCCCCACCATGTGAGCCTCCCTCTTTTAATTGGGTCAGCCCCTTTCCTTCTGTTGTTGGGATCAGAACAACCACCCCCCCCATTTATGTTACTTTAGTACATTAGTTTATATATAATGGTTATATATTATGTATATATAATAGTTTATATAAATGGTTTATATATATTAGTTTATATATAATAGTTTATATATTAATTTATATATAGTTATAATGATGGTAGTATTATTATTATTATTAATATTAGTATTATTATTATTTTTAATTGTTACTAGTATTATTAATGTTATTGATTAATTATTAATTTATAATTAGGAATTTTTTGTTAAATAGTTATAGTTAATTAGTTTGCTATTAATATAAATTTTTAGATACTTATGTCTAATGTATATATTTAGTCTCATTATTATTTTTATTGGTATTATTATATTAACGTAATAACTTACTTGGAATTTATATAAAAATATATAATTATATTCTAAAATAGTATTAGTATGTTTTGACCTGAATTATTATTATATTAATATAGTATTTTTACCTACTTAATGTGAATGTTTCTTGGTACAAAAACATATTTATTGGGCTACTAGTTTTCAATTTTCAACTATTATCTGAATATGGCATACTTGTGATATATAGATTGACCTTACAAATAAATTCCACAATTTCTTATATATATATTTAGTTATATATATTTTATTCATAATCGTGACTATTTAAGTCATTTTGTAATCTTGATTTGATTATCGCACCAAACACTAATTTTAGACTTTTATATATCAAACTAGGCTTTTTGGACTATTCTGGACTCATTGGGACTGCCTGTGTCGTCGTATGGGACCCTCTATGGAGCTTAGCATGGTACCTACCTCATGTCGACACGTTTGTGTCGCGCATGTCGACTCTAACCAATCGAGGCGAGTACATTCTCTGATCATTTCATATCCTGCTTTGAATTATTTTCCTGCTTTAAATTACTTTACTTGATACTGTCACGTTGGTCACACGGATTAGTACTATATGGATCCTTTCTTGAGATGTTATCCCTTCAGAGAGCATCGGGTACTGCATGTTCTGTGCGTTTCACTTACATGGTGTATCACTATGCTTCTTGGTTCATTGATCACTTGTGACATGTACTCTCATGATCACAGAGTTTTCTTTGAATTCTCCCATTTTTGGGCTTCCTAGAATCTCCATTTATGGGACTATCATGTACCATCCTTCGGGGGCCATTACATGATTCATAACATAACCTGGCTAGATATTTCTGTATTGATTGGGGGTATAGGGGAGTAGAAGTGGACATGTAAATAATATCCAAGTAGTGTAGCATCAGAATCATTCCATAGTGTAGCATCAGAATCATCCTATGCCATTTATATGTCTATATTGTACTTTGACTCACTAGTCACTGTAGTTCTCTATGTATAGTATATATTTCAATTACAGTTCTCTCTCTGTTTACATATTGGATTTCTTTCAGTACATGTATCTTACTTTACTACATGGTTATATTTTCTAACCTGTTATGAACTGATGAGATGTATTGTGCTCGCTCCTGTCCTGACTAGACCTGTTGATAAATTTTACAGATAGCCTGGAGATTGCCTGCTAGCCTAGAGGAGACACAGTAGAGGTTGTATAGATAGCTAGGGTTTTGCTTATAGCTTATTTTTAGTTGTCTTGAGTTGTATTTATGGATTACTGTATTTGAGCTTTGAGATGTATTTCTAGGTTTGTGTATCTTAGACACTTAGACTTCTATCTGCTGTATCTCTTTTGGATTTCATGTTTTATCTATCTTCCATTATGCTCTACCTTAGCTGTGATTGAGTTTACATTCTGCTATGTCACCTCCATTCGGGGAGTATAAACTGCTTAGCCTTATACTGTTAGATGCATGAGACCTAGGACAGCGTTCTACCGTCGACACTGCGGCGTAGGCTGGACGTACCCACGTCTCGTGCCCTTACTCTAGGGTGCGGTTCGTGACATGTTTTTAGTGGTGGCCCATCCAGGTCGAGTTTGTGTAGTGTTATTCGAACTAGAGTACCACTACAGCCTGCAGTAGGAATAAGATATATTTTTGAAGGTACTCAATCACAGTTAGGATCCCTCGAGAGATTCCTGGGACGACCCTTGAGAATCTTATTTTAACTTCGATTTGAAAACTCTTCTTTCCTTGATTTGATTTATCTTTACTTTCTGTTGTTGAATTTGATTTTAATGGATTATTGTTGAATTTGAGTTTGTATTTATTGATTTTGTTGGATGATTGTTGAATTTTGAATCTTGATGTTAGCTGTGGCATCCGAGTTTGTATTTATATGATTTGATGGATTTTTGTTCATTTTTGAATCTTCATGTTTGTTGATAAATTTGATTTTTGGGTATCCATTGTTGATTTAATTTAATTTTTGTCAAGATAAAATTATATGGGCTAGGTCATCTAAGTTATGGAATCTAGTCTTCTACAGTCACATTAGCCAGCATGGTGAGGACATATAGTCTGGCTTTGGACATATTTCTCGGGTGTAGGAATTTAAGGTTTTCGCAGCCAAGCTAGCGGCATCGCAAAAATTTTAAATACCATGATTCTAGGGGTATGTGCCTAAGTCGAGGACTTTGTGATTATCGTAGCCTTGCTTACTAGTATGACGAGGATTTAGAGTACCAAAATTTTGGATAGACGCATATGATTATCAGATTGTACCTTAAATATTTTTGAACATGTTTTCTCTACTTTGTTTCAGTCCCTCAAAGAAAAAGAAAAAAAGAAAAAGAGAATTATTATTTGTTTTTTTTGTTTCGCTTCTCATTGTTTAACTTAGGAGTAGCTTTAGCTGTTATTATAAACCTTGTGTAACTTCTTGCTATGAGTTTCTTCATGATACAATGAATCGATGATTTTTACTAGTCCTTAACTTGGATTTGATATTATAGCTCTGGTTTCAAAATGGTTCCTTCTTTTCAACAAATAAGCAGAACAGATTCTATTATCATTTCTCTTCCTGCCAATATTTTATTACCATCATCCATTGTCTTATATAACTATCCTGATTACATCAATTCTCTGTCTCGTATCTAATTCTGTCAGCTATACCTTGAAAACTCTTAAATTTTATATTATTTTACCTGAGACATGTTGAGGAAATAACGTAAATCATCTAGTTCGGAAATGACATAATTGGTTATCATAGGATGATTTTGTAGGAATCAGAATGTTGGATGTCAAATATAAAAAATTTGAGAGGAAGATGTGGTAAAGGTTTAGAATGGAATCGAGTGATAAATGTTATCAATTTAGAAACAATCGCAGAAAATTTTGGTTATGAGTAATTCATGGATGTATTTCAAAAAAAAAACTAATGAGGATATCAGAGGTCAACCTAGTTTTGAGAACTTAGAAAATCTTGGTTATTGATTCTTGGGAACTTCTACTCTAAGGCTATATAAAAATTTAGTAATAGAAAAGAGAATTTAATTGTATTCGATGATTATAAGAAATTGAACTAGATATTGTAAGAGGGTGACTAGAGACATGCAGAACACAAGGATTTTAAGTTATAGGAATTAATTTTTGATGATTGGAGAAAATTATAGAATTCAAAAAGGATAATATTGAAGGTGAACGTTGAAGGAATATGAAGGTTGATTAATAAAAAAGAATAAATTTTGTATGTTATAGTGGTATTGGAGTTTAGTAAATACGAGACACGATTTAAACAAGTTCAAGGATTTCATAAACTGGATTTAGAGGTTTCGGATCTAATTTATAACGAGGTGAAGGAATTTGGAATTTGATTAAATGAATAAGTGTTGATTCCTAAATAAGAGGGGTATGCTTCGTGGGAGATGTTTTAGAAGTTTAGAATTTTGTCTATGGTGATCATGGTAAAGGTTTAGATGACTAAAGGTTATAAAATTTCGATGATAGTCATATGAAGGTTAATTTTCATATTGGGACTTGTGAGATAAAAATATGATTTGGGAAATGATAAACTTGATGGTATTAGAGAGAGATGATTAACTTGACTTCTTATGAAATCATTCCTTGTTCCCTAAAAGGTTTTCAATATCATTGAATCCTAGCTCCCTTAATCACGACCAAATCGACTTTGATCATCTTTTCTTATCATATTAATATCTTGGGTTGTACTTAATTGAATTAAATTTAAAAATGACCTGAATCCCTATTCTTGTATGCTCGTGCTCAGACTTCGATGAACCTGTCCTCCATATTGCCCAAATCTTGGTTTCCAAAATTGATCAGCTTAGATCGTATCGCGACTAAAATTTCTTAATATTATTGTGATTGGATTTCAATGCTATTGACATTCGTTCCTTAAACTTTTGATTTTGATTTTCCTTGAGTAGTACCTTTCATCGTACCAATAGTCTTGACCCTTGACCGTACTCAATTTATTAGAATTCTATCATGACTTGGATCTCTATCATATGTTGCTCGTGCTCAAAAATCTCGATTTCAAATTTTTCGAACCTAAATTCAAATATTGATTAGCTTTATTCTTCATCGTGTCAATATTTTAATTTTGATCGCGATCAAACTTCGATACCCATATCACTCGTGCATAAAACTCTGAATTATTCTTGAAAACGACTAAGTTCTGTTCCAATTCCGATTTAACTACATACTATCCTTGATTATACCGAATTTTATGCTTGATCGTGCCTAGGCTACTACGATATTCTTTATCATATTTAAATACTATTTGGCCAAGAATTGACTGACCTTATCTTAATCGTGTGAAATTTTGATTGTTATCATGTTTGGATTTTTGCACTCGTACCTAAAATATTTTCTGACCATGATTTGATTTCCTAATATCATCTGAAATTCTCATGATTGTTCATGCCTAAATGACCTGGCATGACTAGACGACTATGAAATCCATGGTCATGATTCTAAAGATCATGACTATACGTACCAATTTTACCTCTGCATCGTGCTTAAAATTTTGTCCTTGATCACGACTACCCGATTTGATTATCATAAAATTTAGTGATCATATCCGAAATAATTTTTCCTTCGTGCCTAAAATTTGATCCTCTAGTCACCGTGCTGCTATTTCCTTCCTATTTTATGACGAGGTTTTGATTTTTGTCACTCTACATACGTCATGCCTAAGTGATTTTAGTCATTCCAAGGTTTTAAGCCTCGATTTGGTTCGTGATCAAGTGGTTTGATCCTTAGTCATTGATCATGCCAAACATTTCATTATTCCTAGCGATGACCAATCGCATCATTTTTCGTATTGACCGTGCCTTTACAACCTTGATTTCGAAATCATGATGTTATCGCCATTCATAACTAAGCTTGGATCTTGATCGTGCTTATACGACCTAGAGTCTGATTTCATCAAATCTAACTACCGATCGTTCTATACTCGAATTTCGTTCTCCATTCGTTCCCTTAGCCGTGATTAAGATCATGACTAAATAACCTGAAATTATTCCTGATTTATGTCTAAAAGATGTTAATCATACTATGATTCTGTCGTGTTAAATCAATAGTCGTGCCCAAACAATTTCAAGTTGATTATCTTGATCGTGCCAACTCGTCGTTCTTTGATCGTGTCTGCCATACTGCCTAAAATTTCTATCATGTTTTAACTCCCTTGCCAAGCTTTAATTTCGAGGACAAAATTTCTTTAAGGAGGGTAGATTTGTAACCTCCGTTAATTGATTTCTTAAAATTCTTATTTTATTTTGTTTTATTTCTTATTTTTTAAAACTTCGAATTTTCTAAATCTCGAAGAGCGTGCAAATTCTAATTTTTGGGGAAACAAATTTGACCGTGATTGCTATCGGTCCTTGTTGGCTTTGGTTTACTATTTTAAGCGATTTTGTCCTATTGGAATTTTCTTGTCATTTTTCTTGAATCAATAAGTTTTAATTATTATTCTATATGGAAAACGTTTATTGAATTTTGAAATTTCAAAATATATTATTTAGTAAATAAATGATTGTTAAATATATTCAAATAATTAAGTGAATATATTAGTATTATTTTATTAATTAGAAAAATCTTGGCTAAATTGTAATTAGCCATTTGTTAATTAGCCGTAATTAGGAATTAATTATTAATTATAGCTAATATTATTTTAGTACTAATTATTAGTAGTTAGCAGTTAGCCTTGGGTTAGCAGTTAGTAGTTTTCCACTAATCCTCCTAATCTCTATTATATGTACATTTAGCATTTTAGGGTTTTCTCCGACTCCCCTATAAATATCACACTTTTCCAAAACCCACACACACACAAATCCCCAAACCAAAAATTTCTAGCAGCCCCTATTTTTCCTGTCCCAATCAAAACCGACCACCACCTCCAGGCCATTCTCGGCCGACCACCACCATTGTCCGCCGCCATCCCGGCACAACCATCCCCAGCCAACTCCTCGACTCCGACCATCGCTACTGCCTCCACAGTCATCACCAGACCTCAGCCAACGTCGTCATTCCGACCATTCCCTGCCCGACCATACTGGATCGGCCACCCCAGCATCCCACCGCCACCACCACTGTAGTCACATCGCCGCCACTGCCAAATCGCCATCAACCACCACCCGACCGCCACCATCAGGACCAACCACCACCGCCACCACCAGAATAAACTACCACCGCCATTTTTCTCCAAAAATCCGATCAAACACTAAAGAGAGAGAGAACCTTCGCCCAGCCGCGTCCCATCGTTCTCCGGATCACCTCGTCGCCTGACCTAGAGCCCTGACCGGATCACCTCGTCGCTCGAGCGCTGCTGCGTCTCGACCGGAGTCATCAACTTCTGTCCGAACCACTTCGCCCTGGCCGGGCTCTCCCGCCTGGCCCCGCGCGGGACCTCCGCCGACCCCGGCGGTGCGCTCCGCCACCCACGCGCCGGAACCCCATGTGAGCCTCCCTCTATTAATTGGGTCAGCCCCTTTTCTTTTGCTGTTGGGATCAGAACAACCCCCCTCCTATTTATGTTACTTTAGTACATTAGTTTATATATAATGGTTATATATTATTTATATATAATAGTTTATATAAATGGTTTATATATATTAGTTTATATATAATAGTTTATATATTAATTTATATATAGTTTTAATGATGGTATTATTATTATTATTATTTTTTATTGTTACTAGTATTATTAATGTTATTGATTAATTATTAATTTATAATTAGGAAATTTTTTGTTAAATAGTTATATTTAATTAGTTTGCTATTAATATAAATATTTAGATACTTATGTCTAATGTATATATTTGGTCTCATTATTATTTTTATTGGTATTATTATATTAACGTAATAACTTACTTGGAAATTATATAAAAATATATAATTATATTCTAAAATAGTATTAGTAAGTTTTGACCTGAATTATTATTATATTATTATAGTATTTTTACCTACTTAATGTGAATGTTTATTGGTACAAAAATATATTTATTGGACTACTAGTTTTCAATTTTCAACTATTATCTGAATATGGCATACTTGTGATATATAGATTGACCTTACAAATAAATTCCATAATTTCTTATATATATATTTTGTTATATATATTTTATTCATAATCACGACTATTTAAGTCATTTTGTATTCTTGATTTGATTATCGTACCAAACCCTGATTTTAGACTTTTATATACCAAACTAGGCTTTTTGGACTATTCTGGACTCATTGGAACTGCCCGTATCGTCGTCTGGGATCCTCTATGGAGCTTAGCATGGTACCTACCTCGTGTCGACATGTTCGTGTCACGTACGTCGACTCCAACCAATCGAGGCGAGTACATTCTCTGATCATTTCATGTCCTGCTTAGAATTATTTTCCTGCTTTAAATTACTTTACTTGATACTGTCACGTTGGACACACGGATTAGTACTATATAGATCCCTTCTTGAGATGTTATCCCTTCAGGGAGCAACGGGTACTACATGTTCTGTGCGTTTCACTTACATGGCGTATCATTATGCTTCATGGTTTATTGATCACTTGTGACATGTACTCTCATGATCACAGAGTTTTCCTTGAATTCTTCCATTTATTGGGCTTCCTAGAATCCCCATTTATGGGACTATCATGTACCACCCTTCGGGGGCCATTACATGATTCATAGCATAACCTGGCTGGATCCTTGTGTATTGATTGGGGGTACGGAGGAGTAGAAGTGGACATGTGAATAATATCCAAGTAGTGTAGCATCAGAATCATTCCATAGTGTAGCATCAGAATCATCTTATGACATTTACATGTCTATATTGTACTCTGACTCACTAGTCACTTTTAGTTCTCTATTTATAGTAGATATTCCTATTACAGTTCTCTCTCTGTTTACATATTGTATTTCTTTCAGTATCTGTATCTTACTTTACTGCATGATTATATTTTCTAACCTGTTATGAACTGTTGAGATGTATTGTGCTCGCTCCTGTCCTAACTGGACCTGTTGATAAATTTTACAGATAGCCTGGAGGTTGCCTGCTAGCCTTGAGGAGACACAGTAGAGGTTGTATAGATAGCTAGGGTTTTGCTTATAGCTTATTTTCAGTTGTCTTGTATTGTATTTATGGATTACTGTATTTGAGCTTTGAGATGTATTTCTGGGTTTGTGTATCTTAGACACTTAGACTTCTATCTGCTGTATCTCTTTTGGATTTTATGTTTTATCTATCTTCTATTATGCTCTACCTTAGATGTGATTGAGTTTACATTCTACTATGTCACCCCCATTCGGGGAGTATAAACTGCTTAGTCTTATACTGTTAGATGCATAAGACCTAGGACAGCGTTCTACCGCCGACACTGCGGCGTAGGCTGGACCTACCCACGTCTCGTACCTTACTCTATATATTTATAAGTATATATATAAATATTGTTGTTGTATATTTATATATGTATTTCAATTCTACCTTGTATAAAATATTATTATGTAAATTTCTACAAGTTATTTTATTATATATTTTGTGACTTATATATTTTTACCACTCTAAAAATATATATATTATTTAAATTCCTGTATTTTAATTGTTATGACCAATTGATGTCCAAACCTAGCATGGGTTTTTAGGCCCAATTTTGTCTAATACATTTAGAGTCTGTACAAGTCATATTGGACTTGATTCATGGCTCTGGGTCTTGTATCTGGACTTCGGTTCAATTTTAAATACATGGACAAAATAGTAAGTAATTAATTAATTATTTTCCAGAAACTGTTGCTTGCTGTTTTTGAATTTATATATATATATTTTAAGTGCTGTAAAAATCAGGGAAAAATTCAATTTAAATACTAGGTTAATTTAGACAATTTGTTATAGTTTTTCCAACATTTAATAAGTGCTTTTGGTATTTTATAAAAATAGGAAAACAGAACTCGTTTTCAGTATATTTATGTTTGCTGATTTTTAATAATTATTTATGATATTTTATAAATTCCAGAAAAATTATTATAAACTTATATAATTAACATGGATCACTTTGGTACCATATTTTATGTAAAATTGTGCTTTTTGTCTATATTAAAAATTGTTGGAACATAGTGTACAGTTTGATTTATTTATTGAATAATTACGACTTGCAACTTTTTGTATTGTTTTGAGTTATAGTCATATTGAACCTCACCCCGCACTAGTATAAAGACCCTAAAAAATTAGTTAGAGTATTGTGTCACCTCATATTGGTCTTCTATGCTAAAGTCATCATTTGGCTAGGTGCCCAGTCAGAACGTCTTGTTACACCACTAGTGTCTTAGTGTTTAACTTAGTATAAAAACTAAGTTTATGTGTTATTTCTACAGTGACGAGTCACCAGGCATCTATAGCATTTTTATCGTTGCTTTACTTTACTAAAGGCAACTACTTCTATAAACTTTACATACTGCTATAACCATAAACTGTGATTTCCAGCCATATTAAATGCTGATCCTTGGGGTAACAAGTTAAAACTTCACATGTTGTATTACTTTCAGTCTCTACCATGTTTAGGACAGTTTTATATCCCTCACATGTTTAAACAACGGGTTAAGGGAAAACTGTTAGTAGTGTACGTGATCATGCCCCCCTTCTCCGTATGTATTTACCAAGCACCGTTACATTCTATATGTATCTGTGTCGTATGTCTGGTCCCGCATTTGTGTATGGACATACACCGATAACGTTAAGGGTACGTGTGTACACTTCAGAAAATTGATATGTACCACTGTACATCCTGATTATCTATTGACTGATCACTCACCTACTATAGTTTTAAACTTTAAAACAAATCATTATTGCCATGATAAAATGTATCTAAAACTGGATAAACATGATATGTCATTTTTTTTCATCACATGATCAGTATTATATGTTTGTTAGATTCAGTACTTGCTCCCATCCTGACATGATAACGTTGTAGGTATACATACTGAGGAGGAGTTGCTCTGTGATTCATATTATGGAGTTACTACTGAGGACCAGGCTTTTTCCTACGATGATGTACCTGCGGAGAACCTCGTCTAGTTGTCTATTTACTTTAGACTTTTGAGAGTAGTCATGTATTAGACTATGTATTTTGTAACTGGACCTGTATCTAGTTTTATATTTCGGACTTGTACTTGAACTTACTATTATATGAGATGACTTTCGTGTTTGGAGCATTTATGACTCTTCTTTACATATTGAACTGTTAGTACATTTTAGTCTTATCCTGTTATCTCTAGAACAGCTTACTGCGCTTTATCTCAAGCGTAGGCTAGACATGACTCGGCTCGACCCAACAATTTGGGTAGCGGGTCGTGACATATTTTTAGTGGTGGCCCATGCAGGTCGAGACTAAATAGTTTGGTTACGTTATTGTACCAAGCTTGCCTGCAATTAGGAACTTAAGGTAATTAAACAACATTAGGAATGACGCTTAGAACATCTAGAGTAATACTAGGATTGCAACATATAAAATACATCACATGTTCGTTATTACAAATTAGATTTTCCTTGTAGTTTATGATTATTTACTTAAAGGTGTCCTTATAAGTCCTTTTTATTTTATTTACTTAGATGGTGCTTACTCGCTCATCCCAGTATGTCACACTTGAGAATGGCACACTCCCTATCCAGTCAGTTGACCAGTTGATCGATACACCTCTACCTCCACCTACCATATTCCTCCACTCCACAAATCAACAAACCCAGATGCCTCCACCACCTTCCACATCACTGTCCCAACAAGACTCGATACTCCCACCACCACCTATCACTATACCTACCCAGGCTTCCGTCACACTCGATGGGAACCAACTGCTCACTCTGATCCAGGGGTTCCTAATAACCCATCAGGAGCAGACCAGCCTACTCCTCCAGAGCATGGAGTGTTCTGAGGAATGTACCGTAGTCCCACCATCTGTAGAGCCATGGCAGAGAGCGGGGACAATCAAGGAGTTCATGGGTCTGAACCCCAAGGAGTTCGTAGGGACTGAGGGCATAGTAGTAGCAGATGACTGGCTAGACTCAGTCGAGAGGAAGCTCATTGGAGCTAGGTTGCCGAATGATCCCCAGGTCGAGGCAGTGGGATTTTTGCTGATAGACTTGGCAGGAGTCTGGTTCTGGAATGAGCCGCTATTCGCGAGAGGGAGGGCCCCTTGGGATCAGTTCAAAACCCAGTTCAAGAAGAAATTTTTCTCGACCACCGCTAGGGTAGCCGTGGGACTAGGATTCCAGAACATCCAGCAGTGGAACCGTTCTGTTGACGAGTATGCGGTAGAGTTTAGTCGCCTGAGCCGTTTCGTACCTAGTCTAGTTGCAGACCCTGAGGAGATGACGTGTAGGTTTTGCCATGGTCTAGTTCCAGACATTGGCATTCTTATAGTGGCAAATGGTACGACTGACTACTACCAGAGCCTAGAGTTGGCCCGAAGCATAGATGAGCGTCTTCTATCTTGCAAGAGGCCGGCTTCTGTACACCTCGAGGGACCATCCAAGCGTCAGGCTTTCTAGCAGAGAGCACCGACACAGCACCAGCAGACATATCGTCCTTCCGCATCACATCACCCGACCCCGCTAGTTAGAGCCCCGGGACCCCGATAGCAGAAGGGAGCTTTGCATGTATTTTGTAAGAGGGTAGGCTACGATGCTGCCATCTGTAGGAAGAGGTTAGGGCAGTGTTTAGCTTGTGGGTCTGCCACCCATCAGCTTCGGGACTGCCCAATAGCCAAGGTACCTAGAGGGCCGCTCCCGACTCAGCAGCAGAGGTTTGGACAACATCTGCAGCAGCAGAAGGGACCCCAGGGGAAGGCTTATAGTCTATCTCTTGAGCCAGAGCCGGAGCAGGTTTCGGAGCCAGATTATTTGGCTGATGTCATCACATGTCATATTTATTTGCATACTTTTCTAGCTCTATGCTTGTTTGATTCTGGTGCATCTCATAGCTTTCTGTCATTAGAGTTTTTGTATAAACACCACTTAGTAGCTACACCTGCCGAGGAGATTAGTAGAGTAATGACGGGAGGCGGACCAGTGCCCATAGAGCTATCTATAGATGCTCTATTACTATAGCCGGGAGAGAGTTTAGGGGACGATTCTTTGTGATGCCACTCCCCCGGTATGATATCATATTGGGGATGGACTGGCTTAGCTATGCCCATAGAGCTATAGACTGTTATGAGGGTAGTATTTTGTTTAGTCCCCCAGGTACGGCACCATTCAGTATCAGGAGGACAGGGCCAGAGATCAGCCTAGAGCCGAACTGTTGTGCGACAGTTGGGGAGTTAGCACTGCCACACCCTATTATTAGAAAGTTTATGGATGTATTCTAGAGGATCTTCCAGGACTTTTGCCTGACAGAGATGTGGAGTTTACTATAGATTTAGTACCGGGTTCATCACCAGTATCCCGGGCTTGCTATAGAGTGAACCCCAAGGAGGCCGTAGAGATGAAGGAGCAGATTGATGACATGTTAAAAAAGGGTTTCATTCGATCTAGTGCTTCTCCATGGGGAGCACCAGTGCTCTTTGTGCCTAAGAAGGATGGTACAATTCGGTTGTGTATTAACTACCGAGCTTTGAACACCATCACCATTAAGAACAAATATCCTCTGTCCAGGATAGATGATTTGTTCGACCAGTTGAGTGGGGCGAATGTGTTTTCCAGAACAGATTTGAAATTCGGGTACTACCAGGTAAAAGTCAGGGCTGAAGACATCCAGAAGACGGCATTCAACATGAAGTACGGGCAGTACGAGTTTTTGGTGATGCCATTTGGTCTCACAAATGCGCCAGCTGTATTTATGAATTTGATGAATAAGATATTTCACCAGCATCTGGATAAGTTCGTCGTAGTATTTATCAACGACATCCTGATATACTCGAAGACGCCGGAGGAGCACGCAGAGCACTTGCGGATAGTTTTTAGGATTTTGAGGCAGGAGAGATTGTATGCCAAATTGTCGAAGTGCGAGTTCTTTTTAGACCGAGTGGAGTTTATCGGTCATGTAGTTACTGGAGTGGGGATCTCAGTGGATACCAGAAAGATTGCTGCCGTTGAAACATGAAAGGCTCCGACATCAATTTCAGAGATCAGAAGCTTTTTGGGTTTAGTAGGCTATTATAGGAAGTTCGTCCAGGACTTTGCTAGGATAGATGACCCATGATGAAACTGACGGAGAAGGATGCAAAGTACATTTGGTCAGAGGACTGTTAGGTAGCATTTGAGGAGCTGAAGAGAAGGCTGACGACTGCTTCAGTTCTGACATTAACTTCAGGATCTGGAGGTTTCACCATATACAGCGATGCTTCGGGAAAGGGGCTAGGATGTGTCCTACAGCAGCATAGGAAAGTGATTGCTTATGCATCTAGGCAATTACGGACTCATGAGCGGAACTATCCTACCCATGACCTAGAGTTAGCTGCGGGGATCTTTGCAATCAAGTTATAGAAACATTACTTATACGGAGAGCGTGTGCAAATCTTTACTGACCACAAGAGCTTGAAGTATGTGTTCACGCAGAAAGAGCTGAACATGAGGCAAAGGCGATGGTTGGAGTTGATGAAGGACTTCGACATCGATTTACAATATCACCCCGGGAAGGCAAATGTAGTGGCGGATGCGCTGAGCAGGCATCCGATGGGATGGTATCTGATGATAGATCGGCATTTGCGGGAAGATCTGGAGAAGCTCGGTATCAAGTTAGTTCGGCCAGGCTCAGTGATACAGATGATGGCGCTTGGCATTTAGTCAGGTTTGAGTGAGCAGATCAGGGAGGCACAGTCTATAGATGAGAGCCTTCGCAGACTTCGAGCCCAGGCTTTAGCTGGATTGCTGGATAACATTTCCGTAGCAGAGGATGGATCCTTGAGGCATGGCAGCCGATTGTGCGTGCCAAAGGGAGAGCTGATAGATGCAGTCTTATAGAAAGCGCAACGATCGAGATATTCTATTCACCCTGGTGCTAACAAGATGTACCGTGACTTGTGGGAACATCTTTGGTGGCACGGGATGAAGAGAGATGTATCATGTTTCATTTTGAGATGCCTAGTTTGCCAGCAAGTCAAGGCGGAGCGCCAGAGGCCAGCTGGTCTACTACAGCCGTTACCTATTCCCGAGTGGAAGTGGGAACACATTACGATAGATAGGGCTTCCTCGTTCCCAAGGAGGGAAGGATTCCATTTGGGTCATCGTGGACAGGCTGACGAAGTGTGCGCACTTCATACACTTCAAGGTGGGGCTTTCAACCGAGAAGTTGGCAGAGCTATACATGCAGCGGATAGTTCGCTTGCATGGAGTACCAGTGAGCATCGTGTCGGACAGAGACAGCAGATTCACGTCCCACTACAGGAGGAGCTTGTAGGAGGAGTTGGGCAGTCGGCTCAAGTTCAGTACGGCGTACCACCCGCAGACAGATGGGCAGTCCGAGAGTATAATACAGACGCTAGAGGACATACTGAGGACTTGTGTGCTAGACTTTGGCGGATCATGGGAGAGCCATCTGCACTTGGTAGAGTTTTCATACAACAACAGCTACCAAGCCAGTATCGGTGTGTCTCCTTTTGAGGCACTATATGGACGACGATACCGTACACCGCTCTTTTGGGACAATGTTGGGGACAGAGTTATGCTTGGGCCAGAGATGATCACGGATGCAGCAGAGAAGGTCGGAATGATCAGAGACAGGCTCAGAGTAGCTCAGGACAGGCAGAAACACTGGGCCGATGCTAGTCACAGACCGATGGAGTTCGCTGATGGAGATATGGTGCTAGTGAAGATATCACCTACTAGAGGGACGATCTGGTTCGGACGAGAAGACAAGCTGAGCCCCAGATACATCAGGCCGTTCGAGATACTTGGCAGGATCGGAGAGGTTGCTTACTTGGTTGCACTTCCACCCAACCTAGCAGGAGTTTACGATGTCTTTCATGTGTCTCAGCTGAGAAGATATGTTCCGGACCCTAGCCATGTGCTAGATCATTCAGAGTTAAACATCGGACCGAGTCTTGCAGTTACTGAGCAACTAGTGGAGATATTGGACAGGAGGGAGAAGAGGCTGAGGAACAAGGTGATACCCTTAGTACAAATAGCTTGGAGCCGTCACTCTCCGAGTGAATCTACTTGGGAGAGGGAGTCGGGCATGAGGGAGAGATATCCTTACTTGTTCGACCCAACTGCTACGAGGGAACAACCCGTTCCCGCTTAATGCCTTAGAGGTTAGTTTTGATCGTAGCCTTAGTCATTTGTTGTATTGCTTGTTATGTTAGAAAATTGTAGGGTCTTCAATCCTTGTGAATTTCGAAGACGAAATTTTTCAAGAAGGGAAGACTTGTCAGCCCCTGTTTTTCAAATTTGGTTTAATTAGTGTAAATTAGTTGCTAATGACCTATTTAGCTTTAAAATAATTTATTATGATTTTTAGGAATTTTTTTACAATTTTTAGATAATTTTTAAATAGTTTTTAAGTTAAAATATATCCTTTTGTAATTAAGTGAAATGTTTTAATAGTATTTTGTAATATTTAAATTTGTTTTAATATTAGTTTGTAATTAATTGAATTATTTTATTGCGGGTTGCAAATAATTATTTGCGAACTGTTTGGGTTGGGGCTTTTGTGCAAATCTCCAAACTCTAGGGACCTAACTGCTAAACCCCATCACCCCCCCCCCCCCACGTTCGGGCCAGCTGCCCCGACGACCGACGACCACTTTCCCCCTCCATTTCCGGCCGACTCGACCGACTTCGACCGACCTACCCCCTATAAATACCCCCCCAGTCTAAACCCTAACCCTAGTTCACCATCGACCACCACCACTGTTACGACCCGCACCCTAGAGTAAGGGGACAAGAACGTAACAACGCCCAGCCTACGCCACAGTGTCGGTGGTAGAACGTTGTCCTAGGTCACAACATCTAATAATATAATGCTAAACAATTTATACTCCCCGAATGGGGGTGACATAGCAGAAAGTAAACTCAATCACAACTAAGGCAGGAAGATAGGATAGAAGATAGATAGATAGATACTGCTGAAAAGAAAGAAAATCTACAAGTACAAACAGAGAGTCTAAGTGTCTAAGATAAATACATATCCCAAGTATCAAATATATACAATCATCCAGAGAGTAATGTAAATGAAAACATCCTAGTCTAGAGGGGTGTCATCCACTGCTAGTGGGACCTGCTGCTGGTCCAGGTCCAACATCTCATCTAATGTAGCACCGTAAAAGGTATCCACACCGGCTTCCTCCTCGTCCTCTGTAATATTTTCAACAGGTCCTATCAGGACATGAGCGAGCACAATACATCTCAACAGTTCATAGCAGGTTAGAATATATAATCATGCAGTAAATTAAGATACATGAACTGAAAGAAAGTACATGATGTAAACAGAGAAAGTTGTAATGAAAATATATACTGTAAGTAGAGAACTATCAGTGGCTAGTGAATTAGAGTACAATAAAAACATGTGAATAGCATAGGAGATTCTGATGAGACACTACGGAGGTGATCAGGTGAGATACTACTTGGATATTATTCACATGTCTACTTCTACTCCCCCATACCCCCAATCAATACACAAGGATCCAGCCATGTTATGTTATGATTCCATGCAAAGGCCCACAAGGGGTGATACATGGAAGGCCCAAAAATGGGTGATTCTAGGAATACCCATAAATGAGGTGATTCAAGGAAGACTCTGTGATCGTGAGAGTACATGTCACAAGTGATCAATGAACCGTGAAGCATAGTGATACACCATGTAAGTGAAACGCACAGAACATGTAGTATACGATGCTCCCTGAGGAGATAACATCTCAAGAAGGGATCCATATAGTACTAATCCGTGTGACCAACGTGACAGTATCCAGTAAAGTAATTTAAAGCAGGAAAATAATTCTAAACAAGATATGAAATGATCAGAGAATGTACTCGCCTGGTATCTGAGTGTCCAAGATGAAAGTACTGTCCGAAGAGTGGTGTCTGGCTCCTATTTAGAACAGCACAAGTCATAACAAGTCCAGAATGGTAAAATGAAGTTCTACTATGCACTCTACATGAATCTAGGTCAAGCTAGGCCAAAGTCAACTCTTGGTCAACTCTGGTCAACCCTAGAAGTCAAACTAGGTCCAACAAGTCTAAATTAGGTCCAACAAGTATAAATTAGGTCAACCAAGTCATTCTAGGTCTAAACAAGTCTACACTAGTCCGATCAAGGCTAAACTAGCCTATGCTAGTATACCAAGTCCATACACAACCTATACAACACAAGTCAAAACCAACATTACACAAACTATATTGCATCTAGGCCTACACATGGAAATCACATAACACATACATATATATATATAAACATGGCTACCTATATATATACCATTCATACATATATATAATATATATATAATAGCACACACACATATTATAATATATATGATACCTACATAATACATAATATACTTTAGATGCATATTAAAAACACATACACATTATATACATTACATATTCAAATATATATAGGCAAATGTGTGTGTTGGCATGTGTGTGTATTGTTCCTGTGTGTGACAGAAATTGAGTGTGTGTGTGAGTTTAAGGGTCATATAGTTGTACCATTAGTGCCAATCCTATTTAGAAGGGTGAGTGAATGAGCTATGGACATTAGTTCTCAGTTTTTACCAATATTGAATGATCTACATGAGAGGAACACCCAGTTCTCAGAATTGAGAATGAGGTGACAGTGGATATATGTGTGTGTGAATCATGAGTGCTTGTGTGTGTGTAGAAGGGCTGAACAGTGTAGGCATGTGTGTGTTGAAGGTGTGTATCAATGAAGGGTGAAAAAAACAAGAAATGTGTGTGTGTAGAGTGAGAAGGTGTGTGTGTTGCACAGGGGAAAACAGTGAACCCACCATCCCATTTTAGTTAAACTCAGTTAAAAAAAAAGAAAAGGGAAATCAATGTTGTATTCTCTGGTTTTAACATATTCCAGATTTGTGAAAACAGTCCAAAGCATTCCATTCCATTTCAAAATCAAAACACAACCAAAATCACCCAAAATTGACATACATGTAGATTACATATAGGAGATCTATATTAGGATATAAAACAAATAATTAACATCAGTTTAATAGGTTTAAAAGACTGCCTAAATTCGATTATTAAAACTAGGAAAAACTGGGAATACTGAATATAGGCTTGATATCAGAATTTGGGGTAATTACAAAATATCATTCGAAAGCATGTTAACATTTCAAATCACTGGTTCGTAATGCAAGTATAGGGTGTGTACGTGTCCCAAAAAGTGTCTCGTGTCCACTACAATATGACACGATGTGTCCACACGAAAAGACCAAAAACAGACACATAGAATGTAGGAACGAAATAGTAAAGCGTAATACTCTAGAGGGGGGGTGAATAGAGTTGGCAGCGGAAAAATGCTAATTAAAAATGTTAGCAGCACAATCACAGAATATTAATTACAACTGAAATAATATAAAGGCAAAGTTAAGAGAGCAAACGCAAAGACAGCGATGTATACTGGTATCCCTCTGTTGAGGACTAATCCAGTCGGTAGAACTCTTGCTACCAGTTGAATCCACTATTGGAAAAACTGCAAGTTTTCTTACGAAGTCCTTGCAACTTCTACAACGCGAGCTTTGATACGAAGAACTCGTCCAACTTCAAATGTGAAGAGGTATTCTTCAATCAAGCCTTCTGATTACAATCTCTCAGAAACTTCTAGACCGTACCGTACTGGCAAATTGACTAGAGGATTGTAACTGGCTTGGGATTTGAAATTGAAAGCTCTAGAAAACTCTTTGGAAGACTGAAAGCTTTAGATAGAGAGAAGATTGAAAGTGAATGAGTGAATTGAAATGATCGAAATCCTTCTCTATTTATAGGAGTTCCAAAGGCAGACTTCTGTCAGAATTCGGGCAGAATTCGGGCAGAACTCTATGAGCAAATCTCGGTCAAATCCGTAACTGCAGGAGGACCATGTTCCAAAGATTCAAAATCACAACGGCCACCAACCGAACTCTGGCCGAACTCTGGCCAAACTCGGTCCGAGTTCTGTCAGGGTTAAGTCAGGGTTTAGTTAGGATTTTTGAAAAATCTTTTGGTGATTTTTGAAAACCTTTTTGAAAACCTTTTTGTAAACCTTTTTGTAAACCTTTTTGAGAGGTCATTTTAAAAACATTTTGAACTCATTTGAGGGTAGCCTATTTGCTAGTACGACTAGGTGTACAACATATTTCTAGACTCAAATAAAATAAAAAATACATTGCATAAGGAATTACAGACTCGAGTAGGCAAACAGATCTTCGGTCTTGAATGGAGTGGATAGCCAATCTTGATCATGTCCAAGAATCCGAGATGTCCCGACTAGCTTCGTATATTCAGACAGAGTTTGATTAATTATTAAAATCAGGTTGACCAATGGGCCAACAATCTCCCCCATTTTGATAATTGACAAACTATGAATGATATAACATTAAGCTAAGCTTGTTCAAAAAATATCGAAAAGTAGAAATTGTTCATATCCTGTATTATCTCAAAAGAAATGTTAGATCTTTAATTTTCTCCCCCTTTGTCACTTAGCAAAATAATTGCAAAAGAGAAGGCTCTCCCGCAATCAATGCATAAGTAACAAGTAGTGAGAAAACATATAAAAGGCATAAAAATTTGAGAAATACATTACAGCATGTATTGTTACAGATTATCATTACAGGTATGTATTGTTTCAAGAAAAAAATCTCAGGCATGCTATTTCACAGGCAGTTTGTAATGAAGAAGCAGTATAAAGAGGTAGTGCTAATAATTAAAACAAAGTGCTGAAATAAACTGAAATGCCATAACTGAAACACCATAAACATGTCCATGAATGATAATAGAACTGAATTAAACTACAAAGTGCTGATAATAACTAGAAAATACTGATAAAAATAAAAGAAATACTGATAAAAACTTGGAATGTTGGAGCATTTCCAAGTGTACAATAAAATGTCACTAAAAAATAAAATCACATCTCCTCATCACTATCCTCGTCATCACCAACATCAGCTCGACCAGCATGTCCTGAAGGACCAGCACCAGAAGTACCAACGCCAGAGGGATGAGTAGGGGCGCCAGTATAGAACTCATCAACGTAGTCACGAGGTACACGATACCAATCATAGGCGTTACCTGGCTGGAAGTAGGCATGGACAACCTCATCCTCACAGCGGTAACCCGAAAAAGCTGGATCTCGAGGGATAGAACCGGCTGAATGACCAGTCTGAGCAAAACGAAGATCAGCCAAGGAGTTTGCCATCGCCTGATAACGGGTGACGTCGCGGAACTCACGCTCGCGAGCCATGTCCGTCATCGAGACGTGCAAAGCAGATAAATGCTGATGTATGCCCTCAAATGTCATGGCATACTGATGAGGTGGTGGAGGAGGTGCAGTAGAGCTGTAGCAGTTATGCTACGATGAGATAACTGAAGAAACTTGGGCTCAGGGTCCTGAATACAAGTCGACAGATCAATATTGAAGCGCTGAAAGATGCGTGGGAGAATCATCGCGTAAGAGAGATTTCTATCTCTTGCACGACAACGACCCATCATCTGAATCATGGTCTTAGGGGCAGAAAATAGAATCCCCTTAAGAATGTAGTACATGGCGGACAGCTCAAGAGAAGTCACATCATCCTTTGAAGTAGATTTTGGAAGAATAGTGGAATAGATGATGCGATGCAATTCATAGTTAAACAAGTTCAGGTTGTTAGCCATGAACTTTCCAGAGCGTACTCTATCAGGTGTACAGAGTTCCGCTTTAAAACTTACGAGTGTCGTGCCTTCGGGAAAGTCAAAATCAGTGATATCGACTAGCGGTTCACCTTCGTTAGGGATACCAAGGATCTCCGCTAAGAGGCTATCATCGAAATTGATATCAATATCTCCAACACGTGTGGTCACATCGAAAGTGTCTAATATGAGATTGCAATAGAATAATCTAATGGCATTAGTTGCTATAGGAAAGCAAATTTTAACAAATAAGTGTAACCCTAATGCCTCAAATAAATGACGATGATCAGGAAAAACAGTCCATTTGACTGGAGCGCCTGTGCATATGGATTGCATAGAAAAATTACCATACCACAGTAGGGCTTGGTCGAGGGTTTGAAAGAAAAACCCGTCGAACGCACCGTCGCTTGTTTGGACCGACAAAAATAGTGAATCCGTATGTGGATGCGAAGATGACCCTTCCTCACTAGGGGTCGTCTTCTTCCTCTTAGATGGATTGAATTTAGGTGCCATATGTGCAAATTGGAATAAAAATGCACTAATTGAAAGGTGGAGAGAGATGGAGTTATACCTCACAAAATCAAGATATGTCGTAAAGAACGACGATCTTCGCACGATTCTAAATTTTGGAGAGATTTTACCACTTGGATTGGATGGAATAGGGTGGTGAAGAACTAGGGTTTTGATGCTCGGGTCGGCTGCTGCTACTGTTTGAAATAGTTTGGAAGCAATGAAGAAGAAGGGCTGCTCGAGTTCTGTATATATAACCAGACACCCTCAACCGAACTCGGGCCGAATTCGGTCAGAGCTCTGGCCGAATTTGCCTAGGGTTCTGTAAAGTTGATTTTTTTTGCCATTCTTTTTCATTGTCTCATTTCAAATATTTAATTCAAAGATTAGTTATTTTAGCTTTCAATTAACATAATTAATATTATTTTATGAATTAAATGTCGTTACACAGCAACTGTCTCAGATTAGCTGTAGGAGTACTGTCCCAGCTGGCAGAGGTTCACCGGGGAACTCTTAAGTACCGCTTCGCTTCAACCGTAGTTGTGGTGACATACAGACTCTTTATTGGCTTGTCTCTAATACAGTTTTTGCATGATGATATATAATCATAAAACAAAATCAATTAATATTATTGACGTCAAAAATTCCTAATTCTCGACGTAAATAATTGAAACGATCTTTCGCTAGAGGTTTAGTGAAGATGTCAGCTAGTTGATTTTCAGTATCTATGTACACAAGTTTTATATCTCTATTTTGATGATGATCTCTAAGAAAATGATGTCTAATCTCGATATGTTTAGTACGAGAGTGACATACTGGATTCTTAGTCAAATTAATAGTGCTTGTGTTATCACAGAAAATAGGAATATGTGTGTAAAATAAATCATAGTCTTCTAGGGTTTATTTCATTCACAAAATCTGAGCACAACAACGTCCTGCGGCGATGTACTCAGCCTCTGTTGTTGATAGGGCTACAGAATTTTGCTTTTTACTAAACCAAGAGACTAAAGCTTTGCCTAAGAAATGACATGTGCTACTTGTACTTTTTCTATCAACTTTGCATCCAACAAAATCTGCATCCGAATAACCAATAAGGTCAAAGGACTTAGTTTTGGGATACCACAAGCCAACAGAAGAAGTGCCTTTAAGGTATCGAAAGATAAGCTTAACTGCGGACAGATGTGATTCCTTTGGGTTAGCTTGAAAACGTGCACACAGGCAAACACTAAACATTATATCTGGACGACTAGCAGTTAAATAAAGTAAACTACCAATCATACCTCGATACTTACGTGTGTCGACTGGCTTGCCTTGTTCATCTGAATCAAGCTTTGTTGAAGTTGCCATTGGAGTGCCAATAGGTTTGACATTGTCCAGATCGAACTTCTTTAGCAAGTCTTTTGTGTACTTGGCTTGATTTATGAATGTCCCATTATTAGTTTGTTTGATTTGCAATCCAAGAAAGAATTTCAGCTCTCATGCTCATCTCAAACTCATTCTGCATACACTTAGAAAATTCTTGACACAGAGATTCATCAGTAGATCCAAATATAATATCATCAACATAGATTTGAATTAAAAGCAGCTTGCCATTAAAAGATTTAATAAACAGTGTAGTATCAACCTTGCCTTTTAAAAAACCATTGTCAAGTAGAAAAGAGCTTAGACAATCATACCAAGCACGAGGTGCTTGTTTTAAACCGTATAAAGCTTTCTTCAACTTGAAAACATGATCTGGGTTTTTGAAATCCGTAAAACCTGGAGGTTGAGCTACAAAAACTTCTTCTTTTATAAAGCCATTTAAAAAGCACTCTTCACATCCATTTGAAAAAGTTTGAAATCATGAAAACATGCAAATGCACATAACATGCGAATGGATTCTAATCTCGCAACTGGGGCAAAAGTCTCATCGTAGTCGATACCTTCTTCTTGATTGTATCCTTGAGCTACGAGTCGAGCCTTATTACGAGTCACTAAACCATTCTCGTTTAGTTTGTTTCGGAATACCCAACGGGTGCCAATGACCGGATGATCAACAGGCCTGGGAACAAGTTCCCAAACTTGATTCCGTTCAAATTGGTTTAATTCCTCTTGCATAGCATCTATCCAAAAACTATCACTACATGCTTCATCAATAGTTTTGGGTTCTAGCTGTGAAATAAATGCAACACTAGAAATAATATCTCTACAGGATGTACGAGTACTTACTCCCTTGGTAATATCACCAATTACCAAATCCTTTGGATGATTAGCTGTAAATTTCAACCTTTTCGCTTGATTCTGAAGGTAGCTGGTTCCTGGATTTTCTCTAGGAGGTTCAGCTAGTGCAGAGCTTGGTTGAGAATCAGCTGGAGTTGAGCTTGGTACAGATGTATCTTCGTCATTGTCATCAATTGTCATTTGATTCAATTCATCAAAAGTGACATTGATTGACTCTTCGATGATCATGGTACGTTTATTGAAGACTCTGTATCCTTTGCTCTTGGCCGCATAACCTAAAAATATACCTTCATCGGCCTTTTCATCAAATTTTCCTAAATTGTCTTTTGTATTAAGAATAAAAGATTTACAACCAAAAATTCTAAAGTATGAAACTGAAGGAATTCTATCAAACCATAACTCAAATGGAGTCTTCTTCGATTTGGGTCGAATTAGAACTCTATTGAGAACAAAGCAAGCTGTGTTGACAGCTTCAGCCCAGAAATATTTGGGTAGACTAAACTGGTTTAACATTACTCTGGCCATTTCGGTTAGAGTTCTGTTCTTACGTTCCATAACTCCATTTTGTTGTGGAGTCCTAGGACAGGAGAACTCGTGTATAAAACCGTGTGTGTCACAAAATTGCTCAAAATCAGCATTCTCGAATTTGCCACCATGATCGCTTCTAATACGAGTGATCATGTAACCTTTTTCATTCTGAACTTTCTTGCAAAAGGCGACAAATTCGGATAATGCATCATTCTTGTGTGTCAAGAAATATACCCACGTGTATCTAGAGAAATCATCTACAATTACAAAAGCATAAAGTTTACCTCCGAGGCTAGCAACTATGCTTGGACCAAATAAGTCCATATGAAGCAATTATAGAGGTCTAGTAGTACATACTGCGTTTACTGACTTGAATGTTGATCTGGTAGCTTTGTTCCTTTCACATTGGCTGCATACCGAATCCTTCTTGAATGTAATGTCCGGTAAACCGCGTACTAGCTTCTTTGTGGATAATCTTGATATTGTATCCATATTAGCGTGACCGGGTCTCATATGCCACAGATGACTCTCATCACTTTTGGCCATTAAGTATCTACCTGAAATGTTAGTTTCTTCTAACAAATAGAAAACATATATATTGTCTTCCCTGATACCTTCAAATATAGTACTACCAGTTGAGCTATCAACTATAGTACATTTGTCTTTGCCAAAGTTGATTCCATAACCATGATCAGCTAGGTGACTTATGCTGAGTAGGTTATGTTTCAACTCGGTAACCAGACAGACATCCTTAATCACAGGATAGGGAGACTTACCAACATCACCGATACCAATAATATATCCTTTCAAGTTATTACCGAAGGAGACATAGCCTTCCTTCCTTTTCTTCGACAGTGTTGCAAATAGGGTAGCATCACCGGTCATATGCCGTGAGCAGCCGCTGTCGAGGTTCCATTTGCTTCTAGCATGTGAAGGGTATTCCACCTACAAAACAGTTTGCAGATGAAACCTTTGGTACCCACTTCTTGTAGGGTCCTGAATTGTTAGCTTTAGGTATCCATGCATAAACATTTAAATCAACAAGCTTTCTCATTCTACATGCAGATGATATATGACCAATGAGGCCACAATAATGACATTGTGCATGTCGAGTGTTGAAAGCTGAGTGGTGTGCATGGTTGGTAGGTTTAGGTTTTTTAGTATAGAAGAAAGCATACCTATAATCTTGTTTGGGCTTAACCTTTTGGGGTAAAGGTTTGATAGGGTTAGGTCTGACAGTGTTTGGCTTGGGAATGTTCCGATTTCTCGGTAAGTGACACGTGTTAGGATAGGAAGCAGCAGGCTCAGGCTGTTTTCCTAACCTAATTTTCAATCTTTTGGAAGTGTCATACAACTTAGTATAATCAGAAGTGAGTGATTCCATTCTGATTTGTGCACATTGAAGACTTTTCTTCTCTATGGAAAGTTCTTCTTTTAGTTGGTCAATAATTTTGTCTTTCTCTTCAGATGACTTGGTAGTCTCGTGTAATAAGAGCTTTATTGAAGAAAGCTCACCAGACTCACTAACATTATTTCTAACCTCAGCTAGTAGGTCGGTAAGTCTACCTATTTCACCTTTGTACTCTTTGAGTACCTTCTTAGAGGTCTGATACTTACTACGCAGTTTCCTGTAATCAGTCATCAGGTCACTGAAGGCATCTCCTAATTGCTCAAAGGTGAAGTCATCATAAGTATCAACTACAGGTTCAGTAGGTACCTGATCGGATGCCATAAAGCATACATTTGCAGCGTCTTCTGATTGTTCATCTTCTGAGTCGCTGGCTTCACTTTCATGCCATATGCTGGTGTTGGCATACTTCCGTGATGTTGATCTCTTCAGGTTCCCTTTTTCATACCTGTTGCTCTTCTTGCTTGATGATGAGTTTGTGGGACAATCCTTCTTCATGTGTCCCTTCTTCTTGCAACCATAGCAGACAGCATCTTCTTGGTACCAGTTGTTGCTGTTGTTTTCTTTGACTCTCTTCTCATGTCTCATGAATCTTTTGAACTTCCTTGCTAGGAGTGCTTGATCTTCAGCGTCAGATCCACTGCTGTCTGAGTCATCTTCAGCAGCTTTTTTGTGCTGAGCTTTGAGGGCGATAGTCTTCTCCTTTGGTGCAGGCTCTTCAAAATCTTGTAGCTCCAGTTCATGAGTGAGTAGCTTACCCATGAGTACTTCGAGGGACATAGTTGTGAGGTCGTTCCCTTCAATGATTGCAGTAGCCTTTGGAATCCAGTTCTTGGTGAGAGCTCGCAGGAGTTTGCGAATCTTTTCATGGTTACTGTAATCTTTGCCTAGGGAAGACAAAGGATTTACAATATCCAAGAACCTCTCGAACATTTGTGTAACTGTTTCGTTGGGCTTCATTTTGAACGCCTCGTACTCTTGAGTAAGTCTGCTGACTTTAGATTCCTTGACTTGAGCCGTGCCTTCATGTGTAACTTCGAGTAGCTTCCATACATCATTAGCCGTTGTGCAGATAGACACCCTGTTAAATTCAGTTCTGTCTAAAGCACAAAAAAGAGCATTAATGGCACGTGCGTCAAGGCTGGCCCTTTTCTTTTCTTCCTCTGTATATCTGCTATGGGGTTTTTCAACTAAAACTCCATCAACATTTATACGAGGTGGCTTCTGATAGCCAGCAAGAACAATGGACCATAAATCAAAGTCAAGAGATTTCAAGAAAAAACTCATCCGTGTTTTTCAATATGTATAATTCGTACCATCAAACAGTGGGGGTCTGTTTGTGGCCTGGCCTTCACTTGTGAATTTCACAGTTGCCATGTGTTGTGCTGTGATCTATATAACAGTTAATTAAAAAGAATAAATAATTGTACTGTTACCTTTGCTTTACCTGTAACACCCGCTCTGATACCAATTGTAGGAACGAAATAGTAAAGCATAATACTCTAGAGGGGGGTGAATAGAGTTGGCAGCGAAAAAATGCTAATTAAAAATGTTAGCAGCACAATCACAGAATATTAATCACAACTGAAATAATGTAAAGGCAAAGTTAAGAGAGCAAACGCAAAGACAGCAATGTATACTGGTATCCCTCTGTTGAGAACTAATCCAGTCGGTAGAACTCTTGCTACCAGTTGAATCCACTATTGAAAAAACCACAAGTTTTCTTACGAAGTCCTTGCAACTTCTACAACGCGAGCTTTGATACGAAGAACTCGTCCAACTTCAAATGTGAAGAGGTATTCTTCAATCAATCCTTCTGATTACAATCTCTCAGGAACTTCTAAACCGTACCGTACTGGCAAATTGACTAGAGGATTGTAACTGGCTTGGGATGTAAAAATGAAAGCTCTAGAAAACTCTTTAGAAGACTGAAAGCTTTAGATAGAGAGAAGATTGAAAGTGAATGAGTGAATTAAAATGATCGAAATCCTTCTCTATTTATAGGAGTTCCAAAGGCAGACTTCTGTCAGAATTTGGGCAGAATTCGGGCAGAACTCTTTGAGCAAATCTCGGTCAAATCCGCAACTGCAGGAGGACCAAGTTCCAAAGATTCAAAATCACAACGGCCACCAACCGAACTCTGGCCGAACTCTGGCCGAACTCGGTCCGAGTTCTGTCAGGGTTAAGTCAGGGTTTAGTTAAGGTTTTTGAAAAAGCTTTTGGTGATTTTTGAAAACCTTTCTGAAAACCTTTTTGTAAACCTTTTTGTAAACCTTTTTGAGAGGTCATTTTAAAAACATTTTGAACTCATTTGAGGGTAGCCTATTTGCCAGTACGACTCGGTGTACAACATATTCCTAAACTCAAATAAAATGAAAAATATATTGCATAAGGAATTACAGACTCGAGTAGACAAACAGATCTTCGGTCTTGAATGGAGTGGATAGCCAATCTTGATCATGTCCAAGAATCCGAGATGTTTCGACTAGCTTCGTATATTCAAACAGAGTTTGATTAATTATTAAAATCAGGTTGACCATATGACCAATGGGCCAACATAGAACATACGTACAGGTACTGTGTCGTGTACGAGTGCACGTGTGTCGTGCACCCGACACAGGCCAAACCAAATCTCGTGCTCGTGTCTGTGGATTCGTCCAGTGTCCAGCTAGGTGTCCAACAACCAGAATCGTGTCCTGGTGAGTCATGTCCAGACTTCTAGAGCCGTATCAGTGGCCCTAAATACTGTATACAGTGTCAGTGCAAACCCAGTGCACGAGCTCGTACTCGCTCGACACGACACGGGGACACATAATATTTGACACACGTGGTGTCAGTCAATGCCCCTAGCCACGTGTCAAGTGGTTCGTGTCGAGTCGTCGTGTCCACAGAGAAAACTACCCCGAGTAGTAGGACAGTATGTACGGACTGAATCGCACGTGTTCATGTGTCCAAACTGACACGACACGACACTAATCTAAACTCAGTACAACAGAAATCGATAAGCGAGACAAAAACAGTAATTCCTATTCAAAAACTTTTCTAAAAACAGATCGAAATGCCCTTTGGAGAATTTTATCAAACACCTATATGAATGGATTGATACGTGTCCATTTAGGACACGAAATGGACACGAAATCGTACAAAAATCTAGGCTTAGCTAGGGGACACTTAGATCTAGGTCAATATGCTAAAATAACAACATCTAATAAAGAGTTTTAGGGATTCCTCAAAAAGCTCTAAAGAGGAGGGTGTCTCCTTGCTCCCCAAACTTCACCAAATTGCTAGAAAACTTAGAATAACATACACCAACAGCAAGAATACCTAAATTAAAATCTGTTGCAATTTGTTTGAGGGAAAAAGGAATTAATTTGGATTTTCTATGAATTAATGAAGTTGGTACATACCTCTTTCCAAATGAACTTTCCTAAAAAGGCTAGCCCTAATGGAAGCGAGTTTTTATAAGGTTGGATTCCCAATGCTAGTGGCCATCCAAGTGAGGAATTAGGGTTAGGGTTAGCTATGGGGGTTGGGCTTGGGCCTCTATGGCTAAGTTGCTAATTAATGGTTCAAACCATAAGTCATGGCTTACGACTTAACTATTCTAACTTAAATTCTAATTGTCCTATTAGGAATTAACTTAATGTTAGGTTAGGGTCACATGACCTAATCAAGTCCAAACACAACTAGGGTTAGCTTCTAGGTTAGTCTACCTAGGTCAATGCTAGTCAAAGTCAACCTAGTCAACCATCATTCAAATAATTCCAAAATAAATCCTAAAAATTCCCATAAATTCAAATAAATTTTAATAAATTCAAATAACCTCAAAATGGTCAAAAATACACTCAAACTAGAAATGTGGTAGTGACAACCACTCATTCTTCCCCGACGAAACCTAAACCCTAACCCTAACTCCGGCGACTATCCCAGCGCCACCTCCCCAGCCGTCTACACCACCTACGACCACCATTATTAGACGTGCCTCGTCGAGACGAGCACAGCGCCACCCGAGCACCGTGTCTACGATGTCCCCGCGGCCGTCCAGTGCCCTTGACTTCTACCCCGACGCCGGACACGTAGGTAACAGCTTCAAAACCGTGTCGTACGTGTCTTGTACATACCTATGTGACTCGCCATGACACGCACAAAGTAATGGTGAGTTTGGACACGACGAACTCGGCCCGTGCGTGTCGTGCATGACCAAGACACGAGGACTCGGCCGTTCTTTGTGTCCCAAATAGTCAGGACACGAAGTTTGGCTACCGAGTTTAAACCCGTTAACCTAAAACTAACCTAACAATAATCCAAACCATTTTCCTAACAAATGGCTCGGGCTGACCCCCTGGCCAGCCCGACCGCGCCCAAAACACGACCCCTCTGGGTCGAGTTCGAGCCCCCCCTTCTTCTCTGTTTGTTTTCTTTTTTTGTTTTATTTTATATATATATATATATATATATATATATATATATATATATAATATATATATATATATATATATATATATATATATATATATATATATATATATATATATATATGTATATATGTATATATATAAATATTGTTGTTTTATATATATATATATGTATACAGTATTTGTATATGTATATATATATTTTATATTTAGTATTTCTTATATATATATGTATATTTATTATATGTATATATATCCATTATATATATAAATATCTATATATTTATATATATATATATATAAATATTGTTGTTAAAAAAATATATATATAAATATTGTTGTTGTATATTTATATATCTATTTCTAATCTACCTTGTATAAAATATTATTATGTAAAATTTGACAAGTTATTTTATTATATATTTTTTGACTTATATATTTTTACCACTCTAAAAATATATAATGTTTAAATTCCTATATTTTAATTGTTATGACCAATTGATGTCCAAACCTATCATGGGTTTTTGGGCCCAATTGTGTCTAATACATTCAGAGTCTATACAAGTCATATTGGACTTGATTCATGGCTCTGGGTCTTGTATCTGTATTTCGGTTCAATTTTGAATATATGGACAAAATAGTAAATAATTAATTAATTATTTTCCAAAATTGTTGCTTGCTGTTTTTGAATTTCTATATATATTTTAATTGCTGTAAAATCCTAGAAAAAATTGTATTTAAATACTATGTTAATGTAGACAATTTATTATAATTTTTCCAGCATTTAATAAGTGTTTTGGTATTTTATGAAAATAGGAAAATAGAACTCATTTTCAGTATATTTATGTTTGCTGATTTTTAATAATTATTTATGAAGGTTTATAAATCCCAGAAAAATTAGTATAAATTTCTATAATTAACAAGGATCACTTTGGCACCTTAGTTTATGTAAAATTTTGCTTTTTGTCTATCTCAAAAATTGTTGGAACATAGTGTACAATTTGATTTATTTATTGAACAATTAAGACTTGCAACTTTTTGTGTTGTTTTGAGTTATAGTCGTATTGAACCTCACCCCGCACTAGTATAAAGACCCTAGAAATTTAGTTAGAGTATTGTGTCAACTCACATTGGTCTCCTATGCTAATGTCATCATTTGGCTAGGTGTCCAGTCAGAACGTCGTGTTACACCACTAGTGTCTTAGTGTTTAACTTAGTATGAAAACTAAGTTTATGTGTTATTTCTACAGTGATGAGTCACCAGGCATCTACAGCATTTTTATCGCTGCTTTGCTTTGCTAAAGACAAGTACTTCTATAAACTTTACATACTGCTATAACCATAAACTGTGATTTCCAACCATATTAAAAGCTGATCCTTGGGGTAGCAAGTTAAAACTTCACATGTTGTATTACTTTCAGTCTCTACCATGTTTAGGACAGTTTTATATCCTTCACATGTTTAAACAACGGGTTAAGGAGAAACTGTTAGTAGGGTACATGATCATGCCCCCTTCTCCGTATGTATTTACCGAGCACCGTTACATTCTATATGTATCTGTGTCGTATGTCTGGTCCCACGTTTCTGTATGGACAAACACCGATGCCGTTAAGGGTACCTATGTACACTTCAGAAAATTGATATGTATTACTGTACATCCTGATTACCTATTGACTGATCACTCATCTACTACAGTTTTAAACGTTAAAACAAATAATTATTGCCATGATAAAATGTATCTAAAACTGGATAAACATGATATGTCATTTCTTTTCATCACATGATCAGTATTATATATTTGTTAGATTCAGTACTTGCTCCCGTTCTGACAGGATAACATTGTAGGTATACTTACTGAGGAAGAGTTGCTCTGTGATTCATATTATGGAGTTACTGTCGAGGACCAGGCTTTGCCCTACGAGGATGTACCTGCGGGGAACCTCGTCTAGTTGTCTATTTACTTTAGACGTTTGAGAGTAGTCATGTATTAGACTATGTATTTTGTAACTGGACCTGTATCCAGTTTTACATTTCAGACTTGTACTTGGACTTACTATTATATGAGATAACTTTTGTGTTTGGAGCATTTATGACTCTTCTTTACATATAGAACCGTTAGCACATTTTAGTCTTATCCTGTTATCTTTAGAACAGCTTACAGTGCTTTATCTCAAGCATAGGCTGGACATGACTCGGTCCGACCCAACAATTTGGGTAGCGGGTCATGACACCTTCCCAAGATCATCTCCGATGAGCAAATCAGGTTTGTCAAAGGCAGGAACATCACAGACAACAGTCTCCTAGCACAAGAGATGATCACATGTATGAAGTTCTCGTCCAGAGGGGGAAACGTCGCCATTAAACTGAACATGGGGAAGGTTTACTATCGTCTGGACTGGCAATTCATGATCTGGGTCCTCAGGGCTTTCGACTTATCCGAATTAAGGATAGACATCATCTTCAGATCCATCAACAATACGTGGTTTTCTACCGTCATCAATGGCCAGGCTATAGGGTTCTTCCGATCCACACGCGGGGTTAGATAAGGAGACACCCTCTCCTTTACTATTTTCATCATTACGGTAGAAGATCTCAGCAAAAGCCTCAATAGAATGCCCAGAATGCCCGGTTTCCACCACTTCCACACCATCATGGGTTGCCTGCTTATCACTCACCTGGCATACGTGGATGACATACTCATATTCTCCTCTAGTGACTTTGGATCGATCGAGGTGGTCCTTAGTATGCTCGCCCGATACACCAGATGCTCCGGCCAGCACGTCAACAACAACAAGAGTTTCATCTATACCCATCATAAAGCCGATAGAGCTCCTTCGGTGGTGCTCTCCAACATGACCTCATTTGCCATGGCCTACCCTCCTTTCCTGTACTTGGGTTGCCCACTGGTGTACGGGAACACGAACTCGGGTATTTACGAGCACCTGGTTGACAAGATTCGAAAACAGATCGCGGGATGGTACAATGCCATTCTTTCGCCTAGGGGCAAGATGATCCTAATCAAACACGTTCTCTCTTCCATTCCGTTATATACCTTAGCCGTCTGCTCCCCGCCCAAGAAGGTCCTCTACTCTCTAGAATCCTTCTTCGCCAAATTCTTCTAGGGTCATAGCGGCGGTAAGGACAAACATCACTGGGCCAACTGGGGAACCATGGCCAAACCTACAGCAGAAGGAGGTCTGGGATTCAGCAGACTAGCACACATCATGGACGCATGCTCTATGAAGCTGTGGTGGAAGTTGAGATCGGAGAGCTCGTTATGGACGAGGTTCATGAAAGCTAGATACTTCAGATTCACCATATGCCGGAGGCGGGCACCAACAACAGATCGTCAGCATCGTGGTAGCGTATAACTCGGGGGCGCAACCAGGCGGAACCGTTAATCTGCCTTCGGCTGGGCGATGGGTGCTCATCGGCCTGCCTGGAACGGTGGCTCGGTGCAGACACCATCCAGTCCAACGTCCAAACTTCGTAGGGGTGAACTATTAGGGTTCTTTGGAAGGAAAGGTCCGAATGGATTTGGGAGAGGGTCAGAGATTGGCTCGGGCAGTCGACGGCCAACGATCTCATGGCCGCTAACCTGCACCTCACCAATACTCCCGATACATGGAGATGGACTCCGAACCTGCGTGGTTCTTTTATGCTGGCATCCGCTAGAATAGTAGCTATAGGAAGTGGCATGGCAAACACCACGTATGTTAAGTTTTGGCATTCTTGCATCCCCACCAAATGGTCTATCCTTATCTGCGCGCTCTATGCCGAAAGTTACCGACGGACGATTCTATCAAAAAAATCAAATTTACCTCGCATCGAGATTCCACTACTGCGAGGACCAAACTTTAGAATCGGCAGACCATGTCCTTCTTTTCGACGAGCTAGCGGCTCAGATATGGCTCAAGCTTCATAATAGACTTATCTTCTCCCTCTGACTGGGGGCTTCTACGATCTCCTGTCTAGATGGAGCTGCTCCTACGGACATTAGATCGTCGTAGCCGTTGGTATTTGGGTCTTATGGAAGAACAGAAACAAATTTAGGTGTGAAAACCCTCCCTCCCCAATTATACAGAGAGGTTATCAGACAGAGTCTTAATGTCAGGAGGCGCTGCTCTTATGCCCCCAACACTTTCTGGGATGCCCTTGCTTAGGCTCCTTCCCGAGTTTTCGTACTTCTCCTGTTAGTGGCCGTCGAAATCCGGGCCCTCTTTTTTTGTGCGCGTCCAGCGCATTTAGTTTTGTTTTCCTCTTGTCGCGTTGAGCACACTTACTTGTAAAGGATTCGGCATTTTACGCCTATTACTTCAATAAAGTTTTGGTTTCCTAATATATATATATATATATATATACTATTATTTTTTTAGAAACCCTCTATTTTATTCATGTAAGGTGCAAAATGCCGAAGCCTTTACAAGTAAGCGCAAAAAGAAGCTGAAAAAGAAACAAAGGGGGACCATGTGTGCAATGGGTGCAATGGGTTCCAGCCTTTACAAGTAGGACAAAAGATCCCAGAAAGATTGTTGTCCATGTGTGCAATGGGTTCCAGCCTTGCAACTCTGTCGGATGACCTCTCGAATGAGCTGAGTGGTTGAAAATTGGCGCCCTTCGAATCTAGCTTTGTTGTGGTTCTTCCAAATCTCCCACGTTATGGCCGCTGCGACGATCTGATGGCAGTACAATGCGAAGGCCTAGGTAGCAAGGAGATCTTTGAAGCACTCATCAATAATAGTCATCCTGCACCATTGGAAGATGTACGCCCAAATGTTGGTAGAGGAATCTCCCTGGCGAAGGATGTGGTCGGTCGTTTCTGACTGTTTCTCGACACAACAATGACAAGCTGACGCCAGGTTGAAGCCGATAGTGGTGAGGGTGTCGTCAGTGGGGAGCTGTAATACCCAGTTTTCCAGATGAGGGTAATTTTGAAATTTTGTAATTATAATTATTTTTATTGGCATTTATTTTATATTATGATTTTTGGTGATTTTTAATTATTTTTAAACTATTTAAAATCATGACTTGTGATTAGGGTGTTTCATCTACCACATTTCTAGTTTGAGGATATTTTGTCATTTTTAAATTATTTGAATTTAATATATATTATTTGGAATTATTATGAATTATTAAGATTTATCAGAATTTATATGATTTTTGGTATAATTTAATTAAGGGTTAATCTAGACTTTGACTAGTGTTGACTTTGGAGCCTAACCTAGAAGCTAACCCTAACTAAGGTGACTTGGTTTAGTATGTAACCTTAGTCTAACCTAGATCGGCCTATGATTTGGTCATTTAGACTCAAGTTAGAATAAAAGGCTTTTAGTCATAAGCCATGACTTATGGTTTTGAAACCAATGATTATAAACTTAAGCCATAGAGGCCCAAAGCCCATAGCCCATTACTAGAAACCCTAACCCTAATCATCATGGCTGGCCACCTAAGGATCATCCCCCTATTTATACTCTCTTCCATTAGGTTAGCCTCTTTAGAAAATAGCAAGTTTGGAAAAAGAGGTAAATCCCATCTTTAGAAATTCATAGAAAATCCATTTTAATTCTTTTTTAATCCAAACAAGTTGCATTAGATCCTAATTCATCTATACTTCCTGTTATATGACGATTATTCCAGCTTAGGATAAATTTAGGAAAGTTTGCTAACAAGGAGGAAAATCTAGAAGAGGGCTTTTGCTTGAGGAGTTCTTCAATAGGTAATTGATACTAAAACCTATTAATTTCTAGTTTTCTTTTCATATAAGGTTAGGTTTAGGAGTCCCCTAACTATAGAAATTAGTTTCGTATCTTGGTGGACTCATTTCGTGTCCGTATCGGACACGTATCCAATAGGATACCTAGGTGTTTGTAGAAATGCCACTTAGGATTTGATTTTCGATTTTTGTAAAAGTAATTACATGTATTCGTAGATCTATATATGTTTTTTAATATTTGTGAAGACTGAGCTAATTATTGTGTCATTTTTGTGTCCTAATACACACTGGACACACAGCACGGGGGGCTCGGTGGGTGTCTTGCTACCCGTGTCTGTTTTCTCGTTGGAAACGGCACGTGGTGACCCCAAAATTTGTGTGTCACGAGATGACTGACACTAAGCCTACAAAATTTTATAGGATTTTATGGAATGGTTTGGGAGTATTTCGATCCGTACAGATTTTGTTCTATCGATGCATAGTCGGCCAATGGCGACTGACACAGTCATCATGTCTCACATAGACACGTTTTGGACACGACTCAGGTTGGTCAACCCCTAGCCCTAGAGGTGGCGAACCTAGGTGCACACCCACGTTGTGTCTCGTGTCATGTCCTAGACACGAGTGCACGCGTACATGACACTGTTATTCACAGTTTTGAGTCTGTGTTCGTATGGTAATTTGGACACGATACGTGTCCAGTTCTTGGACACGAAGACACTCCTTGATGCCATCACTTATCTATCTTCATTACCAACCTACTAATTTAATTAATTAGTTGCTTTTACATTTGAATTTGCCAATTTCCCAATTTTCTGATAAGTACAACTGTCATTGACATTTTCTGAAAAATTCGAATGTATGTTAATATGTTTCATGTGATTAATTCGAATCTAATTAATCCCTATATGTCTGGTGTATTGGTTACATGATTACGATTGATGTTAAAAAAGAATTGGATTCAAATTTGGTTGAATTCCCTGTTTCTGATACACTGTTCCTATTTACAATTTTTGAATTTAAAATAAGTTTCAAACCATTTCTTTTACCATGTTTAAACCACCATATTAGTTCATATACACGTGAAATAACATTACTTGAATGTTGGGTTATAGTTGTATTAGGAAGTGGATATTTGGTTTTTTGAAATGATTATGTGAACTATCACCCTGAAACAGTCTTGCTACTCACTGTTAGTTTAATTTCTTGAATTTAAGTTCTTTTTCTAAACTAATTTTGATGTCAAATGGTCATGTTAGATTCAGCCACATGTGTGTTAGTTTATTGTTAATGTGTTTGCATGTTTTGGTTGAGGATAGCAGGGAAAAAGGGATTTTCGAACTAGGTGTAGACTGATTATGCAAACTGTCATGTCCTGATTTCCTAAGAACCTGAGAAATGGGACTGAACTTGGTCGTGTGTTAACTGAGATTTGTTAAGAATAAACTTGAGAATGGGCAGATCAAGTTATAGGCATCGGGAGTTATTGTTCTGATATTTCAAATTGGGATGGGCTTAGAATAGACTGAGATGTATATAGGTAGCCTGAGATTACACTGTTAATTGCCATTGAACCCTGGAATTTCCTGAGAATGGGTTTCCTATTTACACTAAACAACTGTGACCCTATCCACACTTATACTGGGTTCCTAAGACAGGCCTGGGACTTTAGTATTCACTGAATTGAATTTCTAAAAATTAACCTGAGAATGAATGGCTAATGTACTGAAACCTGTTTTTCCTGAGAATGTTCCTATTCACTAGGATTCACTGATTTAGAATCTTGGGCTTGCATTCATGACATGTAATGAGTTTACCAGAGTTTAGGTTATGTTTGGACTTATGGGTTACCTCATTTAGATATCCTAGGAAGCTTACCTATATGTATGTGAGGTTAAGAGAGAGTGAAGGATTATATGAGGGAACCTACATTAGAGTTGTTTCAAGTTTGGCATTGGGATGACCTGGCTTGCCTTTCCTGGTAGCAGCAGTGCATTGCATTGGCTTGGCTTTGGCAGTACAATAGAATCCTGCAGCAGAGTAGCAGTAGGCTCAGGCATTGCCTTGAGCTTGGCAGTGTGCGTTTGGCATTTGCCTTGCCAAATTCAGAAATGGGTAGCAGCAAGAAGCAGGGGCAGAAATGTTTGACTACCTTGACTTGGCAGGACTGGATTTCTCAGTAAGCTTGTTTGGCTTCGAGTTATGAATTGGGTTACTGTTATGTAATTTGAGTTTACTAAAACTTAAGTTATTGAAATGTTAAACTGAGAATTGAACCTTGGCTGAAAACTAAGAAATTGGTTTCCTTTCTTTCTTTTAATCTGAATTTGAATTCCAGTTTTAAACTAAGACCTGAAAGATGGTATCTAGCTAACTGAATGTTGATTCAATACTAGTTTTCCTAGGTACATTAGTATACTAGAATTTGCATTGGTTCATTTCCTTTAAGGCTAAATTGTATGACATTAGTTCCTATTGAAACTGGCAATTGAGTTTCAAGCAAACTGTCAACTGTCCATTAATGAACTGTCAAACTGAGAATTGATTCTATTAATATCCTGAAATAATTTATTTTCTTATTGCCTATGATTGATTTCCTATAGACACTGCTACACAAATATTAGCTACTGATTTTCCTGTTCACTGTTTTCCTATTGACCAATGTACACACATGCCATACTGTTCACTGTTTTATTTTTCCTAACAATACACACTGTTTTCTGTTTTCCTAATATGCTCACTGATTTCAGGAACACCCTCACACCCTCATGCTATATCTCACACACACTTGAATACACACTCTTGTGCACTCTCATGACACCGAAACACACATATGAACACATGCACATGTGCCGTCCCTATTTTCTATATATATGTGTATATACATATATACATATATATATATATTTGAGATGTATAAAAAAAAAACAAAAAAACAAAAAAATGTATATATATATATTTGAGATGTATATATAGGTATCCTATATATTATAATATGCGTGTGTATTATATTTTAGATATATATATTGTTATGTATATGTGAGTTATGGTTAGTTTATAGGCATGATATAGCCTATGGGTGTGGCTTTAATGCCAGTATAGAGTCTAGATTAGATTTGTTTAGCCTTGTTTAGACCTAGAATAGACTAGTTAGACTAGTATAGACTTGTTTGACTTAGGTTTGACCTAGTTGACCTAGTTTGACTTTTATGGTTGACCAGAGTTGACCAAGAGTTGACTTTGGTCTAGATTGACCCAGATTCATGTAGAATGCATTGACTTGCATCTTATTATCATTTTATACTCATAGTGACTTGTACTGTTCTATAGGAGACAGATGCCACTCTTCGGACAGTAGATACTCTTCAGATACTCAGGATACAGGCAAGTACATTCTCTGATCATTTCATATCCTGTTAGAATTATTTTCCTGCTTTAAATTACTTTACTTGATACTGTCACGTTGGTCACACGGATTAGTACTATATGGATCCCTTCTTGAGATGTTATCCCCTTAGGGAGTATCAGATACTACATGTTCTGTGCGTTTCACTTATATTGTGTATCACTATGCTTCATGGTTCATTAATCACTTGTGACATGTACTCTCATGATCACAGAGTCTTCCTTGAATCATCTATTTATGGGCATTTCTAGAATCACCCATTTTTGGCCCTACCATGTATCACCACTTGTGGGCCATTGCATGGATCATAACATAACATGGCTGGATCCTTGTGTATTGATTGGGGGTACGGGGGAGTAGAAGTAGGCATATGAATAATACCCAAGTAGTATCTCATCTGATCACCTCCGTAGTGTCTCATCAGAATCTCCTATGCCATTCACATGTTTATATTGTACTCTGACTCACTGGCCACTGTTAGTTCTATACTTATAGTAGATATTTCTATTACAGTTCTCTCTGTTTACATTCTGTACTTTCTTCAGTTTTCTGTCTCTTACTTTACTGTATTATTATATTTTCTAACCTGCTATGAACTGTTGAGATGTATTGTGCTCGCTCCGTCATGATTGGGCACCGTTGAATGTTTACAGAGGACGAGGATGAGGCTGGTGTTGACACCTTATATAGGACAGCCCTAGACGACACTTGTAAGCTGGACTCTTAGGATGACCCAGCTCTAGCTGATGACATTACCCCTACTGCCTAGACTAGTTTAGTTAGGCTTTATCTTACTTATGTTATCTTGGGACTAGTTTAGTTAGGCTTTATTTCTGTCATTGAGATCTGGATTAGATATATTCTTTTATACTCTATAGTTGAGACCTTGTATTCTGGATGTTTGCAGAGATGTTATCTTAGACACTTAGACTCTTCTGATCATCTGTATTTTATTTGAGTTATATATCATATGGTGCTTCTTCTTCCTTAGTTGTGATTGAGTTTACATTCTGCTATGTCACCCCCATTCAGGGAGTATAAACTGTTTAGTCTTATACTGTTGGATGCATGAGACCTAGGTCAGCGTTCTACCGTCGACACTACGACGTAGGCAGGATGTACCCACTTTTCGTTCCCTTAATCTAGGGTGCGGGTCTTGACACGTTTTTAGTGGTAGCCCATGCAGGTCGAGTTTATGTAGTGGTATTCGAACTAGAGTATCACTACAGCCTGCAGTAGGAATTATAATATTTTTGAAGGTACTCAATCACACTAGGAAAAACTCTTAATCATATTCCTTTTATCTAAATTGTTGCTTATTGACTTCCCTTGAATATAAACTGTTTCCTTTTGAATTTTTGCTTCATTCTCAAAAATTGCTTCTTGTTTTGATCTGTCTTCATGATGGTTATGAAGACATGATCTTATCGCTCCGGTCCGGGGAATACTATCGAGAGGCTGGCCACCTCTCGTCCTGTTCATCAGGGCCTCGAGACCGCAGCTCCTGTTGTGCCAACTTAGGTTAGCATTTCTTCTATATTGGAGGTGCACCTTTGTCTGTACAGAGACCTTTTCCCGTCATTCCCAATTTCTCTCAGCAGCAGCGGTTCATGCAGCATCAGCAGCAGACTAGGGAAAACCAGCAGGACGAGCTATCGTCAGGACAGTCGAGGATGCACAGACTATTAGAGATCTTGCTGCAAGTTCTGTTCTTCTCTATTCCATTCCCACAATTGTCTCTTATAACTATCTTGAAATTCGATTCCATCTGTTCCTTGTTGACTGATCAATTTGTTCTGTTGTTCCTGTGTTATGTTTGTTTTTTTTCTTCTGAGAAAATTATATGGGCTAGGTCACCTCAGTTATGGGATCTAGAATCTTCGATAGTCGTGTTAGCTGGCATAGTGAGGACATATAGTCAGATTTTGGACGTATTTTTCGGGTGTAGGAATTTAACGTTTTCGCCGTCGCATGCGGCAATGCAGAAATTTTAAATACCATGAACCTAGAGGTATGTACCTTAGTCAAGGGCTCTGTAATTATCGTAGCCTTGCTCACTAGCATGACGAAGACTCTTAACAACATGATTTTGGACAGACGCATTTGATTATACCCTTTCTGTTGTTATAAATAACTTAGGAGTAGGGATATTTAGTTTTGTAGAGCTTATTCATATGTGGTTCTTTCATAGTATAATGATATGACGACTTGTAGAGTGTCTGTACCCTAGAGATGATAGTTAGTAGTGGTATTAGAATAGTAACCCATTGTAGATGATTTTCCTGTTGTTTATAATACCAACCAGTTTATATATAGGATGTTAGTATGCCTTACAGCCTTCATGATTGTTATTACTTTCCTTACCTTTTTCCAGTGAGGCACCCATGACCAGAGCCTGTCCTTGAGAATAGATGTAGTTCACTTAAGACTGAGAGGCCTATATACATATAGATTGCAGATGGTATACTTAGGATATATGTGATGGGTTGTTGTCCTTTAGCATATATATATGTGGTATTTGGGATTGGTGTGCTCGGCTTGTAGGTACTTAGTTATGGGTGACTTGATCGGATTGGGAAGTTAAGAGCTAGCCTGTTATAGAGTTTCCCTTTTTGCTAAATTCTAGTTGCCAACACTTAGGTAGATAGCGTAGGTAAAATCCTAAGAAGTTGACCAGCTGATGACCAAGTACTAGGATGTTGAGAAATTGACAATGTTTGACCTAGAAGGGGTGCGATCATCTTAATTTTGAGGACGAAATTTTTATAAGGTGGGTAGAATTGTAACACCCAATTTTCCAGATGAGGGTAATTTTTAAATTTTGTAATTATAATTATTTTTATTGATATTTATTTCATATTATAATTTTTTGTGATTTTTAATCATTTTTAAACTATTTAAAATTATGACTTGTGATTAGGGTGTTTCATCTACCACATTTCTAGTTTGAGGGTATTTTGTCATTTTTAAATTATTTGAATTTAATATATATTATTTGGAATTATTATGAATTATTGAGATTTATTAGAATTTATATGATTTTTGGTATAATTTAATTAAGGGTTAATCTAGACTTTTACTAGTGTTGACTTTGGAGCCAAACCTAGAAGCTAACCCTAACTAAGGTGACTTGGTTTTGTATGTAACCTTAGTCTAACCTAGATCAACCCATGATTTGGTCATTTAGACTCAAGTTAGAATAGAAGGCTTTTAGTCATAAGCCATGACTTATGGTTTTGAAACCAATGATTATCAACTTAAGCCATAGAGGCCCAAAGCCCATAGCCCATTACTAGAAACCCTAACCTTAATCATTATGGCTGGCCACCTAGGGATCATCCCCCTATTTATACTCTCTTCCATTAGGTTAGCCTCTTTAGGAAATAGCAAGTTTGGAAAAAGAGGTAAATCCTATCTTTAGAAATTCATAGAAAATCTATTTTAATTCCATTTTAATCCAAACAAGTTGCATTAGATCCTAATTCATCTATACTTGCTGTTATATGAGGATTATTCCAGCTTGGGATCAATTTGTGGAAGTTTGCTAACAAGGAGGAAAATCTAGAAAAGGGCTTTTGTTTGAGGAGTTCTTCAATAGGTAATTGATACTAAAACCTATTAATTTCCTGTATTCTTTGCATATAAGGTTAGGTTTAGGAGTCCCCTAACTGTAGGAATTAGTTTCGTATCTTGGTGGACTCATTTCGTGTCCGTATCGGACACGTATCCAATAGGATACCTAGGTGTTCGTAGAAATGCCACTTAGGATTTGATTTTCGATTTTTGTAAAAGTAATTGCATGTATTCGTAGATCTATATATGTACTTTAATATTTGTGAAGACTGAGCTAATTATTGTGTCATTTTGTGTCCTAATACACACTGGACACGCAGCACGGGGGGCTCGACGGGTGTCCTGCTAACCGTGTCTGTTTTTTCGTTGGACACGGCACGTGGTGACACCAAAATTTGTGTGTACGTGCACGAGATTACTGACACTAAGCCTATAAAATTTTATAAGATTTTATGGAATGGTTTGGAAGTATTTCGATCCGTACGGATTTCGTGCTGTCGATGTATAGTCGGCCAATGGCGACTGACACAGTCATCATGTCTCACATAGACACGTTTTGGATACGACTCAGGTTGGTCAACACCTAGCCCTAGAGGTGGCGAACCTAGGTGCACACCCACGTTGTGTCCTATGTCGTGTGTCGTGTCCTAGACACGAGTGCACGCGTGTACCACACTGTTGTACACAGTTATGAGTCTGTGTTCGTGTGGTGATTTGGACACGATTCGTGTCCAGTTCTTGGACACGAAGACACTCCTTGACGCCATCACTTATGTATCTTCACTACCAACCTATTAATTTAATTAATTAGTTGCTTTTACATTTGAATTTGCTAATTTCCCAATTTTCTCATACGTGCAACTGTCATTGACATTTTCTGAGAAATTCGAATGTATGTTAATCTGTTTCATGTGATTAATTCAAATCTAATTAATCCCTATATGTCTGGTGTTTGGTTACATGATTAGGATTGATGTTAACAAAGAATTGGATTCGAATTTGGTTGAATTCCCTATTTCTGATACATTGTTCCTATTTATGATTTCTGAATTTAAAATGAGTTTCAAACCATTTCTTTTACCATGTTTAAACCACCATATTAGTTCATATACACATGAAATAACATTATTTGAATGTTGGGTTATAGTTGTATTAGGAAGTGGATATTTGGTTTTTTGAAACGATTATGTGAACTGTCACCCTGAAACAGTCTTGCTACTCACTGTTAGTTTAATTTCCTGAATTTAATTTCTTTTTCTAAACTAATTTTGATGTCAAATGGTCATGTTAGATTTAGCCACATGTGTGTTAGTTTACTGTTATTGTGTTTGCATGTTTTGGTTGAGGATAGCAGGGAAAAAGGGATGTCCGAACTGGGTGTAGACTGATTATGCTGTCATGTGCTGATTTCCTAAGAACCTGAGAAATGGGACTAAACTTGGTCGTGTGTTAACTGAGATTTATTAAGAATAAACCTAAGAATGGGCTGATCAAGTTGTAGGCATGGGGAGTTATTGTTCTGATATTTCAAATTGGGTTGGGGTTAGAATGGACTGAGATGTATATAGGTATCCTGAGATTATACTGTTAATTGCCATTAAACCCTGGAATTTCTTGAGAATGGGTTTCCTATTTACACTAAACAACTGTGACCCTATCCACACTTACTCTGGGTTCCTGAGATAGGCCTGGGACTTTAGTGTTCACTGAATTAAATTTCTAAAAATTAACCTGAGAATGAATGGCTAATGTACTGAAACCTATTTTTCCTTAGAATGTTCCTATTCACTAGGATTCACTGATTTGGAATCTTGGGCTTGCATTCATGACACGTAATGAGTTTACCTGAGTTTAGGTTATGTTTGGACTTGTGAGTTATCTCATTTAGATATCCTAGGAAGCTTACCTATATGTATGTGAGGTTAAGAGAGAGTGAAGGATTATATGAGGGACCCTACATTAGAGTTGTTTCAAGTTTAGCATTGGACTGACCTGGCTTGCCTTTCCTGGTAGCAGCAGTGCATTGCATTGGCTTGGCTTTGGCAGTACAATAGAATCCTGCTGTATAGTAGCAGTAGGCTCAGGCATTGCATTGAGGTTGGCAGTGTGGGTTTGGCATTTGCCTTGCCAAATTCTGAAATTGGAAGCAGCAACAAGCAAGGGCAGAAATATTTGACTGCCATGATTTGGCAGGGCTGGATTTCTCAGTAAGCTTGTTTGGCTTCAAGTTACGAATTGGGTTACTGTTATGTAATTTGAGTTTACTAATACTTAAGGTATTGAAATGTTAAACTGAGAATTGAACCTTGGTTGAAAACTGAGAAATTGGTTTCCTTTCCTTCTTTTAATCTGAATTTGAATTCCAGTTTTAAACTAAGACCTGAATGATGGTATCTAGCTAACTGAATGTTGATTCAATACTAGTTTTCCTAGGTAAATTAGTATACTAGAATTTGCAATGGTTTATTTCCTTTAAGGCTAAATTGTATGACATTAGTTCCTAATGAAACTGGCAATTGAGTTTCATGCAAACTGTCAACTGTCCATTAATGAACTGTCAAACTGAGAATTGATTCTCTTAATATCCTGAACTGATTTATTTTCCTATTGCCTATGATTGATTTCCTACAGACACTGCTACACAAATGTTAGCTACTGATTTTTTTGTTCACTGTTTTCCTATTGACCAATGTACACATATGTCATACTGTTCACTATTTTCTTTTTCCTAACAATACACACTGTTTCCTATTTTCCTAATATGCTCACTGATTTCAGGAACACCCTCACACCCTCATGCCATATCTCACACACACTTGAACACACACTCTTGTGCACTCTTATGACACACACACACATGAACACATGCACATGTGCCTTCCCTATTCTCTATATATATGTGTATATACATATATACATGTATATATATATTTGAGATGTATATATAGGTATCCTATATATTATAATATGTGTGTGTATTATATTTTAGATATATATTGTTATGTATATTTGTGTTATGGTTGGTTTATAGGCATGATATAGCCTATGGGTGTGGCTTGAATACCAGTATGGAATCTAGATTAGACTTGTTTAGCCTTGTTTAGACCTAGAGTAGACTAGTTAGACTAGTATAGACTTGTTTGACTTAGGTTTAACCTAGTTGACCTAGTTTGACTTTTAAGGTTGACCAGTGTTGACCAAGAGTTGACTTTGGTCTAGATTGACCTAGATTCATGTAGAATGCATTGACTTGCATCTTATTATCATTTTAGACTCATAGTGACTTTTACTTTTTTATAGGAGAAAGACACCACTCCTTGGACAGTAGATACTCTTGTAACGCCCCAGTCCCAAAATACGTAGGACTAAGTACGTAGACATGCCAGCTGTATTCATACGAAGTATACTCCAATATATGGAAGCCTCGTATAAATACAAAAGCTGTAAAATGCAGTAGAACCAAAACTAATCTCATCCACACAAAATAAATGAATAAAAGATATCATATAATGATAGAGAATTGTCATTTGGTACATGTAGTTGGGCGGAGACAAATCCATTACCAACAAGGTAAGGAAAAATACATGAGAAAGAAATAATTTTGGCGAGCGAAGCGAAGACGATCCTAATGAAATCATCCTCGAAGGAATGACGATGATCACGGCTAGAGCTAGAGCACCTGCGAAAGACAATAGCACACACCTGGGGAGATCACCAGGTCCTCAGAGGGACGTAACAAGACACATAATATCATGCCACATAAACTGAATAAATATTGCTCAAATAAATAGGGAATGCCTACAATAGGGTACCTAACCATACTATAGTGAGAATGTAATAAAGAAAAAACCTTTGACGCATGGGCCGGATCAGGAATATCAGGAATCAGGACCGTACCTTCCACTGGAGATAACCGGCTATCAGGATCGTACCTTCCACTGGAGATATCCGGCAATCAGAGCAGTGCATATATGACCCATACATAAAGGAGATGTTCTTCCCACCCAATGCCTACCATGTTGTATCCACAACAGTAACCTCTATAACCGCTAAGTCAAACTAGCATGTAACTTCTATTAGCGGTTATTCCTATCGTACGGCTTATACGTACCGGTGGCCAGCCAGTCACGCATGTCCGTGTTCTACATGCGACACACAACTTCGTGATACAACGTGTCAAGGCCATGAATGCAACACACAAGGTGGTCCCTTAAATCTAGGTTTAATGTGTAAGAAAAATAATACATAGCAGAAAATATAAATGAACAGTAAGTTCTAACAGGTTTTGCTATGTATCACAGTTTATTTTGCATAAAGAAAATAATATTAATGCATGAAATATGAGCTAGAATAATTAAACAGCAAAATGGCAAGGTGTCTTGCCTGATAGTACGCCTAGTGTGCTGCAATGATCAAGCTGGCATGAACTGTGATCTCGGTGCAACCACTATGCAAGGGGACCTCGGATGATGGCACAGACATGTCCATTGGGTCTAGAAGGGTCAAATTTGTTAGGGTCAATATGAGGTAGGCTTGAAATTGGCGAGGGAATAGGAAGGATTTGGTTATGAACAATAATAAATATTCAAAGAATTTAATATAATAAAAAATCCATAACTATTTTTTAAAAAAAATACCTTTTATTTGAAAACTATGTTTGTTAATCAATTATAAATAAAAACTAGGTTTTTTTTCCATTATTCAAAATATTAAAATAATTAATTAAAAATATAAAAAAATAATTTAGGCTAAAAAATAATTTTCATCAAATATAAATAAAAGCCATAAATAATACAAATAATATAACACTAATTTAGGTAAACACTTAAAATACTTGAAAATATTGAAAAATCATTTTAGAGTTAAAAATCTATTTTAGTCAAAATAGGATTTTTGGTCATAGACAATATGTTAAAACACCATTAAACAATATAGTAATATTTTTATGACTTGAAATCAATTTTGAAATTACGTATATCATCACGCATCAATAAACTTTTGTTACCAAAATAATTTGGAAAATTATTATATATTTATTTATCTAATGCAACAAAATACTGAGGATAATAACAATGATAATGATAAAACTTTTAACGATGTATTACAATAATAATAACAATAATAATAATAATAATAATAATAATAATAATAATAATAATAATAATAATAATAATAATAATATCAATAGCAAAAGTCTGCTGTCTTTGCCTTTATATATAAAAAAACAAATTAATAATAATAATAATATTTACCAAATAAAGAAGAAACAATAAAAAAATTTACCAAACACGAAAAAGAAAAAATCATCAACAAAAAAACACAAAGCAGCAGTCAATTGACTGCTGCTGTTCTTGAAATTAGAAAAAGACAAAAAGAGAAAGGACGGAGAGAGAGATGAAAAGAAAAGAAAAATCGTGTGAGAAAAGAGAGAGAGGGGAAGAGAGTGGGGTGTTGGAGCGGTCTGGCGGTGTTGGGGGCTCGTCCGGGGAGCGATCGGGGAGGCGCGCTTGGAGATAGGGTTTCACCGGCGGTGAGAGGAAGGGCACGACGGCTTGGGGCGATTGACACGGAGGCTAGGGTTTTCCGGCTCGCGCGGTAGGCGCTGCGCCGGAGGAGGCGGAGGGTCGAAGATTCTGGAGTCTGGAGCACGGGCGGATGGCGGTGGCAAGGTGGGGCGCGGAGCTGCCGGCAGCTTGGTTAGCGGCAGAGGGTTTGGGGAGATGAGGGCGGAGCCGGAGTGAGGCGGAGTTCGGGGTTTTCGACCGGGGCTAAAGAATGCGGGGCGGCACTGCGACTGCTCCGGTGGTGGAGGGGTGCACGAGCGCGGCCGTTCGGCATGGCTCGAAGGCAGTGGGGCAAGGTCGTCACGGTGGAGTTGGGAGCTGCTCGGTGCGGAGGTGAGGGGGTGTTCGGTGGAGCTGACTCAGGGACGGCACGACGAGAGCTCGGCGGCTCGATGGCGCGTCCGAGTGCGGCTCCGGCGAAGGTAAGCCTGTGGTGCTGGTGGTGTTCCTATTTTATTTATTTTTTAGGGTTTTTGTTTTGGGGGTTCTGGGTGGCCGACTGTGGTAGTCGGTGGTGGTTTATGACCGGGATGGTGGCGGTGGTGCTGACAGTGGAGATGGCCGACGTGATGGTTTGTGGCAGTGGTCATGGGATAGGGTGGTGATATCGAAGACAATGTGGTGGCGACGATGGTGCTGGTAGGGATGGTGGAGAAGTTTGGGAGGAGGTGAGGGTGCTAGCGTAGTGGTGGTCAGGAATCCGGAAAGTCGACCGTAGGCATTGGCGGCAAGGGTCAGGAAAAATTAGGTTTAGGGGCTAGGATTTACTGTCGCGTGTCGGGGGTGTGTCCGACACGAGGAAAATGTATATGTAATGAAAAAATAGTGGAAGAAAAATATGGACAAGGACACGATGCACTCACGGTTGATTTTGTGGAGAATTTGAAGAATAGAAATACATGGATGAGTACCTGCCTATTTATAGGATGTGGGAATTCCCATTAAGATAAGGATTAAGATATTTAAAACCTAATTTATATAATTTGCTACTAATTTAAAATCAATAAAATCTAAATCCAAATTCAATTCAAATCAAATTTAAATCTAATTAAATTTACATCCTTTAGTTTAAAACCAAATGAGATAATTCTAATTCCAAATATAGATATTACTTTAAACTATTTAAATAAATCCAAAAATTAAATCAAGATTTAAATGGCCACAATAACTTCCAAAGATATTTTTCAAATTCCCAATAATAATAATTTCAAAAATAATAAATATTTTTAAATATCTTTTTGAATAATAAAACATTAATATTAATAAATCTCAAAAATTATATTTTTATTTAAAATAGACTAATAGATAATTACGAAATATATGTATGCACAAATAATGCATACTTGATTATGCTTTTTTTTTTCTAGCATACAATAAAATATTATTTATGATTAATAACTGCTAAAAATAAAAGGCTTTTATAGCAAGAATAATAATTATATAATATTTTGAAAATGTATAATAAAATAGAAAAATTAATTTTTTCTAAAATATGTACGCTCGCACATATTCGCACTCGACGAGCCACTACGAAAAAATAAAATTTTGTGTGCGACGTACAATACGACTATGCAACGTATAATACAAAATTTTAATTCAGTACCAAAATCGATAAAAAAATATAGTAGAAATTTAGGGGTTTTACATTTCTTCAGATACTCAGGATACAGGCGAGTACATTTTCTGATCATTTCATATACTGTTAGAATTATTTTCCTGCATTAAATTACTTTACATTATACTATCACGTTGGTCACACGGATTAGTACTATATGGATCCCTTCTTGAGATGTTATCCTTCCAGGGAGCATCGGATACTACATGTTCTGTGTATTTTACTTATATTATGTATCACTATTCTTCATGGTTCATTGATCACTTGTGACATGAACTCTCATGATCACAGAGTCTTCCTTGAATCACCCATTTATGGGCATTCCTAGAATCACCTACTTTTTGGCCTATCATGTATCACCCCTTGTGGGCCATTGCATGGATCATAACATAACCTGGCTGGATCCTTGTGTATTGATTTGGGGTACGGGGGAGTAGAAGTAGGCACGTGAATAATACCCAAGTAGTATCTCATCTGATCACCTCTGTAGTTGTTTTCCATAAATAAATTCCTTTATTTATTGTATATCTGGGAAAATTACAACTGTGGGAATCTGATCTAGAAGACGATCACTTTATCCCTTGTACTATGCGAAGAAGAAAAGCTCTCAAAATTTTGACAGTAGATAACTATGTATATGTCCAATGAATGAGAAAAAGAACTCTATTTATAGAGTCAAAAATAATAACTGAAAAGATAACTGTCTTCACAGCCTGTGCTTAGTTGAAAATCACGCAGGATTTAACGTACGCAAGGTTGTGAGCAGTTACTGGACGTGGCCTGTAACTGTTGGACACATGGCAATCATGCATGAGTCGTGTGCAAGTTACAGGACACGCAGGCGAGAGATCAGTGGCATGGCTGCCACGTACTCCAATTTGATGAAATCCACGCAGACTTGTTGAAGACGAAATCCACGCAGACTCGGGGTAGAAAGCTTCAAAATCCATGCAAACTTGGGGCAAGAAGCTTCAGAATCCACGCAGACTTTGATGAAGAAAACTTCAGAATCCACGCAGACTTGAGGAAGAAAACTTCAGAATCCACGCAGATTTGAGTGAAAACTCAAAATACACGCAGACTTGTGATAGAACTGCCAGTTGTCTTGATTCAGCGTGCCTCGACTGACACAAAATCTCTGGCAGCGATTGCTTTTGTCAGTCACATTAAATGACAAGAAGCTCTTTTGGTACGCCAACTTGACGAAGGTTGAGTCTTGTTGAAGAAGATTTCAAAAATCACGCAATAGACGGCTGTGATCTCTCGAATTCTGTGCATACTTGGCATACGAAGAGACATTCTTCGACTGTCGTGCTGTCAGTCATAATTACTCTCTGACAAATGATGAGCTGTCTCCCCAGCGTGATTTGTAAATATTGTCCTGATCAACTGAGCGTGACTTTTGACTCTGTCCTGATCAACTCAGCGTGACTGTCATTTTTATAGGCCTACAAGACCCCCTTCAAAGTTTTCGAAAAATTGAAAAGACTTCAAAATTTTCGAAATACTTTGAAAATAAGATGATAAAATGAAATCAGTCACGCTGAGATGACTTTAAATTTTTCGAAAGTCGGAAAGACTTCGAAGTTCTTTGAGAATATCCAAATGAACTTATTAAATGTCATGATGACTCTTCATTTTCTAAGACTGATTACATCCAGTTTATGGTGGAATATGAACCGCCGGCGAGCTCTGTTATATAAACAGGGAGAGGATTCATTTAATCTTCATCTTACGTCAACATGACACCAAAAGAGAAAGCTGAGGAAGAAGGACGCAAGTTGGGCTTTTGTTCCTATGGTGACCCCACTTTTGGGGGTAAAGAGCCAGAGCCCCTTATCTTCGAACTCAAAGATGATCCCCTGCAACTAGCCAAGAATTTCTTGAGCTATTTTGGCTTAGATGGCTCGTTCTCTTCTGATGGGTGCAGCCTCATAGAGCAGCGTGAAATGTTGAAGGCTCTGTTACACCGCATGGGGGTCAAAAGCGTAGAAGAACTAGGCATTAAGCTCAGTCGCTCTGGAAAATAGAGCGTGTCTTTTGTGCTTTTGTTGCACTCTTTTTGTTTTGTCTTTTGTAAGGCCATCAGTGCCTGTCTTGAAGAATGAAGTACAACTTCTGTGTTTAATCTGCGTGCATTAATGAAGAATATTAATTAGCACCCTTTGACTATTTCCAATGTTGCTCTGTCTTCCAAAGCACACGTAACACTCATTCCACGGTTTACGAGCGCTATTTATGCAGATCTTTTCCAAGAATAGACTTGTACTTTGCCCTTTAAATAGATAGAAGAGTTTCACAGATACTCATCTCCCATTCGTCTTCTTCTTCTCTGAGAATGAAATTTTTGGGAGATTTCACTCTCAAACAGGAAAGCAATGTTTTCTAATGTTCAACTTCTGCGCACTGTATCAAACATGAGTTTGCCAATCCTTAGCACCAAACTTGAAGGTAAGTCAGTGTAATACGTGTACTATTTTTGCTGTTGAAGATAGGCTTTCTGTTTCTTGTTTCTGATTTGAACAATACAAGCCTGTTTCTGTTTGATAAATGCACGCTGAATGATTTCTGTTGATCTAATCTTTTTCTTCTTAATACTTTCTGCAGAAACTTGGCTGAAAATTTTCTTCATAACTGGCATTGGGGATGTGGATGCTGTGGAGAATATCCTGCTGACATCTACATCAGGGAGCTCATACGCTTTTGACGCGTAAATCAGACAACTCAGAACTCTTCGTGGGATAGAAGGGTCTTCCTCAGATGGTAGGAAGAGCCTTTATACATGAGAGTTGGATGGTGGAGTCACCTCTACCCCGAGAAATCGGGTAGTAGAGTTCCTTTCACGGGAGAACTAGGAATTGTATCCCAAGGTTTGGATACATTCCTGTCTTCCTTGAGAGGTTACCCCCAATCCACCAGTTTTATTGGCAGCACCACGACTTCGGGCTGCCATACTCTGTGGTTCTCCTCTCGTCTGAGAGAGAAGACCAGATTTTGATTCCTGCTGATCTGGTCGTGACTGGGACCCAGACAGTCAGGAACTGCCACCAACAACGAACCTGACGGAGAAGGTCCGACGGAGAAGATCCAAAGAAAAAGATAGATCTCTATTAGGTTATTGTTGTGGTGTAGAATGAAAATCCAAGATTTGTAATAGATTTCCATTATGATTTGTAAGAAAGTCTAAGAAAATATAATAGACTTTTTGTGGTGAAATGAGAATGGAAATGATAATTCTTCTATGCTCAAAGATTTGTATTTGTGGATAAATTATGGACATGATAGATAATGAAATCTTCTTTTCTATTTTAGAGTATATGATATTATCAGAGGTATTATGGACGTGATAATATGTAGGAACTCAAAAGAAAATAGATTGATTTCTATGCAGAGGTCAAAAATGACAAATAAGCAAGTAGATTCGGAATTGATTCAGAGGTTATGAAAAGGTGATCAATAACGAATCCCCACTTAATAAATTGATAGAAGATCATGAACGGACGAATAAATGAACAGATGAACCGTCAAGTATTAATGAATGTGTGAATCGTCGGATGAACACAATTAATGGATAGATGAACCGTCGGATGAACGTGACGTTTCATTATTTGTAGAACTTCTGCCTATAAATATAGCAGAAATCTGACAAGAACGAACACTTCTTCTTTCAAACATAAAAATGTCGTCTGAAGAAGCATCCAAGAAAACTGGAATTACCTCAAAAGTTCAGAAAGGCACTGAAGAACACCCTGCTGATCCTGTTCAATCGAAGAAGACGGAAGCAGGCGAAGGTTCGTCTGCACCCAAGCCACCAAGGGACATTCTGGATTTCCTGCTCGAACCAGGAAAGACTGAAGAAGAAGAAGCCATGAGGATGGCCGTTTGCAAGTTCCTCGTGGGTTCTAGCAAGGAGGTTCTTGACTCTTTTGCTGATCACATCTTCGAAAAAGACTGCAGTGGCCCACATCCAAATGTAGAAAAGGATGATAGTGATCTTCTTTAATATCATGTATCATCATTCATGATAAAAATAAAATAAAATTTTTATTTCTAAACATGAAACGGGAAAACTGTACTTTTGGTCACTGAATGTTTGCATGACCCAAGTTTTAGTCACTCAAAGATATTTTCCAAAAATTTAGTCACTGAATGTTTGGTCGTCCAAAAAAATGGTCACTCTGTTAAATTGTTGTTTGTTTTGTTAACAATTTTTGTTGACATGGCATGTTATGTGCTATGTCAGTCGTTAAGTATGACGTGGCACATTCACGTGGGCTATTTTTGTGTTTTATTTTTCAAAAAATTCGGTGTGTATAAGTTTCTTTAAAAAAAAAATAAAATACCATGTCATAAACATTGAAACATGGCACATAACTTAATACCCAAACGAAATTTTTTGTAAAATAAAACCCAAAAATAGCCCACGTGGATGTGTCACGTCATACTTAACGACTGACATGGCACATAACATGTCATGTCAACAAAAATCGTTAATAAAACAAACAACAATTTAACATAGTGACCATTTTTTTGGAAGACCAAACATTCAGTGACTAAACTTTTGGAAAATATCTTTGGGTGACTAAAACTTTGGTCAGACAAACATTCAGTGACCAAAAGTATAGTTTTCCCAACATGAAATTGTCTGATGATTACAAGCATTTACATTTATACATAGTACTTTTTAAGGAATTTGCCATTAATAGGCATCAAAACTTTTCGACCATCCAATTCTGAGAGTTGATAAGCTCCATTTGAGAAAACTTTGCTCACAATATAGGGTCCTTCCCACTTTGTGTCAAATTCGCCCTTGCTCATATGAGTCATAGTCATAGGACGTCTGACTGTTAGAACAAGTTCTCCTTTTTGATACGCCCGAATTCTGACTTTCTTATTAAAAGCTCTTGAAATTCTAGCTTGATAGAATTCAATATTCTGTTGAGCAGATAATCGCTTTTCATCCAGAGCTTCTAATTCTTGAAGTCGAAGACGATCATTATTTTCTGCAGTGAGTTCATTAGCGATTGCTATCCTTAAAGAAGGAATTTGAATCTCTAATGGAAGAACAGCTTCGCAACCATACACGAGAGAGAAGGGTGTATATTTAGTAGCATTACGAACTGTAGTGCGATAAGCCCACAAACATTTACCGAGCTTCTCACTCCAATTACGTTTGTTAGTAGAGACAAACTTCTTTAGGAGTTTGATGATGGTCTAGTTGAAAGCTTCTGCTAATCCGTTAGCTGCCGGATTATATGCGGTAGAAGCCACATTGTTGATCCGGTGATCGTCACAGAATCGAGTAAACTTCTGACTGACGAACTGTGGTCCGTTATCATGAATAATGCGTCGAGGAACACCAAATCTGTAGATGACGTGGTGCTTAATAAAGCAAATGACGTTGGACGTCTTAACTTCAGACAAAGGAATAGCTTCGGCCCATTTGGAGAAGTAATCGGTTATTGCAAGAATAAACCAATGACCCTTGGATGACGGCGGATTGATCGGACCAATAATGTCCATGCCCCAAGCTTCGAAGGGCCATGATGCTGCCGTCGGATATAAAAATTCCGAAGGTTGATGAATAAAATCCGCATGGATTTGACAAGCTTTACACTTCTTTGCATATTCGACGGCGTCTGATACCATAGTAGGCCAATAATAACCCATACGTCGAATACGGTCTTGAAGTTTTGGTCCAGCTGATGTGCTCCACAAATTCCATCATGTGCTTCACGAATAATTTATTGAGCCTCGTCACCGGCAACACATCGGAGAAGTAAACCATCATAGGCTCGACGATATAAGGTCTTTGTTGTATGATTATAATAGAATCGGAATGATCGTCGTCTGATAGATGCTGCTTCACTCGGATCATCCGGAAGAATATCATACAATACAAAATCTAAGAAAGGAAGTCTCCAATCCGTATCGTATTTTGATTCTCGACCGAATGACTGAAGATTAATTCCATGCTGGAATCAGATGAAGATGATAAAGATTTACGACTAAATCCAAATCCTCTTGTTGTGTTGACGTCATGAGATGTTGATTCTTCAATGTCAACTGGAAGTCCTAGGGTCAGGTTATTTTCAAGATAAAATAATTCTCGATTGCGATTAATAATCATTTGTTGTCGTCTAATTGGGATAGCCAACACTGTTGCAAGATTAGCTAGAGCATCAGCTTCTGTGTTACATGCTCGTCTAACATGTTCAATGAAGAATTCTTCAAACGAAAAAACCATAATTATAGCTGATCTATGATAAGGAACCAGATCTTGATGGCGGACTTCATAAGTACCCCTTATCTGATTGACAATGAGTTTAGAGTCTCCGTACGCCTCCAAATGTTGAATATTTAGATGTTTAGCGAGTTGAAGACCAATGAGTAATGCATTGTACTCAGCTACATTGTTTGAACACGGCTGATCGAGAGAATAAGCTCTTTGGATAGCAAGACCTTCTGGCGATACAAGAATGATTCCAACTCCAGCGATAATATCACCATTAGGACTTATCCTTGAAGCTCTATCAAAGAATAGATGCCAAGTAGGATCTTCTTCAGCAATTTGGTTTGAATCTAGGACTTCATCTGGAATTTCGTCATAGAGTTTTGAATCTTCTGGAATTGAATGAGCAGCCAGAAAATCAGCTAAAGCTTGTCCTTTGACTGACTTCTGAGGAATATAATGCATGTCATACTGAGTAAGTAGGATTCCCCAGTTAGCTAATCAAGAATTCAAAACACTGGGTTTCTTCATCATGATCCTTATAGGATTGATCCTGGAGATGACATGAATAGTCTGGCCAATGATATAATGTTGTGTCTTTTGAACAGCGAACATCAAGGCTAGACATTCTTTTTCGACCGGTGAATATCGAGGTTCAGCTTCGGTCATAGTACGACTGAGATAGTAGATGGCTTGTTCATGACCATTTTGATTCTTTTGAGCGAGTAATGCACCCAATGAATGACTCATTGCTCGAGTATATAGGAGAAATGGAATTCCTGAAACGGGAGGTAGCAATACTGGAGGGCTCATCAGATATTATTTTATATCATCGAATGCTTTCTGACATTCATCATTCCAGACAAAAGAAACACCTTTCTTCATAAGTTTGTTGAATGGTCTGTAGCGTCCTGATAAATTAGAGATGAATCTCCTGATATAAGCGATCCTTCCTTGAAATCCTCGTAGCTCTTTTAAGGTGCGTGGAGAAAGCATCTCTTGGATGGCTTTGATCTTCTCAGGATCCACGTGGATACCTTTAGAGGTAATGACGAAGCCGAGAAATTTACCACTAGAGATGCCTAAGAAGGACTTAGTAGGGTTCATCTTTAATTGATGCTTACGCATTAGATCAAATATAGTCTTCAAATCTTGGATATGATCCTCCTTTTATCGACTTTTGACTGCAATATCATCAACATAGCATTCGACTATTTTCCATAAATGTTCACGGAATATAGTGCTCATAGCTCGTTGATAAGTTGCTCCTGCATTCTTGAGACCGAATGGCATAACTGTATAACAGTATGTACCGATCGGCATTCTGAAAGAAGTGTGCTTCTCGTCATCTGGAAATATTTTAATCTGATTGTATCCAGAATACCCGTCCATGAATGACATCCGCTCAAATCCACAGGTATTATCAATCATGACATCAGTGATTGGTAGAGGGAATTCGTCTTTAGGGCATACCGCATTAAGATCGCGAAAGTCTATGCATACTCTGACCTTGCTAGTCTTTTTAAGGACAGGAACTATGTTAGCCACCCAATCGGGATATTGTTCCTCTCTAATAAACCCGGAGGTTATGAGTTTATTAACTTCAACTTCAATTGCATCCATAATATCTGGACAAAATTGTCGCTGTTGTTGTTTGACCGGTTTAGCATTCGGCAAGATATTGAGCTTGTGAGTTGCAATTTGTGGATCAAGTCCTGGTATATCTTCATAACTCCAAGCGAAGACATCGATGTAGTCACGAATGAGTTTGATCATGTCTTGCTTATCAGGTTCAGAAAGACTTTCACTGATGAATATTGGTTTGGGAGATCCCTCTTCACCAACACCTATTTGAACAAGTTTGTCTTCAGTCGGAGGTTCTTTTTGCTCGAAACGGAACTCCCATTGATTATCTAATCTTTGGGCCCATTGTTCTGATTCAGGTGAGATTTCAAACTCTTCTTCGTCTTCATCACTTTCTTCAGAATGGTCAATGGAAACCATATTGGAAGACAGAAGGTTGCAGTGGAAGTTACTGATACTCGTATCGGAATCCCAAGAGGTGGTACTAGAAGAATCAGGTCTCTTATCTTCGTCAGACTCGGGACCTTCATGGATAATATTGATAAAAGGAGTAGGGGCTATATAGCCCAGTCCGCATTTCGTCTTTCCATATTTCAGAGGAGGAATACGAACAGGCATTTTTCTTCCCTTTCCACTATTGAGGCCAGTCCTGAAGTCATAGCCCATATTTTTGATGATGTCTTTAGATTGCTGACTACAACGACGTAGTTGTAATATTCCATTATCATCATTTTTGTCTTTATCTTCAAAATCAGAAGGACTTTGGGGCCCTTTATAGAAGAATATTGGAATATCTTCTGGCTTTCTGCTGGGAACTAGAAAGTATAAAGATTGTACAGGTTCTAGGGATACATCTGTATGAACAGTCTGTACAACCCCTACGGTTATTGCGTTCAAGTCATCTAACAAATGTAAATAACTATGAACATAATTACACACATCAGCATACTTCAAAGATGGAGACTTTTCATTAAATATAAAAGCAGCAGTATTTACATTGGGAGAAGGCTGAGCCTTAGAGATTTTAGCCAAGTCAATGACTAAAGGGGGAGAAGAAGAACGAGAAGAAGCATTGTTTCGATTAAGATCGATAACAAATGGCTCAGAAGAGGTGAGCTCCCTTAAAGTTTGAGATGGAAGAATAATCCGCCCTCCAACTGTAATTAGTAGAGTATCCTATTTCATATGTGGAGATGCAGGAATTACAGTACGTCCACTGACAGGAATAATCATTGTGTCTTGAGCAAACGACTGAGGTAACGGAGAAATCCGTCCACTCACCGGAATGATGAAAGAACCTTCTTTAGAGAGTTTGGGAGATTGTTGCTGAATAGTTCGATCTTTAACAGAAATTATTAAGGTCTCACTTTGTGAATCCTCTTTCTCCATAGCTTGTATAACCCTTGTATACTCTTCTTTGTACATTCGGGAATCATTGAAATAAGCTTCAACCCCATGGAAGGGATTTATATCAGCAACTTCTTTTTGTACTCTTCCATTGCTATCAATGTATTTAAAATACTGATGAAGAGAAGAAGGCACCACATTATTTTCATGAAGAAAGGGCCTCCCCAGAAGAAGATTATAGGATCCCACGATCTCGATCACATAGAAAGTGACTTTGGATCTGAAATCGCATATCTGAAGCTTCAGATGAATCTTTCTGAAAGGCTCACTTCGGCTTTGATTGAATCCCAGGATAGTAGTAACCGTCTTAGAGAGCTTGTGAAGTGGGATTTTTAATTCATCCAACAGACTCTTCATCATTATGCTTATAGCAGACCCTGGATCAATGAGGATACGATCTATCTTCATCGTATCGATATAACCAGTGTAGTAGAGAGGCCGATCATGTCGATTATCCTCCAATAGCATGTCGTCTTGTGTAAAGGTGATATTTGGAATAATAACCAATATACTGTTGTAATGTAAGCAAGTGGCAGGTTCTGCATCTGGCTTCTTCAATTGTGCAAGACAAGAGTCAGCTTGTAGAAGTGCTTCACTTAATGTCTCTCGAGTCTCTTTGGAAAGACGTAGAAGTTCAAAGAGGTACATTCTAGCTGGAGTATTAGCAAGCTGAGCTAAAATGTCAAAATTAAAAGGCTTCTGAAGTCCAAGAGGAGAGGACTTCTTGATTGGCTTATCAAACCGAGCCTGTTGTTTGCCTTTCTCCAGAGCTGTAGGCTTGGGAGGAACAGGTTCAGTAGATGATTCTTCTTCAGGAGGAACATTCGAAGCATCTTTATCAGCTGGAGGGATATCAAGAGGATCCTCAGGATTCTTGGAATAATCCTTTAGATAAGGCTTCCCCGTTCGAGTAGCACTAACAAGTGCTTCTTCTTTCTCTTTTGGCTCTATGTCAGGAATAGATCCAAGAGAAGTCATATGACATGACTTAATCTTTCCAGCCTTCTTGGACTTTCGAGAAGTAGTCTTTTGAGGAGAAGGCGATTTAAAATCTGCCACTAGATCAGGATGGATCCATATGATTTCTCCAGTTTCCAAAGTGATTGGCACTAATCCTTCAGACTGTGGAGGAGGAAGATTCACTATGTCAAGAGTTGCCTTAGAAATAGGAACGATCCCACTTTCAAGGAGTTGAGGAGGAAAATCTCCGAATTGCATAGAGACGACGTTGGAGGTGATGGTCTTCTCTTTTGGAGTAAGAAAGATAGCTCCAGATTTAATCATTTCTTGGATCTTTCCTTTCAGTACATAACATGTACGAATTGTATGACCCAGCATTCTGTGATATGGGCAGTATTTGGGATGATCTGTTTTACCAGCTTTATCAGGTTTCTTGATCTCAGATAATTGTATCTTATTACCTTTCAGCAGACATTCAAAGATACCAAGGACATCGTCGTCATCGAAAGAGTATTCTTCTTTGGGCGAGGTGTTCTTGGTTGTTGAGTTGTAGGAGAAGTTTGAACAGTTGATGCATCTTTGCTCTGAAGATTAACTTCAAGAGTTTCTTTTCCCTTGCGAGCATTGTTTTTATTGTTAGTACCTTGACCTGTTTCTTTAGGAGTCATCTGCACTCCTAAACCTTTGAAGGTTTCAGCACTAATTTCTGCGGCCTTGGCACTAACTATAAAAGAAGGCCAGTCTTGGAATTGAGTGGATCCTGTCCACATACTGATGATTGGCAACAAGTTTGATTTGCATGTGTCGATGGTGACAACATCAGGAGTTCCAAGAGGCATCTTCAGAGCTTCTCTTCGAAACCGTTCAATGTACTCTTCTGTAGTTTCATTATTTTTCTGCTTGATTCTAATAAGAGCAGACATAGTCATGTCATTGAGCCCTTCATAGAACCGTTCAAGAAATATCTGTTTGAAACCGAAAAATGAGGTAATGCTCCCATTTGGGAGACTTCTATACCATTCATAAGTCGTTACCTTGAGACATCCAACAAACACCCGAGTAAGGAGGGCGTCGCTTGGTTGCAGCTGATCAGTCATCACTTTAAAGTGATTAATGAACTGACTTGAAGAAGTGGTTCCATCATAGAATGAGATAGTGGAAGGCTTGTATTTAGGAGGATACGATACTTGCTTCCATTCTATCGGATAAGGTTGTTTGATGCCTAACCTTTGTAAACCATCTTTCTATTTGAATGCCTCGAATTGAGTTTTGAGATTCCTCAATTCTTCATTAACAACTCCGGAAGATTATGGAGTTGTAACTTGTAGAGAATAGTTTGAGGAGGAACAGCATTATAAGCACTACCCCCAGCTCCAGAGAGACTAGAGTTTGGTTGAGCTGGTCCAGGAGTATTGGATTGTACTGCTGGAGGAACTTGTACTGGACTCATATCAGTGTCAGTTGGTATGGCATCTGGTACAGTCTGTCGATTTTGCATCTGTATTGCCATGAGTTCATACATCGACTTCATAGTATCAGCCATAGACTTCATTTGTTGTTCCAAAGAAGCAATTCTTTGATCTTGAGGAGTCAAGGAAGAAGAAGGTTCATCAGTATTCCCATCAACCATATAAGTCATGACTGTACGAGGAATTATTGATGAACTGGTAGATGTTGTTTGTTCTGAATCATTGCTTTGTGCATCAAAGTCAATTATAGGAGAACTACCCCCAGTAGGAAGAGGTGGGAAGTTAGATTCTCCAAGGAATTCAAAATCATCTTCAGAGATCAAATTTCTTTGACTAGAGGCCAGGACTCTTGCTCTGGTATTTCTATATACTCCATATGGACTATCAACTCTACCCCCAGCATCCCGAGAGGTCATATTGACAGAAGCAAACAAAGGCTCATCTTCATCAGGCATATGTTCACAATGAATTCGATTGAAGACAGATTGTTGTTTTGTTTGACATCTGCATTGCATTGTGACTCTTGGCTGGAAGTCACATTCATGATCAACATGATCATGAGCCATTGATTGACATCTGCATTGAATTATGACTCTTGGATAGAAGTCACATTCAGCATGGTCCTTTGACACAGAATCACTTCTTCTCTTCTGTTGAAGATATTCTCGTAAATCTGTTTGTGAAGATTGAGGAGTATATTTCCTGTTCTTGGGTCTTGATGGCTTTTGATTATATAGAGAATGATTAATATGAGCCACATAGTTTCTTGCATACTCTGCATCTGGATCTCTTATCCTTGTTTCCAACTGGTATGGTTTCTTAACACCAGAAGTGTTAATTTTTGTTCTTAGATCAGTTGGAGGTAACCCATTGGTTTTGGAAACATGGAATTTTCCTTCCATTGATCTGGATATTTGCAGAGAAGGAAGAGTTGAACCACCCCCTTGATTAGGAGTTGGTAACAGACCTTTTCTAGACAAATTCTGTGCCCAATTCGAAGAAGTCATAGAAGAAAACATTAAAAAATGTTTCTTCTTAGACTCATTCAAGTTTTGAGACATAGAATGTCCAGAAGGAAGAGTAGTCAAAAGACCATCTCCTTTTCTTTGACTAACAAAATTGTCAGTCAAAGCTGTTTCTGAAGTAAAAACTACAGGAGCAGAAGAAACAACTAAAGAGTTATTTCTTTTCGAAGGGACTTTGTGTGGAAGACCACCCCCAGTTCTGGTAGAACTTGGCAAAAAAGAAGAGATAGCTAAAGAGCTATTCTTCTTAGATGAAATACACGCTGAAACAGGCTTGGTTAAAGAACCAGTGCTGTTGGCGTGACTTTTGACTTTGGAAATACACGCTGGAACAGATTTGGCTAAGGAGCCAGTATTGTTAGCGTGATTGTTGATTTTAGAATTACACACTGGAACAGACTTGGCTAAGGAACCAGTGCTGTCAGCGTAACTTTTGAGGTTGAAATTGTACGCTGGAACAGATTTGGCTAAGGAGCCAGTACTGTCAGCGTGACTTTCAACTTTGGAGACACACACTGGAACAGATTTGGCTAAGGAGCCAGTACTGTTAGCGTGATCTTTGATTGCTGTCATCTTCGAGCGCACAAGAGTGTACGTGCTTGCAGTAGAGTTCTTGCCAGTGTTATGAGCTGACACTGTGGCAGAGACTTCACCATTGGCTGCCAACTGATTCTTAGGGACACAGACAGAGTGTCCCTTCGACTTGGCAGTGATGATGGAGGCTGTAGTGGGCTTACCACTCTTAGCCCGCTGCATTTCTTCATAGGCGAGTTGATCGAATTGGATCGTCATCACCTTCTTCGTCGAGCCGATTGACGAAGTATCGCATTGAGTTGTTGCCATCTCAGAAGAGGAGATGGTTTTCCCCAGCAGAGTCACCAATTTGTTTTCCATAAATAAATTCCTTTATTTATTGTGTATCTGGGAAAATTACAACTGTTGGAATCTGATCTAGAAGACGATCACTTTATCCCTTGGACTATGCGAAGAAGAAAAGCTCTCAAAATTTTGACAGTAGATAACTATGTATCTGTCCAATGAATGAGAAAAAAACTCTATTTATAGAGTCAAAAATAATAACTGAAAAGATAACTGTCTTCACAGCCTGTGCTTAGTTGAAAATCACGCAGGATTTAACATACACAAGGTTGTGAGCAGTTACTGGACGTGGCCTATAACTGTTGGACACATGGCAATCATGCATGAGTCGTGTGCAAGTTACAGGACACGCAGGCGAGAGATCAGTGGCATGGCTGCCACGTACTCCAATTTGATGAAATTCACGCAGACTTGTTGAAGATGAAATCCACGCAGACTCGGGGTAGAAAGCTTCAAAATCCATGCAAACTTGGGGCAAGAAGCTTCAGAATCCACGCAGGCTTTGATGAAGAAAACTTCAAAATCTACGCAGACTTGAGGAAGAAAACTTCAGAATCCACGCAGATTTGAGTGAAAACTCAAAATACACGCAGACTTGGGATAGAACTGCCAGCTGTCTTGATTCAGCGTGCCTCGACTGACACAAAATCTCTGGCAGTGATTGCTTTTGTCAGTCATATTAAATGACAAGAAGCTCTTTTGGTACGCCAACTTGACGAAGGTTGAGTCTTGTTGAAGAAGATTTCGAAAATCATTCAATAGACGGCTGTGATCTCTCGAATTCTGTGCATGCGTGGCATACGAAGAGACATTCTTCGACTGTCGTGCTGTCAGTCATAATTACTCTCTGACAAATGATGAGCTGTCTCCCCAGCGTGATTTGTAAATATTGTCCTGATCAACTGAGCGTGACTTTTGACTCTGTCCTGATCAACTCAGCGTGACTGTCATTTTTAAAGGCCTACAGTAGTGTCTCATCAGAATCTTCTATGATATTCACATGTTTATATTGTACTCTGACTCACTAGCCACTATTAGTTCTCTATTTATAGTAGATATTTCTATTATAGTTCTCTCTCTGTTTATATTTTGTACTTTCTTCAGTTTCCTGTATCTTACTTTACTGTATGATTATATTTTCTAACCTGCTATGAACTGTTGAGATGTATTGTGCTCGCTCCGTCCTGATTGGGCACCATTGAATGTTTACAGAGGACGAGGATGAGGCTGGTGTTGACACCTTCTATGGGATAGCCCTAGACGACACTTGTGAGCTGGACTCTCAGGAGGACACAGCTCTAGCTGATGACATTACCCCTACTGCCTAGACTAGTTTAGTTAGGCTTTATCTTACTTATGTTATCTTGGGACTAGTTTAGTTAGGCTTTATTTCTGTCATTGAGATCTGGATTGTATATATTCTTTTATACTCTGTAGTTGAGACCTTGTATTCTAGATGTTTGCTGAGATGTTATCTTAGACACTTAGACTCTTCTGATCATCTGTATTTCATTTGAGTTCTATATTATATCGTGCTTCTTCTTCCTTAGTTGTGATTGAGTTTACATTCTGCTATGTCACCCCCATTTGGGGAGTATAAACTGTTTAGCCTTATATTGATGGATGCATGAGACCTAGGACAGCGTTCTACCACCGACACTGTGGCGTAGGCTGGACGTACCCACTTCTCGTGTCCTTACTCTAGGGTGCGGGTCGTGACAGGAGCTTCTTGCGAACTGCATGCCAGAGTAGGAATGACCATTTCTTCGAAATATAATGGTGCCAGAAGGGGCTCAAAATCGGGACAGGGGTTTCGGGGCCGCGTACGACCCTTCTCGCGGATGCGATGTTGAATGCGTCCTCGGAGCACTCGGTCCACTTAAGAGTGTCATTGTCCATGGCAATCTTCAGACCATAGTTTCGAAGGGCGATCACGGTCTCGTTGCCACTCAATTCGCAGACTTTTTGCCAATTCCAGTTGTCACTGTTGTTCCATATTTCTTTGATCTTCCCGGTAGGTGGAGCAACCGGAAGTCTTGGAATAAGGTCATCTCCTATCCATCTTTCTAGAAAAATAGTTGATTCTCCATCGCCCAGCTGAAGGCGGATCTTAGGTTCAGCGAGATTGCATCCATGAAGCATGCGACGCCAAGCCGCATATGCTCTACTATTGCTGATAGCGGCAGCCGGGTGTATGTATTTGAAGTATCTGGCCTTCATGAACCGGGCCCAAAGGTTGCGCCCTACATGAAGCTTCCACCACAGTTTTATAGAGAAAGCGTCGACGATGTGCTGCAAACGGGAGAAACCCAAGCCGCCCTGGTTGGTCGGCTTGGCCATAGTGTCCCAGCTGGCCTAATGATGTTTGTCTTTGGCGTCATTATAGCCCTAGAAGAAGTTGGCGAAGAGTTTTTCGATGGATTTGAGAACCTTTTTCGGAGGGGAACAAGCTGCTAGGGTATAGATTGGGATGGAAGAGAGCATGTGGTTGATCAGTACGATTTTGCCGTCGGGCGATAGTGTAGCATTATGCCAACATTCTAATTTTTTCCTAATTTTTCCGATCAGACCTTCGAAGATGTTCGCGCCTGATCTACCGTATACTAGCGAGCATCCCAGGTAAAAAAAGGAGGGCACGCGACTGAGAAGGCGATGATGTCAGCCATAGTAGCAGTATGCTCTCTGTTGGCATTGTGGTGGACATAAATGACACTCTTCCTGGGATTGACTCTTTGGCCAGAGCAACCTGCGTACCGCCGAAGGACATTCTGAATGGCTTCTACGGACCTCGCTTCTCCAAATGAGTAGATAAGGATGTCATCAGCATAGGCTAGGTGAGTAATAATCGGACAGTCGCTGACAGTGTAAAAATGTTTGAAGTTAGGGGTCCTAGGGAGTTTGTTAATATTTCTGTTGAGGGCTTCTGCTGCAATGATAAAAATGGTGGACGATAGAGTGTCCCCTTGCCTAACTCCTCGACTGGCATGGAAGAAACTGTCCGCCTGCCCGTTAATAACCGTGGAAAACTACGAGTTGTTAATCGAACGCCAGATAATACTGATCCAGTTTTCTGAGAAGCCGAACGCTCTGTACACCCATTTTATGAACTGCCAATCAAGCCTGTCATAAGCCTTCTCTATGTCTAATTTGATGGTAATGTCCTTGCCTCTCGACGGAAGTTTCATATATGTAATCATCTCTTGGGCCAGCATAATGTTATCTTGGATGTTCCTGTCCCGAACAAATTTACTCTGTTCTTCGGATATGATTTTGGGAAGAATGTCCGCCATACGCGTGGCAATAATCTTGGAGATGATTTTGTTAGTGAAGGTGCATAAGTTGATGGGTCTGAAGTTGCGAAAGGTCGCCGGATTGTCCTGCTTGGGGATAAGGACCAGATTAGTGCAAGAAATCGATCTAGGGTACCTGGATCCCTGAAAGAATGACATTGCCGCTTCATGAATATCAGTCTTTATGATGTACCAACAAGTGTGAAAGAAAATGCCGGAGAAGCCGTCTGGGCCAGGGGTGCTGTAAGCATCCAGCGCCCAAACTGTAGCTTTCACTTCCTGTTCTGAGGGGATGTTTTCCAGGCTCCTGTTGTCCGTGTCGGAGATGAGTTTAGGGATTTCGAAAACGAAATCGTTATCTCGAGTGACAGTTTTTTTAGAGAAAAGCTGCGAGTAGAAGTTGGTCGCGGCCTGTTGGATGCCCTGTTGGTCCTTGAAGATGTTTCCGTCGTCGTCTGCTATCTGGTGGATGTTGAGCTTCTGTCTGCGACCCTTGACACAGGCATGGAAGTAGCTGCTATTTTTGTCCCCTTCGCTATCCTATTTGATCCTGGCTTTCTGCTTCCAGAAATCGGTTTCAACTTTGACAAGAAATTTAAGGATAACTTTGGAGAGATTCAGGGCAGTTATCGTGGCTGGAGAATTATCCGACAAAAAAAGAGCCTCGGCACGAGTAATGTCGTCTTCTACGGTGTGCACCGCTTGGAAGATGTCACCAAAAGCCTACTTACTTTAAGTGGTGAGAGCTTTTTTGGTAGCCTTGAGTTTGTTGGCCACTTGAATAAGGGGGTCGGGGAAACGATCCTGGACCATGCGGCTTCAACTATCCCGAAGAATTGAGGGTGTTGACACCAAAATTCCAAGAACGTGAATTTTTTTGATTGGATTTAAGTTACGATTGATTTCAATGAGGAGAGGGCGTGGTCGGATTTAGTGGCATTCAGGTAAGCGAGGTTGGATGTGATGCTCAAGTCATTCTATTGAGTGTTGATAAGGACTCGGTCCAGCCTGGAGTACTGCCTACGGTTACCTTCCTGCATGTTACACCAAGTAAAAGCACTGCCGTTGAATTGGAGTTAAGACGGGTGGGTGTTGAAGATAAAGTTATTGAAGTTAGTCATGGCTGCCGGGGGCGGAGGTCTGCCTCCTATCTTCTCATCTCTGGCAGTGACTACGTTAAAATCACTAACACACAACCAAGGAGGGTGGCGGTGCTGGAAACAATGTCGAGGAGGTCTTTCCAGAGGTTTTTGTGCTCAATAATATCGTAGCTGCCATGGACGGCCAAGATTAGGGTGCGATTTGGAAAGGTAGGGTGTTCTAAGCAGCACGACAGAGCTCGTATGGTGTCAAGCACAATATTGATCTTAATATCAGCGAAATACAGGATCCGAATGTCGTGGCGACTGGCGACAGCATCGTGGAATCCGAGCTGCAGCTGAATCGATTTGAGTCTGTTAGGGGGGATTTTGGTTCTAAGATGATCATGATGTCAATTTTTTGAATATTCTTGAGGCTGTATAATCTCCTTAAGGTTGGTTTATTGGCCATGCCTCTAACATTCCAGGATAGGATGTTAGGTATTTGACTTGTCGGGTTGTTGTTGTTTGACGAGCTTTGCGGCTGACCTGGTGGTCCTTACCGTAGTACTCTGTCTTTTGTTTGCTGCTTACTTGTCGGGGTTCTTCTTCCGGAGTGTGCTTGATTGGTCTTCTTCTGCAAAGAGGGTTTCTGATTTTTGCTACGGATTCAGAGGTGCTCCTAAGTTGGTAACTAGGGTGAAGGCTCCAGCATCGATGGCTTGCTGACAGCTCTTGACTTGCTCGTGTCTGATTATGGCCAGGTCTTCTGCCCGAGTGTGTCTCGAGGATAGGCACTTCTGGGATTCGGTGCTGGCTGTGTCGCTGCTAGCATTGGTTTTGTTGTGTTCTGTACTTCCTTCTTTGCTCTGGCTCTATGGCGAGGAGCGGTATTGCTGTGGAGTTTAGACTGACTGGTGGAGTTGGTGGGTGATTGGTTGCTTGCCTCGGTATTGTTAGGTGTGCCAGAGTGTGCGTCTTCTGGGTTGTTGTTTTCTTCTTCCTCCAGGGCGACGAACCTGTTATGGGTGTTGATGCTGGTGCTTTTAGGGGTGGTGGGGGGATTTCCATGGCCGTCTTCGTTTGTGGCTGTCTGAGTCGCTGTTGGGCTGGCCTCGAATCTGATATGTGAGTTGGGAGGAGGTAAAATGGTGGGTCTTTGCTCCTAATTTTTTTAGATGTGAGTTCTTTAGAAGCCTGCCTGTGGTGCAAATCTGGGTGTGCTTTGTAGCAGTGCTTGATCTGATGTACTCTCTTTTTATAGTGATTGCTGTATATGACATTGTTATCATAAAGGATTTGCTGGGAGTGAGTCTTGTTTCCTAGCTCAATGTTGATGGATTTAGGGAGTTCTGTGTAGATGTGTAGTTCCATACAAACTTTGGCGTAATTAGCTCTGGTCAGATTTCTAGTTTCCTCTGCCATGGCAACGAAGGTGTCGAAGGAGTTGACAATTCTTTTCAGGGCTGCAGGTATGAAACATATCAGAGGTGGGTTGGGTAGAGTGAACCATGCGGACATAATGGAGGAATCCTCAATTGGGTTGAGATTCTGTGACCATCTGACCACCTTCATGCTTTTGGAGTCTACTTTGATTGGTCCCCGGGAGTGGACAATCTTTTGATCTGATGCTGAGGATAGGTGGAGAAGAATGTTTTTGGGGTCAAGGGGAGTGACGCGGTATTCTGCTGTAAGGTTCCATTTTTCTACTTCTTCTTGAACACGGGCCAGCTTGGGGCATCCCGACGAAAAATACAAGGCGAAAGTCGAGGAGAACCTCTCGTAGAGTAAGTCCAGATCCTCAGAGGAGAACGGAATAGAAAGCAATTGCCCTTCCTCAGGAGTAGGGTAGTCGATCTCGGTGAGGGAGACATCATGAAGGATGGGTAGTTTCTGGGCCACCCTGTCCGGTCGCAAGATGTCTGTAAAGGATGTAGTGCCAGTCAAATGCCGCGTAGCCGGGGAGGGAGCCCCACGCCGGAGGATGGGGCTGGGGGAGAGGGGAGCCGGATGACATGATGGAGGTAAACAATGGGGGGATGGGAGGAGCTCGGGGGACCAGAGAGCTAGAGCGCCCCGGCTACCGCCGGGCGGCACGCCCGCCCATGACTCCGCTGAGAGGGGGACGGGAGGAAGAAGAAGGGAGGGAGGGAAGAGGAGCAATTTTTTTTATATATTGTCATATATATATTATATTATATTTTATATATATATATATATATATATATATATATATATATATATATATACATCAACCACATCCACCCGTCGACGGCCATCTCTAACAGCAGATCCTCAGCGACTTGGCATCGCATTCTAATCGGGCGGTCTCTTGCCGAACCAGTGATTCGCCTACATGTGGGCAACGGCGATTCATCGCCATTTTCGGAGCGCTGCGTTGGAGACATCTTGCTTTCCTACCTTTCATCTGCCCCTAGGAACAACACTATCAAGGACTTATGCGACCCCTTTGATAACAACTGGAATTGGAACAAAATCTGGGTCTAGGCCGGGTCAGAGGCGGTCGATTGCATCCTACGTAGCGGATTGACGATTGGGTCGGACGCAGATTAGCTCGAGTGGTCGCCCTCAGTTGCCGGAGCATTCTCGGTTAGATCGGCCAGAAGAGTGATCCTTGGCAATGGAGCGTCATCTCCAACCATTGCATCCTTCTGACAGATATGCATCCCCAAGAAGTTGTCCTTCTTCATTTGGAGAGCCCTACGCAACATCCTACCCACTGATAACACTTTCAACACTATCGGGTTCAACCTTGCGTCAGCGTGCACATGCTGCTCCGATCGTCAATCAGAAATAGTCAACCACATCCTTAGTCAAGGGGACCTCCCAGTCAAGGTCTGGAGAGTACTTTCCCAGCGTTGTAGAATGCCTCATGTGGTCGACAACTTCCACGACCTTATGGCGACCTGGGCTTCTGCGTCCCATGGCCACCAGTTCGTAGCTGCCGCCGCCGTGTGGGTTATCTGGAAAAATCGCAACAAGGCGAGATATGAAGGCCACCAGTATACCGTAGACCAACTGATTTGGGGGACCATTCGATAGTGCCGCAAACGGAGCTCCCTCTGTTATATATATATATCATACACTAGTAGTATATATATATATATATATATATATATATATATATATATATATATATATTTGAAACAATGGCTAACGCCTTCATTGAAAAACCGGAAGAGAGGTGGAACCGGGAGATAGCCCAAGTTCGTACAAAGAGGGGGAGGAACCCCTAGCAAACATTCAGACGCGACTCGTCCTAACCAAGATTTCTATTTAAAAAGTATATATATATATATATATATATATATATATATATATATATATATATATAATATACTAGTAGCAAACGGAGCTCCCTCAGGCGCCGAATCGGCAGAGGCCCCCGGCCGGGCCATCCTGTCCTCGGCTCCGCAGCAGCCCCGTGTCGGAGTCGCGAGACCCCCTTGCTAGGTTGGACGTCGGCCAGGATCTTTCCCGCTCTTCTCCTTCAACGGTTCGAATTTCGAATCCTCATCTCCCGCCCTTGGGCCCTGTGGAGCCCAGGCCATGCGCCCGCTCCCTCCATTCTTTCGGGGCATGCGCCCGCAGTGAGGGTCATGCACCCGAGCGTCCCATAGCGGTGCCTACCATCGCCTATGCGCCCACTTTGCCGCCAGTCCATGCGCCGCCAGGGGCAGCCTATGCGCCCGCCCCCCACCCCCGCCTTCCCCTCGCGCCAGCTCTGCCGACGAGCCATGCGCCGCCTAGGACAGTCTATGCGCCCGCTCATCCCCTCTATGCGCCCGCTTTTCGAGTGGGCCAGGCGACGTCCAACGAAAGCGGGGCAGCCTACACGCCAGACACTCCCTCCTATGCGCCCGCAGGTCTCCCGGGTAGCCTAACGTCTAGTTCGACCGTCGCAGTGGGCCAGGTGCCTCTACCGCCGGGTGTATGCGCTGCACGTAGGAGTCACCCCTCGCAGCCGCACCCGTAGCCCCTCCTCCATGCGCCCAAGCGCTCGACTCCCTTATCCTCATTTCTACCTCATGCGCCCCTCCGTCGCGGCGGGCAGCCGCCCTAGGTGTGAACACCCCCTTTTTGCAATCGGTAGTGAGCCCGGAGGCATTTCCTCTCTAGGCCCGTCCATCCTCCGTGGATCCTCCTCCAACTCTGCTGAATTTGTAGGTCCAGGGCCCCCGCCACAGCCCTCTAGCATCACCAGGATCCCTCCCTCTCCTGTCGGCCCCACCTCCATCCATCCCTCGAGCGCTGCTGCTCCTCCTTGGATCACCCAAGCAGTCTCGTTCGCTGACCAGGTGAGACCCGACCGTGCGGCCCAGAAGCTTTCGATCCTTCCCGACGTCCCGCTTACAGAGATTGACTTTTCCCCGCCTCTAGCGGGACAGCCTTTATCGATCCCCTTCTCCGAAGCAGATATGACCTCCCTGCACCAGCGGTTCTTATTCACCTTTGTGCTCCAATTCTCATCGGGTTATCCCAAACTTGCCAGAGTCCAAGAAGCCATAGCCATATGGCACTTCAAATCGACATATAGAGTCGCCCCCTGGGACCCCAAAAACATTATGCTTCATCTCTCTTCGGTAGAAGATCAAAGGATTGCCCTGACCCATGGCACCTGCAAGGTGGACTCCAAAACCATGACAGTTGTCAGATGGTCCCAGACTCTTAATCCAAGAGAGGACTCACCCATCGTGGCTGCCTAGGTCACACTCCCAACCCCCCTCTGATCTGTTTTATCCCAGCAGCTATGAAAAGAATCGTTAACTCATTTAAAACTTTTGTAGCCATGGCGGATGAAACCATGAATCTCACCAGAGCCAACTACGCTAAAGTATGCATGGAACTAGACATCCCCAAAGTTCTCCCCAATTCAATTAACATTGTGTTAGGGAGCCAAACCCATATCCAACCTCTCATCTACGACAACAACGTCCTCTTTTGTAATTACTGCCATATTAGAGGACACCTCACCGAGTTCTGCTGCAAAGCTCACTCGGAGTTGAAACAAAAGAAACAACTTGCTCCCATGGATCCCCCTCTGTAGAAGCTATATGAGGGTTTGCAACACACCCAACCCATCACAAAATCACACCTCAGATTCGATAAAAGTCCAGACATGACCCAGGAAACCACCTTCCCTACCCCCGAACAAGGCAATCCTATCTCTCCAAAACCCAATTCGATATCAACCACAAACAAGTTTAAAGCTCTGAATTTGGAAGACATTATTAACGACACAGAGGAACTAGAGAACCCACCCCCATCGTCACAACACAACTGCCCAGCAATCCAGAAGTCGGCTCAGCAAAGAGTATCACAACACCCAGCAAACCACGATAAGCCACAGAACAAACATAAATCACAAAAGGCCCCCAGTCCCCAGGGGCAACCAAAGACCCGTATTCTATGGCACCTGAGATCGAAATCCCCTCCTCGACTAATCCTACAGACTCCTTCAGAATCTTCCAGCCCTCGTTAGACCAAGTGGTCACGGATAGGCAGAGACTCGTCGAGGAAACCGGATTCCTGGACCCCAACAACCGCATGTGCGCCATAGCTGAATCTGATAGATCCGAAGATACAGCCGTCTTCGAACAAATAGAAGACACTGGGACCAGCTCCTTTGTCCCCCCAGGGGCAGTGCCAGATCCCCCCGGTAATAGCAACAATACCTCCAAAAAATCTCACAAGAAGAAAAAGAACAACCAAGAATAGCACTCGGCAAGGACCACAAGGTCCCCCGCGAAGCTCCACAACCTTGACCCCCTCCTCCTCCCAAATGCTTAGCATCCATTCATGGAGCATGCGAGGGCTCGCCAACAAACCGACGCTGAATAGAATCATCAGCCTCACGAAAATCCACCAAATCGACATCTTAGTGGTCATTGAACCCAAAATCCCTCATAAGTGACTCAAAGGCATCCAGCTCCAGCTCGGTTCCAGGCCGCTGTAGCCGGATGCCACGACATCTGGATTTTCTTCGCTGTCGGGATCAAGTTTGGCCTTGTCCAGGACTCGAGATAGGCTCTCTCTTACTGGACTAAATATCCGGTGCTTCAGTCCCGTTCTCTCCTCTCTGCTGTTCATGGCAGCTGTGACATAATTGAGCGCAGGCTCCTATGGGTTCACCTTCTTACCTTCTACCTCCACTACAGCAACCTTCCGTGGATATGCCTCGGTGACTTCAATACGATATCTTGCAGTTCTGAGAAGTCTGGGGTTCGCCCGCTCACGCTTTCGGTAATGGAAGACTTCAACAACTTTATGTTCAACGCTCAACTTAACCCCCTACCCTTCTATGACAACGCTTTCACCAGGTGCAACATGCAGGAAGGAGCCCGTCAGCAATATTCTCGTCTGGATCGTGCTTTGATCAACGACCTTTGGTCAGACATGGGCCTCGTATCCAACCTCTCTCACTTTAACTCCACAGAATCGGATCATTCCCGTCTCCTAATCGAGATTAAAAGTAATTCCTACCGCATCAAAAAACCATTTCGATTCCTAGATTTCTGGAGACATCATCCCTATTTCAAATCAGTTGTGACAGCTTATTGGAGCTCCGCTGGTGATTTTGACCCCCTGGTTAGAGTTGCGGCCAAACTTAGAGCTACTAGGACGGCGCTATCTTCTTGGAGCAAGGCCGCTTACGGCAACATCTTCCAGGCGATCAGAACCGTGGAGGATGACGTGACTAGAGCAAAAAACCAGGTCGCCTCAGACACCAATCCGGAGACACGGGCTTCTGTCAATCATACCAGAGCCATTCTCAAGTCTCGCCTCAAGGTCGAGACGAAATTCTGGAAGCAAAAAGCCAGATTAGCCTGGGACCTTGAGGGGGATCACAACTCTGGCTTTTTCCACGCGTGTGTCAAGGGGCGTAGACAACAACTCAACCTTCAACATATCTCGGACGATAACGACACTCAGCTTCAGGACCAGAAGAGCATTCAAGAGGCTGCGACGTAATTCTACTCATCTCTCTTTGTGAATGAGGTGATAGTCAAGGACGATGAGTTCCTCTCCGAGGTCCCCAACATCATCACCGATAGAGAGAATGAACTGCTTCTTGTCACTCCTTCAACAGAAGAAGTCAAGTCTGCGGTTTGGGCACTAGATGTCCATAGTGTTCCCGGACCGGATTGGTTCTCCGGGTTATTCTTCAGAACTTGTTGGGACATCATCGCTCCAGACATGCTTGAAGCCACCACTGCTTTCATTCAAGGGGTGAGATACCCAAAATCCATATCCAGGGCAAACCTCATCCTCATTCACAAAAAAGAGAATCCAGAGACCTTCAGAGACTTCCGGTCCATAAGCTTATGCAACTTCACCAACAAGATCATCTCTAAGATCATCGCCAATAGAATGTTCGACCTCCTGTCCAGGATCATCTTTGAAGAGCAGAGCAGATTTGTCAAGGGGCGAAACATCATCGACAATATCCTCCTCTCTCAAGAAATGGTCACCTGCATGAAATTCCCAGCCAGAGGCGGTAACGTCGCCATCAAGCTTGACATGGAGAAAGCTTACGATCGCCTAGACTGGCAATTGATGATTTGGGTGCTCAGAGCCTTTGGTTTCGTCGAACCTTGGATTGACATTGTCTTCAGATCTGTCAGAAACTCCTGGTTCTCTACCGTCATCAACGGCCAAGCAGAGGGCTTCTTCCTTTCCAGTCGCAGCATGCGCCAGGGAGATCCTCTGTCAGCCACCATCTTCATCATCGCTATCGAATCCCTCAGTAGAAATCTTAAAGGCATGATCAACAACCCTCAATTCCACTACTTCCACATCACCAATGGTTGTCCCATCATTACTCACCTCGCTTACGCCGATGATATCCTCATTTTTTCATCAGGTAACATCGAATCAGTAAAGGTAGTCCACAAAATACTAGAGAGATACGCCACATGCTCAGGTCAGTGTGTCAATAAAAATAAAAGCATCATCTACACCCACCACAAAGCGGATAGGAACCACTCAACTAGGCTCTCCAATTTGACTTCCTTTGCCACCGTGTATCCTCCGTTCTTCTATTTAGACTGCCAGCTAGTTTACGACAAGTCCAACTCCAGCATTTTCAAGTCCCTAGTGACCTCTATCTGGAAGAAGATCAAGGACTGGCACAACACGACCCTTTTCCCTGGCAGGAAGATGATTCTTATCAAACACGTTCTCTCCTCCATCCCCATCCACATCCTGGCCGTCTGCGGCCTCCCCAATAAGGTTCTCTCATCGCTCGAATCCCTCTTCGCCAGATTCTTTTGGGGCCACAGTCGTGGCGAGGACAAGCACCATTGGGCCAGTTAGATCACCATGGCCAAACTCACCGAGGAGGGCGGACTAGGATTTTGTAGATTAGAGTACTTAGTAGAAGCATGAAAAATACGGGTTTTATGCGGATCACAACTGACCGCATGAGTACCCTGGAATAGATTGACTCGCATAAAGAAGAGCCGTATAACAGACTCAGCACACCCCATGCTGTCACGACCAGCACCCTAGAGTAAGGGCACGAGAAGTGGGTATGTCCAGCCTACGCCACAGTGTCGGTGGTAGAACGATGTTCTAGGTTACTATCTAATCAACAACTCACACAATTATATAATGTACTTGTCAATATCTCAACTCCGAACGGAGGACAAGTATAGATATAATGAAATCTCAATCACAGTCTAAGCACGATAAGATAATACAGAAGTTATAACTAAAAAGCTAAATAACAACATTTATAAACTACTAAATAATAATATCTCAAACAAACTCAAATACAAACTCGCATCTCAAGTTATTACAATTCAAGTTCTAAAACATGAAAACTAAACCAAGTCTACTAGCTAGTCTCCCGATCACTCCTGAGTGTCGGGGCCATAGGTAGCTAAGTCATCTCCTGCTCCAAGGCAAGTAGGGCAAACGTCCTCAGGGCAGTCATCCGTCATATTTTCAACAGGTCCAGTCAGGACAGGAACGAGTATATTTCATCAAGAAATTCCAAGTAAATGACAGAGAACTATAAAGCAGTTATAGACAGTTGTATTGATGAATATGGCAGTTTTATACAGGTAGTGATGTAGAGAAACAGTTAAGGTACAATGAAAGTAAGTTAACTAAACAAGAAGAGCAACATAGCAAAGAAGACTGTAAAAATAAGATCTAGCTGAACTAGAGTAACATAATTAGTTCAGATGGTACAATATGAGTTGAGTGTAATCCCAATGTGAGTCTAATATAAGATGAGTCGAATGTAATTCTAATCATTATTCTAATAAGGTAAATCGAATAAGGTGATACGAATAAGGTGATACGAATAGTGATTCATATGATGTTCTAATAATGATTCGAATAAATTCTCCAAGTGTGTTTTAAAATACTTAGATAGACATGTAAACGGCTAAGGGTAAATCCGGCACATCACATACCTGGCCGGGTGTGGAATGGCTATCGTTCGAATATATTCACAGGGGGTAGTTCGAATAGTGGGAATGTTCACATGTCTAATCAAAGTATTTCCCCGCCCAGTCTAATACAAATGAATCCATAATCCAACACATAAGACGAATACAAGTCCAACCAATATATGAAGATACGAATAGGGTGATTCGAATAGTGATTCGTATGGTGATTCGTATGGTGATTCGAATAATAGAGGTAAGACGAGTAAGTATGTGTGTCGCATACATGTATTCAGAAATAATAATACGTGTTTGTAACAGAGAATCACATACAGCTAACTAGAACTGAAGTACAGTAATTGACAAGTAAATGAAAGAACTATCAGAGAATGTACTCACCTGTTACTCTGAAAAGAGTAATAAAATATCAGATGTCTGCACCGGAGTCATAATGTCCTAAATAGAGCAGTATGGATTATAATGTGTTTAAAACAAGGTAAATAAAGTCTACGATGCAATCTACATGATTCTATGTCAAATCTGGTCAACTGTCTAGGTCAAACAAGGTCTAAGTCAAACTTGGTCAACTCTGGGTCAAACCAAGTCAACTTTTAGTCAAAAAAGGTCAACTCTAGTGTTGGACTATGATAGCTAGACTAAATGGGGTCTTCAAGCCATATTGAATCCTATTTTCTTTTCCTAGGTGTAACAAGGTGATACCACTCAAGTCTATCTAAAACAATTTCAAAGGTTCATCTATACACCTTTAGAGTAATCAACCAATTTCCACCCACTAGTAACATGTCCACATAGAATCTACACATTGCATATATACATACATTGGCTCAATATACATACCATGTACCTATTTATATAGGGTGTTTGTGTGTGTGCATAGCATGGTGTACATGTATGGAGTTAGTCTATATTCATGACATTTGTGCATATATTTCATTCATACTTTTATTATCTATCCTACATATACATACATATTATATTATATTGCATATATAGATATAGAAAAGGGCTATGTGACATATGGTAATGCAAAAGAAGTGAAGGGGAAAACAGTGTACTATGTGACAGTGTTCACAGATTTGAGTGTGTATGTGTGTGTGACACATGTAGCTGTAGGGTATCATTAATGTGTGTAAACAGTGGGGGTTGAGGAGATGTGTGTGTGTGTGTGTTAATGTGGCAGTTAAATAGGAAGGGGTGATAGTGAACCAATACAATAAAATCAAACTCAAAAAAATGAAGGGTGGCAGTGGGAATGCAACTTACTGTGAATGTGGAAATACAGGAATATGGCAAGAATCAATAGGCATCTGTGTGAAGGAATGTGTGTGTGTATAATTAAACTATTTTCAGGTTTGTCTACACAGGGAATAATCTCAGGTTTTTACACAACTAAATCTCAGTTTTCAGGTTTCATCAACTCATTAAAAAGGGAGAAAGGGAAAATCAATCATTTAATACCTACACTACTTCTCAGGTTTACACTATTTCAGTCCACATGATTATCATTTCAAAACTAAGTAACTACTAACCATTGAATCAAACCACATTTAGTTTACCTGAATATTAGGAATCTCAGTTTTACATTCCTGAAAACATGAACTTCCCCATTCACTAATTCGAAATCCAAAAAGCCTAACACCAAATTCACAGGTTATAATTTAAGAACCCATAGATTTTCATTAACTGTTCAACATTTCTCAGGTTCAAACAACATCTCAGTAAATAGTGAATTCGCATTAACATTTTAAATCAGAGAACAACATCTCAGTTTTCTTTTCCATTTCTGAAACATGAACTTCCATCTCAAAACCAAAAACAAATCATTGAATCCCTGTTGTGTAACATCACTCAGATGTGTACAGAGGTGTGATACGTGTGTATGTGTCATAGGGGAGGTGTTTGTGTCCATACAAGGGGACACGGGGTGTCCATAATGAAAAAGAAACAATGTATCAGGAATTTACTGATGCACAAGAACCCAATTCGAAAACCTAATTAAACCAGTGAATTTTAATGATTCAGGTACATAGGTATAATCTCCATATAATTACGTATCTAGGGGTGTCATTCTCGTGTCTCAAAACGTGTCCAGCTGTGTCAAAATAACCAACACCAAGTATCAGAAAAACAGTGTGAAATAATCATCGTGCTGCCATGCCATTCCATTTAGGACACGACACAAAGCACTAGGCTCCACGTGCTCATGCACAGAGGTCAAGGGGGACTAGGGCTAGGGTTTCAACTCCCTGACACGAGTCCACGTGGTGTCTATACTAGACACGACATGCGTATCAGTGGAGGATTTTCGCTTGTGCACAGTCTGTGCAGGAACAGTACGCGCATGTTTTCTCCATCGACACGACACGACACCACCCCAAATTTTATGGGCACGGTGTAAGTCATTGCCCCGACCTTCACCCTAAGTTTCGTGTCCAAACGTGTCGTGTGCAGCGCACACGACGTGTCAAGTAGCAGGACAGTGCACGAGATCTCGTGCAGTGCGTGCGTGTCCCATTTAGACACGGACACGACACAGAATCCAGCTCAGTCCTCAGGATTCCTGATCTACACTACAAGACCTAATTTTCCTATCAGTTAGTTTTTGAAATTAATAACATTTTATTCTCACAAGCATTTCGTCGAACACCTTCTTAATTTTACTGATACGTGTCCGATACGGACACGAAATCGACACTACCTAGCACCAAACTATTCCTACAGCTAGGGTATACCTATATGCATGCATTTATGAAAATAAAACACAATTTACTAGGGTTTCATGGGGTTTACCTATTGAGATTGAATCTCAATAAAAAAGGATGTAAGGTTGAGGGTTCTTCTTGAACTTCAATCCACCCAAGCACTTCAAACCCTACCTAGCAAGCCCCAACTAGCCTCCACTACTGTAGAGGGTGATGTTGCAATTGATTTGAATCAATTTGGGCTTCATTTGGATATTAGGGAAGGAAAATTGTGAAGGAACTATTAGGGTTCTAAAAGGGGTGTAAAGAGAGGCTAAGTTTTTAATAGGATTGTTTTATAGGAAGGGGGAGGGGGTGTTTGATGGCTGCCATAGATTTATGTAGGGCTAGGTTTTAGGTCTTGATGAGTGGCTAAGGATTGTCCAACAAATTCTAGGCATTCCTATTGGTTCAAAATGTCATAGGCTACTTTCCATAAATATCTTAGAGTAAATATCTTCCTATAATATCTAGATATTAGTAATTATCTCATGACTAGTTAACCTAACCATTCAAGGCTAATCTAGATTAGGCTAAGTTTCTAGGTCAAGACTCAAACCAACAATTAGCACATATTTAAATAATAAAAATTCAAAAGCACGAAAAAGTTAAAATGACCAAAATACCCCTAGGCTAAAAAGTTGTAATTAGTCATCCTAATCACATGACTAGGCTCCCGTGGTCATGGTTAGTCTCTAGGCTTAGCAAAACTATAGTTTAACTAGTTAACCATCAAAATCACATTTCAACATTTTAAATAGTTTTAAAATAATTAAAAATAATCAAAATCATATCATGACTAAAATAATCATTATTAAATGATTTAAAATACAAAAGTTAAAAATTACCCTCATTTGGAAAACTGGGTGTTACACATGCGGCCCATCACCAGACTGACTTTTGAGCCGCAGATAGAATAGTTTCTTATACGACCAAGCTTATCAATCCTTCTGATAAAGCTGACAAAACTTTGGTCTGATAAAGCTGACAAACTCTGACGAGACTGACAGCTCTGACAACTCTGACACTCTGACAAAAAGAAGATAAGACTTGATTAGACTGGACATGGCCATGCGGCCAAAAGGACTGCGACCCGAGTCGCATGAACCTTATGCGGCTCAATCTATGTACTTCATGCGGCCAAGTGTAACTGCAATATGAACCACATGAGCATTATTTGTTCCAGAATATAGAACCTATACGGTTCAAAAGTCCCCAAGCTACATGCGGACTAAGGAAGACTACCGCATGATTCTTATGCGACCCAGCATGGCCGAACTCTGAAGGGCCTATGCGGCTCAAAATGACTCAAGCAGACTGATCCTATCTTGCGATGAGACACATGGCAGGCTGACCAAGTCTCAACCATCCAGATTCGCTACAACAAAATCTCAACAACCCCCACCATGTGGCAGCTCGAGATCTAGTCTTTGTGCGCTGTGAGAGACACGTGGCCACGTGTTCCTTTATGTGGCCCAAAAATCTGCTATTGCAGATAACACTATAAATAGTAGGGTACCACACCCAGGTAAATGGTTGGCAATCCAAGGCTGGTAACCTACGAAGGAAAAAATTTTCAAGAGCAAGGAGAGCGTCAGATAGTCCAAGGAGTAAGGCAGAGTTGCTATACTTTCCCGAGCCTCTATCATCACCCCAGAATCAAAACTAAACAATTGTACTTAGATTGTTTCCTAAGCTTTCTTTCTAGGCTTTCTCTTGTATAAGCGAGTTTGGAATCAAGTTCAATTCAATTGTAATTTGTTGTGCTAGATATTTTATGGCAAACACGATGGCGACTCTGCTGGGGACTTTCTTATCTTCTGGTGAGAAGTTGGTGACGCAATCTGACACGTCCAAGATCGACTCCATGTAGCAAATTCTCGTGGTTCGATTTGACCAAAGAGCATTCAAAGAAATGCTCTCTAAAGGGAGCTCCAGCCCATCGTAGAAGCGAGCCAACCCAATGAGAGCCTGCAGCATGTCGAAGCGCAAAACTGTTGCCCCCGACCAGGTTCTCGAAAAGCTACTTCTGCGGCCCAAGACGGTGGTCAAGACTCTCATGCGACCTTGCTTATGACCGCAGATAACCCCACTGTCCCCAAATCCATCAAAGGAAAATACTACGATGCTATGTTTTTGGGGGCACAAGGGAAATCCATACGGACGAGAAAGAGGCCGCATAAGAGAGATGGGCAGATAACTTATGCGGCAGCCAACTCTAGCCGCAGACAGATCGCCCATGTGGCAGCCAACTTTGGCCGCATGCAGATCGCCCATGCGGCAGCCAACTCTGGCCGTAGGTAGATCGCCCATGCGGTAGCCAACTCTGGCCACAGGGAGATGGCCTATACGGCAGCCAATCCTGGCCATAGGCAGAGTGTCTCATGCGGCCCTGTCAGAAGCTCTGTGTTCGACCGTCTCTCATGCGGGCTCGACTCTATGCGGCCCATTGAGAAAATGGGATGTATCAATCTGGAACCTTTCTACTATGCACCTTCGGGTGCTAAGTCAAAGAAGTCTAGGGCAGTGCAGGCCGAACAAGTCCAGTCAACTGTCTAAGTTACTAACCGTAAACGGGCACCGTTAACTGTTATACGGGCTGCTGATAGAAAGTTATACAAAACCACCCGCATCGAGTCCTCCAGGGCAAACGGACATGGTGGGTCTCAAAAGTCTTCCTTCAACGATTGAGAGCAAGTTCTTTTACTAGCCTCAGATCAGGGAGCAAACATGACACCTACGCACCCGTGTGCTCGGGATACCCGAGTCCACAAATGGGATGCAAAGGTAGATCAATCTACTACCGACTTGCGAGAGGTGATTACTCACAAACGTAAGGAGAAGGAAGTAACCTTGGCTTGCGATGAGCCCCTCTCGGGACGTCTTTGTACCCAAGTCATCATTAACTGCTGCTGCGACAATTCGCCAGGACCTGAAGATCGGTAGTCCATTTTCCAACGACTGCATCAGCCAGCACATTTCCAACAACAACTTCAAAAACAGGTGCAAATTTTGGGAGACAAGGAATTTTCTTTCGCCTCCTGTAATTTAACTCAAAAGGTTCTTCCCGACAATGGAGGAAAGAAGACAAGCTCTTCCAGTCCAGCAATCTCCGCCAACATTATAAGGAAACTCTCGTTTGGTGGACTGCCACCTGCAACCACAGGGGGTGTCTACCTAGGCACTCGATCCAAAAAGAAGATTTCAATACCTGGGGGTGCATCCGTGACCTCCCTGGAGGTAGATGAGGCTGGGGGTAGTAGTCCCCTCAAAGTATGCGACAACCCAGCATTCCAAGAGCATATACAGGGGATAGCGATCCACTGGAATTACACAACAGACGTGGATGTCCCTGAGGATGACCGCCCTAGCCAAGACGATGTGGCTTCCTGCACATGGGGTAGCACCCCTTCCAAGTCCGAGAAGGAAGACATTCCGACATTCTCCGATAATTTTTTGGTACGGGGATACGACACATAGAGCACATCTGTTACGATCCCTTCCACCTCTACCCACGTGCGGACAGTCTTTATGGCCGACGATAATCATGAAGCACCTACTGACTGACAACGTCTAGAAGTACTTGAAGCCATGCTCCTGTCCTTGGTCAAGTAAATAGATGAAATCAAAGCTGCCTTGTCGACTCAACCAGCAAGGACGCCTAGACAAACAAGCTTGGGACCCGCAGTCAATGCGGACTCCAACACAACTACTCCACCTTTGGATGACAATCTTCTAGGAGTCTCCGCTCCTTCAGCCGCAGATGAAGCAAGGAAGGGAAGTCCAGGAGCTTCGGGCAATGTTTAATGCCAGAGATTCCTCCCGGGACCTCAGAATACGGCAGCCGTATCCCGTTGCATGGTAGATGTGCCTTTTCCACCATGGTACAAGCCGTTTTATATCGATTCATATGACGAAAAGACCTCTGCTAGTCGGTACATGACTTATTTCATTGTCACTACCAACCACTTGTCGTATAGTGATGCCATCCTCACACGATTATTCATCGAAGCATTGGAGGGGATCGCGTTCGACTGCTATCGCAACCTTCTTGACAATTGCATCCATTCTTTTGACGGCTTCAAGCACATGTTCCTAGAATGATTCTACGAAGTAGGACATGATATGACAATGTCATCCCTCATGGATGTCGTTCAGGGGGAGAGGGAGCTGATAAGGAACTATATCGAGCGGTTCCGCCAAACTGTAATAAGATTGCCCCAAGGCAATCCCGAAAGCTCTTTGATTGAAATTTGCCAGAAGAGGTTGCTCCCCGCAATCAGCCTCTGAATGGGTGAAGATCTGTTCAAGAATTATAAGACCTTCATCATAAGCGCCACCAATACGGAGGCAAAGTTACAGAAGGCTCGCCAGCTGGGATTACACATCCCGGACGGAGAGGTCAAAAACAAACATCCTGGTACCACCTCTAATAATAACAACACTAACGGCACCTCCAATAATCGGGACAATAAGGGCAAACAGGCCCTGGTCGCCGGTTTGACCAAGAAGCCTGAACAAAAGCACGAAGAAGCTCAGTGGCTCCAGGTCAATTAATTATTCGAAGATAGTCATGTTGAGCCTATATTCGACATGCTCTTACAAGGGGACATGATCCAACTCCCTCCACCAAGGCGCGAGCCCTGAGCGGCAGAGATGGAGGACCCAAAATACTTCCATTTCTACCGCTATGTTCATCATGCCACTCAAGACTACTTTCAATTAAAGCGGTGCATCCATAATCTTATCGACTCCAAAGCTCTATCGTTAGACTTTGAAGAGGTTACTATCGCGGAAAACATGGTGTCAATTCAGTTCGGCGACTTCCCTCCAACAAGCACTCAAGATGGGATTATACCTATCCCCCAGGCAATGATGGAGGTTACTAATCTTCCCCCGTTCGGGACCAGACGACTGGCTTGGTACGTCTCACCACGTCACGAGGAGAGATCATGTGGGTGCACTCCGACTTAGTGCCCGAAGTTACCCAGGCAGTGTCATCTCCAGCCAACAAGAAGAAGGGCAGGAAGTCCAGATCCTACCACCCAATTTCAACCGAAGCTGAGGAAGCGACGGCCGTTGTTACCCGGTCTGGGGCATAAGTCCAGCCCACTCCGGGTAGTTCAGTTCAAGACCCTCAACCGGCAACGCTGCCCGCCACTGATGTTTCGGGGCCATCTTAGCCTCCATCGGCAGACAGGTCCAAGCCGAAGGAAACCCACTTCGACAGGCCGCTCCGTAAAGATGCACCTCAAGGGCTGGAGAGACCTTACAACATTGACATATTAGCATAACTGGCTAATACGCCGACAAAGTTGTCGTTATACAAGCTCCTAAGGCTCTCCAAGTATCTTCGTGTCGCATTGAGCGAAGCACTCCAGAATGCTGACGCTTACTTAGCTCAGGTCAAACCTACAGGGGAAGACTCATCGGCAGATCTCCAGGGCAACAACTGTACGGATGTAATGCCCAATACCGTATTCACCCCACAAGACATGCTGATAAAAACCAACATGCATGATCGCCCCTTGAACTACACTGGGTACATAGGCGACATCAAGGTGGATCGGATGCACATCGATCTTGGCTCGTCGATAAGCATCATCCCGAAAAGCTTGCTTTAAGTCCCCAGAATCCCTATGCACCGGCTAGCAGCGACTAACACTACCATTAGCGGTTTCAACTCAGGAAGGAGCTATCCCTTAGGAAAGATTCGATTGAAATGTTAGATTGGCGACCTGAGGACAGAGGTTACTTGCTACGTCATAGATGCAGACACGTCCTACAACATCCTCTTGGGGCGTCCGTGGATACATGACTATATGATCGTGCCATCCACCCTCCACCAGTGCTTCAAGTATGTCAGTAAGCACGGCTTCGTGAAGACTGAATTCACCGACATCGATCCCTTCAAAGGGGTTGAGTCTTATTACACTTTGGAGGTGTGTCTATATGACGAATCCAAGAAACACATAACTGACGAACTGGAGGCCGTCACAGGGCCAGAGGAACCCTTTAGAATTCATCTCCAGGCCCGTAAACCGGGCAAATATGTACCCCTTGTCGTAACTTTGCACAAAGAGGTGTTCGGTTCCCCCACCCCAGCTGCACAGTTGAAGCCGATGGTCATCCGACTCCTATGACCAGCCAAGAACCCGTCATGGGACCGATGGTGATCCGATTGCCAAAATCCAATCAAAGGCGACCGAAAGACGAAAGACACTCTGGGAGACGATGATGATCCGATTACCAAGATCTAGTCAAAAGCAACCGGAAGACAAAAAGTCCTCTGCTGAGCCGATGGTCATCCGTCTTCCCAAGGCAAGCCGACAACCAAGTGTTGATCCGACACCCTCAGGCAAGCCAATGCCATAAGCTGAACCCTTGGTGGTCAACTTGCCAAGACAGCGTCCCAACCTTTGGTCATGCAGGGGTAGCTGAAGAGGATATAGAACTCGTGAACTATCTGGTTGCAAAGGTGGATAGTCCCTCTCCTGATGATTTAATCCCTATGAGCAAAATTCCTTATTTCATCAATAAAAGGCTGCCATTGAACTATATTGAGTGTAATAAACTCAATCTGATGTATACTACGGGACTCGGTCGGGACATTAACCTGTACACACAGGTGACAACCGTCCATACCGTAAATCGACTAGCTCCTATTAAAGATGCCTACTTCCTAGTCCTAGGCAAAAGAGAAGGGGATCACACGATCATCTTTGGCCAAAATGAAGGTCCTTAACCCTTCATGCCTCAAGAGATTGATCTCGAACCCGATACTAGAAGACTACCGCTCTACCTGTATAGTCCTCAGGCCAAGTACTTTATGCAAAAGCAGGGGTACGACATGGAGGCTACCCCAGGTCTGAATTATGGCAGCGGTCGACGATCGCCTCTGCAGCTGTCAACTCCGTCTGGGAAACCTCGAGATTATTACGACAAATTCCTGAAGAAATACTATGTCTAAAGACATGTTGGTACTCGCTCAAACCATCAAATCTTCCAAACTATCGAGTCATGTACGATGATACCTCTTAACTCACACTCTATGGCATCTCCCTGAATGGCGAGTCATATACGATAGTACATATAAACTCACACTCTATCGCATCTCCCAGAGTGGCGAGTCATGTACGATGATACCTCTGAACTAACACTCTATCGCATCTCCCTGAGTGGTGAGTCATATATGATGATACCTCTGAACTCCCACTCTAATGCTTTACCTCACAGGAGTCTGCCCAGTTTATGATTGTCTCTGAGCAGACTTTCTGGTCCTGTGTATCGTGTGTCACGTCCATATTACCTCTGGTACCGATAATCTTTCGACTTAACACCTGTACGCAACCTAGGATAAAAGATATAATGTTAAGACCACAAAACCTATCACGTCTATATTACCTCTGTTGGTTTTGTCTCAAAATCTATTACTCGCACCACCAGTGCGTAGAAGAGTAATAGGTCCACCAAAGATTATTCTTGATTATCGTGTATTACGTCCATATTACCTCTTATACCGATAGTCTCTTGACCTAACACCTGTACCCAACCCGGGATAAAAGACATTGTGTTAAGACCACAAAACCTATCACATCCATATTACCTCTGTTAGGTTTTGTCTCAAAATCCATTCCACCAATGATTATGCCTGATTATCGTGTGTTACGTCCATATTACCTCTGATAACGATAGTCTTCGACTTAATACATGTACCCAACCCGGGATAAAAGATATGGTGTTAAGACCACAAAACCTCTCCACATTACCTCAATTGGGTTTTGTTTTAAATCTATTACCCGCACCGCCAGTGCGTAAAAGGGTAAAAGGTCCAGAAAAGTTATCATAATCTACTACTCGCACAATCGGTATACCAAAGAGTAGTAGTTGAAGAAGAAGGATGTCCTTTATCAAACACAAAGTTATCATTATCATAATCTATTACTCGTAAAAGGTCCTATCGTTGTTAATATCGCACAATCTATTACCCGCACTGCTAGTGCGTAAAAGGGTAAAAGGTCCACAAAATACCATTCAAATCTATTTGCTTGCATTATCAGATGCACAAAAGGGCAATAGGTCCACAAAAAGTCCTCCAGTAGGATGTCCTTTATCAAACACAAATGTTGTATTAGGCCCTTTAGTACAAGCATTATAGATATGACAAATAAAAAATGGAGTGAATGTGTTCTGCTTATTCAAAATTAGTTACATTCATAGGACTACATCAGCAGTAGAAAGAAAAGAAAGGAAAATCTAGCAATACATAGTTTGGTCTGTTTGACAGCACTTCGCCTTCACCAAAAAGCAGTTTCATGGCCCTCGAAAGAAGTCATGTTTTACTGCTGAGAAGCAAACAAGGCTGTTGAATCTCCAAGGAGCTGTACGGAGGAGGGCAAATATAACATGTTTTTCTACCCTCCATATTGCGGATACCTTCGTCCCGCTCCTCCAAAAAACTGTACCTTCAAAACAACATCCCTAATCGTTGTTTTGCCTACTTAGAGAGTCGTAAAAATATGACGTTCATGATGACACCTAACCACCGTCCAATCCTCCGAGGTATAAAGGTTTTTTCTACCACCTGGGGAAAACTCTTTCGAAGCATGAGGAGTACTGAGTTGTCTGATGTGTATGCCAAAATGGCACAGGGAAAACTCTTCCGATATGGGGAGTTTTGAGCTGTCTGATATGTGTGTTAGAATGGTGCATTTTCACTTTATCGCCGATATCGGTCCTGGAGAAATTTGTAAACCGGATCCCTTTAAAAAAGGGGGGTTAGAAGGTAGAAGAAAACAACATTCATCCAAAAACAGACCCTATGCTGCCCAGTTATAAGAAATGCACATAAAAACATGAGACGCATGCGGCTCAGTCTTAAAAAGCACTTATGCAGCTCTGTTATGCAATGTTCATGCGGCTAAGCCATGAAGCATTTATGTGGATCAGATATGAGATGTATATGCGGTTTGGTCATGAGGCATCCATGCGGTTCAGCCCTATAGCGCTCATGTGGCTCAAGTATGAGGCATCCATGAAGGTCAGTGGCACTTATGCGGCTCAACCCATACGGCCCCATCATACAGAACACATGAAGTCCCATGAGATGGGGGATATATCGATCATGCCCATAGCACAGAGGCAATTTATGACAAGCCCGGGCATAGAATATGCGATATGGCCGTTCAAATTTAAGTCAACGCTTTCCTACCGTCCTTACCCTTAACAGAGGGTTGCACGTCAGGATAAACGGGAGGAGAGTCCGCAGCACTCGACGGAGAGGCAACCCCTTCCCTTTGGCCCTAGCATCAGTCGACTTGGAAGCTTTTGGATCCATGGCTAACCGGGACAGAAAGATGACGTAGATGATGAAGATGAAGGAGAAAAGTTGAAGAAAAAAAAACTCTCTCCGTATGTCCCATATTTATAGCTCCTCAAAGTGGAAACAGATGAACGTCACTTCGATTCTCGTATCCATTAAAGATAATGTTGACGTTTGGGGATTTTTATCTTTAATAGTCGTCATCATCGCTTCGATTCCCGTATCCATTAAGGATAATGATGACGTTTAGGTATTTTATCCTTAGTAACCGTCAGCTTTATCTAGAAAGAAGAGCCCAAATCTAAAACTAAATTAAGGCATTAAATGCAGCAGTGACAGTTTACAGACAAGACCTCCAAGCGGCACAAGATCTCCCTGCAGCACAAGATCCACCAGCGGCTCAAAACGTGTCACGAACCTCACCCTAGAGTTAGGGTACGAGAACGTAACAACGTCCAGCCTACACCGCAGTATCGGCGGTAGAACGCTGTCCTAGGTCTCAATGCATCTAACAGTATAAGACTAAACAGTTTATACTCCCCGAATGGGGGTGACATAGCAGAATGTAAACTCAATCACATCTATGGTAGAGCATAATGGAAGATAGATAAAACATGAAATCCAAAAGAGATACGGCAGATAGAAGTCTAAGTGTCTAAGATACAAACTCAGAATACATCTCAAAACTCAAATACAGTAATCCATAAATACAACTCAAGACGACTGAAAATAAACTATAAGCAAAACCTTAGCTATCTATACAACCTCTACTGTCTCCTCTAGGCTAGCAGGCAACCTCCAGGCTATCTGTAAAATTTATCAACAGGTCCAGTCAGGACTGGAGCGAGCACAGTACATCTCAACAGATCATAGCAGGTTAGAAAATATAATCATACAGTAAAGTAAGATACATGAACTGAAGAAATACAGTATGTAAATAGAGAGAGAGAACTGTAATAGAAATATCTAATATAAGTAGAGAGCTAATAGTGACTAGTGAGTTAGAGTAAAATATAAACATGTGAACGGCATAGGAGATTCATGACTACAGCTAAGAGAGTGATTCATGACTACAGCTATTTGGATAATATTCACATGCCTATTTCCACTCCTCCATCCCCAATCAATACACAAGGATCTGTTCAAATTATGTTAAGATTCGTGAAACTTCACATGGCTCATAAAATGAGTGATACGTGAAGGTGATTCATGGTGGCTCTGTGAACATGAGAGTACATGTGTCACAAGCGATTCGTGAATCAGAGGAAACATAAAGATACGTGATGATTCGTGAAACGCATAAAACATGCAGTATTCGATGCTCCCGAGGGGGATAACATCTTATGAAAATATCCATATAGTACCAGTCCGTGTAACCAACGTGACAGTATCAAGTAAAGTAATTTAAAGCAGGAAAATAATTCTAAATAGGATATGAAATGATCAGAGAATGTACTCGCTTGATAACCTGAACAGGTGATAGGTAAAAGGGTCCAACTGAAGCCACAGAGTCCTATTTAAAGCAACACAGGTTACACGGTGTTCAAGTTGTAATAAAAGAATCTCTACAAGCAATCTATTATTATTCTAGGTTCTTCTAAGTCAAAACAACTCTAGGTCAACTCCGGTCAATAATCTAGTCAAACTAGGTCAAGTGTTGACTTACAGTTGACTTGGGTCAACTGGTCAACTCCGGTCAAACAGGGTCAATTCTAGTCTAATTATTAAAGGTATAAAGTGTACTTCGTTATTCGTACGTCGAAACTTATGACTCACAAATCGAGATAAGATGATTAACGGTAAAGTTAATAACCTTATTATAATGTTTCACGTGTCCATCTTGTCAATTTTAGCGATATGAGATCACTAGAATTGACTGATCTCAGTTTCGTTGTACTAATCCTGAAATACGAACATTATAAGAATTAATTATTAATTATTTATAAAAAGGTTAAACTCAGAGAAACTATCAACAAACATTGTCGGACGATGAAATAAACATCGTCAACGTGTCCAGAATGGTCAAATTAGCTAGGATAGCCTACCCATCGGTCCAATTTGGACACCAGGGCAAAAAGGTAATTTCGGGTCAAAACGGTGTCCGTGTCGGAGCCATTTTGTACCAAAAAATGTGCAAAAAAACAAGTCTATAAAATATAACAAATTATATGTCCACGAAACCAGAATGACGATACGTACCCAATGGTATCTCCAGAATTGGATTCCGTTGACCCGATCTCAATTTGGTCCATTGACCAGAACTTAAAATTCTGGTTTGTACGGAAATGCTTGTCAGAGCCAAAGTTCTCAAAACTCAGCAAACTACATGTCAACGAGACCAGAATGACGATACAAACTCAACGGTGTATCCGAAATTGGATTTCGATGAACCGATCTCAAAATGACCCGTTGACCCGGATATTGGTATCCGACTTGCACCGAAATACGTACCAGACCCAATGTCTACCAAAACCTAGAAAATTATATGTCAACGAGTCCAGAATGACGATACGAACTCAACGGTATATCCGGAATTGGATTCCGATGAGCCGGCGTCAAAAAGCCCCGTTGACCCAGAATGTGGGATCCACTTTGCACCGAAAAATGTGCCAGGGCCCACGTTCTCCAAATCTAACAAATTTTATATGAAAATATGCCAAAATGATGCCACGAGTCTAATGGTGGTGTCAGAAATGAAATCTGGAGTCCCGTGTTCAAAAATCGAATTTTACAAGTTGGAAATTACAAATTCGGACGACCAACTTTGGCGTCGAATTCAACCAATCAAACAAGCTCATAATGAAAGGAAACTGGAGGGGTAGTAAGAGGATTATACCAGCTTCGCACAGGAACTGGTAGCACGCCAAACGGAGCTGCGGTAGAGGAGGTACAAGATGATAAAGTTGGTCCCGCGAAACTGTCTAAATTTAATATAATTTAAACGGTCAACTTGGTAGCCGGTTTTGATATATCAAACGATAAAATCAACTGACGAAAATTGACATGAGTAAAGGTGGATATACCGAGATTATGACTGAGCAAAGAAATCGTCGATCCAGCGATCAAATTTTTGAGAAAATGCATACGAGGTTGCTGTGACGGAACGCGATTTCAGTCTCGTTCCCGAGCTCGTCACGACGGGACGTCGTGCAAAACGCACGAATCGCCTCAACGGCACGTACCGGAGGACGGTGGCCGCCATGGAAGGACAACCTACGGTACGCCCGGCCATGTGGGGGTCGGCCATGCCGACCACGACGGCGGGGCGCCCGAACGCGCGCGGATCTTGTACGCGGCTGTGCGCGCAAGCCGCCGTGCACTACTACGGTACAGCGCTGCGCGCCTGCCTGGCCCGACGGAGGCTGCGCGGTGGTCAGGCACGGCGAAGGCTGCTGTACGGCCATGACGGCGGGTTGAAGGTGGTGGTGCGGCGAGGGCTGATGGATGGCTTGGTGGTCATTCGGTGGTGGAATGGTGATGTTGATGTGAATGTAGGAGTTGAAGAAGAAGGAGGAGGGGACTGGATGAGTTGCCAACCGACCAAGGTGGCTGGCAGCGAGCTGGGCCAGGGGGTGAGGTCGGGTGCGTGTGTGTTAATGTGGTGTGGAGTTGGTGTTGTGATGTTGTTGTTGGTTATGTTGTTGTGTAGGAAAGAAGTTATTAGGAAGAGAGAGAGAGATAATAATTGTGAGAGAGGGAGAAGAGAGAAAAAGTTGGTCTCTACATGAAATTTAGGGCCGGCCACTTGTGGCTATGGGGAGTTTGTGTGGGTGTTTGGGAAATGAATGGTGATGATATGATAAGGGAAATCAAATGGCTATAATTAATTGGCTAGGATTAAATATTGGGAAGTTGGTCATTCCAAGAAATTTAAATCAACAAAAATTTCTATTAAATATAGAAAAATAGGTAGAAGAGTACTTGATATTTTTGGGCGAAAAAATATGAGGGTGTCATGATGTAGGGTAGCACGAAGCTGGGCTGGACTCGGTGGAGCCGGATTGGGTCAAAATCAGACATTGTGCAAAAATCGAATTAAAATTAGGTATCGATGATCATGGGTAAATAAGTAGCACATGGGGATTCCAATAAATGGGACACAAGGGTCGGACGGGTAGTAGGCTCAATATGGGCCATGTCCATAGTAGGGACTGACAGGTTTTGGTCGACAGGGGACCTACAAATCAAGTTGGAAAATGAATGTGACGTTGTGGGGTAAAATAAAATCGGGTTACGTGTCAGGAAAGTTGTACGAAGCAAATGGAGCACAAAATGACGTGTCTGAGTAGGACACGAAGGTCATGGGTGACGAGCGTCTCGAGTAGATCAAGCATAAGAAGTTGGTTTCAAGAAACTGACTGGTCTTGCGCTCCCAAATTAAAAGTCACGGTAACGTGCTAATAATAATCAAGGAAAAGAGTGGAAAAATAAATTAATGATCAAATGGTCTAATTCGACCCGAAGTTCTGCGAAGCAAAAAAGGCACAAGGGAACAAGTTTGAGTGGGATACTATATACCATCATGAAGGTAATCCTGTCTACTCCAAAACTCGTGAAGAAGATTTCCAAAGTTGAACATCCCTGACACTCCAAATATCAATGGCACGGGAAAGTACACTTAAAGATAAATAATAGAAAAATTATTTATTCAAACTAAATCAATCAAAAAATAAAATAAAATAAAAAAATCAACCCAAAATTTATGGTGCTCACATCCTACCCACATTATAAAAATTTTGTCCTCAAAATTAAAATGTCCATACTCCTTCTAGGTCAAACCCCCACAATCAAGTCCCAGAACTTAAACAATCATACCATCAAAAAGAACGGCACACAGGGTCATGGCATACGGTGGTAGTGAAAGTCTCATCTAGGTATATTACTCATGCTAAACCAAAATGGTCATAGGATATCAAAACACACAAGCAATCTAGGGTGCTAAACTAGAAAAGTTACAGAAATAACAAATCATCAAAACTGTAGGGCGGTCTACCATCCTATATGAAAATTGGTACTTATCAAAACAAAATACAGGTAACTACCAATTATTTATAAAGGGTACAGAAAAATCAAATTCAAAAATTAAGGAATTGAAAATCACTTGCATTGAAATCCAATCACAATATATATATAGAGAGAGCGTTAGAGAGGGAAAACTAGCATTATGTAATGGTCATGTGGTTCGTGTGTGTATGTGAATATACATGAAAGTGTATAGGAGGATTTAGGTTTCAAACAATAACTATCAAGTTACACTAATCATGGTATATTCGTTAAACAACCTACAATACAAAACTCATTTACTCATAACATGCATGGCTAACCCCATATACATACATATATATATATATATATATATATATATATATATATATATAAAGATATAGAGATTTAGTTATGTATCTATATATATTATAACATGTATGCCTAAGCTCTATATATATATATCTATCTAGATATATAATCATAACATAGAGGGGAAGGGTTTGGTTACATGACAGTGTATACTAAGTCAGAGTGTGCGTGTGTGTCCTTGTACAGGGTTATAGCTTAGTATTGAAAGGTTAAACCCAGTTTTAGTTCAGCATTTACATACAAAATCTGAAATGAGCTAACATTTAAACCAGGGTAATATGAACATAATGCAGTCTCAGATTTTAGGGTTTTGAAACATCACAACTAACTCAATGCTTCTAATACATCCTAACACGATAGAGAAGAAACCCTAACGTACTATCCACACATTTATCTACGCATACCGTTCAATATTACATGTTAAATATGAAATTGAACTAAACATTTGAAATCAATGTAAAAATGTTAACATGTATTCAGTTTTCAGGATTTTGGAGAATTTGCACATAAAAACCAACTCAATGTTTATCACAACCTGTCATGTAAGAATATGAAACCTAACATTATATCCCTACAACAACAATGTACACAGCTCTAAATATTACATTTAAAACAACAATTTGAACTAACATTTAAAATCCCGTATTAAGGGTTAATATGTACACAGTCTTCGATTTGACAAATTCAACACAAGACTCAACCAAATTTATTTGAATTGAAACTCTATGTATAACATACATGTGCAGTGATGTAAACATAACTAATAACATGAAATCTATATTTGAATTACGAATTTAAGCTGGAAAAAGCAGAGAATCAGAAATATTGGGGTTTTAAAAATTTAAACATTAACGACATATTAATATGTATTCCGATAGGTAGAAATTAAATGTAGCATGCATATGTATCAGGCAAAATATTTGTGTCCACTATATCTATATTCTCATGTCCCAAATAAAATCAAATTCTATATCAAGACCAACATTAGATTCCTAACAATATTGTATAGCAGGTGTTTGGTATAATCAAGACGATTTATTATTATTATTTAATACAAGAATAATAGCAAGAAAGAAATAACAATAAAATCTGCATGCTTATTTGTCTAAAAGAAAGAACCCTTTTGAAACCTAGAGCTAAAATATCAATCCAACAAGAGGCCTTAGCAAAATCATCGATTTATTGTATTATGTAGAATCTCATAGCAAGAAGTTACACAAGCTACTCCTAAGTAAACAATGTGAAGCGAAACAAACAGAACAACAATAATTCTTTTTTTTTGGACTGAAACAAAAGTATCAGAAACATGTTCAAAATATTTAAGGTACAATCTGATAATCATATGCGTCTATCCAAAATCATGGTACTCTATATCCTCGTCATACTAGTAAGCAAGGCTACGATAATCACAGAGTCCTCGACTTAGGCACATACCTCTAGAATCATGGTATTTAACATTTTCGCTATGCCGCTAGCTTGGCTGCGAAAAACATAAATTCCTACACCCGAGAAATATATCTAAGTCAAACTATGTGTCCTCACCATGCTGGCTAATATGACTGTAGAAGACAAGATTCCATAACTTAGATGACCTAGCCCATATAATTTCATCTTGACAAAATTTAATTTAAATCAACAATGGATACCCAAAAATCAAATTTATCAACGAACATCAAGATTCAAAAATTAACAAAATCCATCAAATCTTATAAATACAAACTCGGATGCAACAACTAACATCAAGATTCAAAATTCAACAATCTTTCATCAAAATTAATAAATACAAAATCAAATTCAACGATAATCCATCAAAATCAAATTCAACAACAGAAAGCAAAGATAAATCAAATCAAGGAAAAAGAGTTTTCAAATCGAAGTTAAAATAAGATTCTCAAGGGTAGTCCCAGGAATCTCTCAAGGGATCCTAGCTGTGATTGAGTATCTTCAAAAATATATTCTATTCCTACTGCAGGCTGTAGTGGTAAACTAGTTCGAATACCACTACATAAACTCGACCTGCATGGGCAACCACTAAAAACATGTTACGACCCGCACCCTAAAGTTAGGGCACGAGAACGTAACAACGCCCAGCCTACGCCGCAGTGTCGACGGTAGAACGCTGTCCTAGGTCTCAATGCATCTAACTGTATAAGACTAAATAGTTTATACTCCCCGAATGGGGGTGACATAGCAGAATGTAAACCCAATCACATCTACGGTAGAGCATAATGGAAGATAGATAAAACATGAAATCCAAAAGAGATACGACAGATAGAAGTCTAAGTGTCTAAGATACAAACTCAGAATACATCTCAAAACTCAAATACAGTAATCCATAAATACAACTTAAGACGACTGAAAATAAATTATAAGCAAAACCTTAGCTATCTATACAACCTCTACTGTCTCCTCTAGGCTAGCAGGCAACCTCTAGTCTATTTGTAAAATTTATCAACAGGTCCAGTCAGGACTGGAGCGAGCACAGTACATCTCAACAGATCATAGCAGTTTAAAAAATTTAATCATGCAGTAAAGTAAGATATATGAACTGAAGAAATATAGTATGTAAACAGAGAGAGAGAGAGAACTGTAATAGAAATATCTACTATAAGTAGAGAGCTAATAGTGACTAGTGAGTCAGATTAAAATATAAACATGTGAATGGCATAGGAGATTCATGACTACAGCTAAGAGAGTGATTCATGACTACAGCTACTTGGATAATATTCACATGCCTATTTCTACTTCTCCATCCCCAATCAATACACAAGGATCTGTTCAAGTTATGTTAAGATTCGTAAAACTTCACATGGCTCATAAAATGAGTGATACCTGAAGGTGATTTATGATGGCTCTGTGAACATGAGAGTACATGTGTCACAAGCGATTCGTGAATCAGAAGAAGCATAGAGATACGTGATAATTCATGAAACGCACAAAACATGCAGTATCCGATGCTCCCGAGGAGGATAACATCTCATGAAAAGATCCATATAGTACCAATCCGTGTGACCAATGTGACAGTATCAAGTAAAGTAATTTAAAGCAGGAAAATAATTCTAAACAAGATATAAAATGATCAGAGAATGTACTCGCCTGATAACCTGAACAGCTAATAGGTAAAGGGGTCCAACTGAAGCCACAGAGTCCTATTTAAAGCAACATAGGTTACAAGGTGTTCAAGTTGTAATAAAAGAATGTCTACAAGCAATCTATTATTATTCTAGGTTCTTCTAAGTCAAAACAACTCTAGATCAACTTCGGTCAATAATCTAGTCAAACTAGGTCAAGTGTTGACTTACAGTTGACTTGGGTCAACTGGTCAACTCTGGTCAAACAGGGTCAATTCTAGTCTAGTTATTAAAGGTATAAAGTGTACTTCGTTATTCGTACGTCGAAACTTACGACACGCAAATGGAGATAAGATGATTAACGGTAAAGTTAATATCCTTATTATAATGTTTCACGTGTCCATCTTGTCAATTTCAACGATATGAGATCACTAGAATTGACTGATCTCAATTTCGTTGTACTAATCCCAAAATACGAACATTATAAGAATTAATTATTAATTATTTATAAAAAGGCTAAAGTCAGAGAAACTATCAATAAACATTGTCGAACGATGAAATAAACATCGCCAACGTGTCCATAATGGTCAAATTAGCTAGGATAGTCTACCCATCGGTCCAATTTGGACATCAGGGCAAAAAGGTAATTTCGGGTCAAAACGGTGTCCGTGTCGGAGCCGTTTTACACCGAAAAAACGTGCAAGAAAATAATTTTATAAAATATAACAAATAATATGTCCACGAAACCAGAATGACGATACGAACCCAACGGTATCCCAAGAATTGGATTCCGTTGACCCGATCTCAATTTGGTCCGTTGACCAGAACTTGAAATTCTAGTTTGCACAAAAATGCGTACCGTAGCCAAAGTTCTCAAAACTCATCAAACTAAATGTCAACGAGTCCAGAATGACGATACGAACTTAACGGTGTATCCGGAATTGGATTCCGATGAGCCGATCTCAAAATGATCCGTTGACCCGGATATTGGTATCCGACTTGCACCGAAATACGTGCCGGACCCAATGTCCACCAAAACCTAGTAAATTATATGTCAACGAGTCCAGAATGACGATACGAACTCAACGGTATATCCGAAATTGGATTCTGATGAGCCGGCATCAAAAAGTCCCGTTGACCCAGAATGTGGGACCCACTTTGCACCGAAAAATGTGTCAGGGCCCACGTTCTCCAAACCTAACAAATTTTATATGAAAACATGCCAGAACAATGCCACAAGTCTAATGGTGGTGTCAGAAATGAAATCTTGAGTTCCGTGTTCAAAAATAGAATTTTACAAGATAGAAATTCCGAATTCGGACGGCCAACTTTGGCGTCGAATTCAACCAATCAAACAAGCTCACAATGAAACGAAACTGGAGGGGTAGTAAGAGGGTTATACCAGCTTCGCACAGGAACTGGTAGCATGCCAAACGGAGATGCAGCGGAGGAGGTACAAGCTGACGAAGTTGGCCCGGTAAAACTGTCCAAATTTAATACAATTTAAACGGTCAACTTGGTGGCCGGTTTTGATGTATCAAACGATAAAATGAACGGACGAAAATTGACATGAGTGATGGTGGATATACCGAGATTGTAACGGAGCGAAGAAATCGCCGATCCAACGGTCGAATTTCTGGGAAAACGTGCACGAAGTTGCTGCGACGGAACGCGATTTCAATCTCGTTCCTGAGCTCATCACGACGGGACGTCGTGCAAAACGCACGAATCGCCTCGACTGCGCGTCCTGGAGGATGGTGGCCGCCATGGGAGGACAGCCTAGGGTACGCCCGGCCATGTGGGGGTCGGCCATGCCGACCCCGGCGGCGACGCCGGCGGCGGGGCACCCGAACGCGCACAGATCTTGTACGCGGCTGTGCCCGCAAGCCGCCGTGCACTGCTGTGATGCAACGCTGCACGCCTGCCTGGTCCGGCGGAGGCTGCACGATGGTCAGGCACGACGAAGGCTGCTGTGCAGCCATGACGGCGGAGTGAAGGTGGTGGTGCGGCGAGGGCTGATGGATGGCTTGGTGGTCGTTCGGTGGTAGAATGGTGAAGTTGATGTGGATGTAGGAGTTGAAGAAGAAGGAGGAGGGGACTGGATGGGTGGCCAACCAACCAGGGTGGACAGCGGCGAGCTGGACCAGGGGGCTCGGCCAGGGGGTGAGGTCGGGTGTGCGTATATTAATGTGGTGTGGAGTTGGTGTTGTGATGTTGCTGTTGGTTATGTTGTTGTGTAGGAAAGAAGTTATTAGGAAGAGAGAAAGAGAGATAATAATTGTGACAGAGGGAGGAGAGAGAAAAAGTTGGTCTCTACATGAAATTTAGGGCCGGCCACTTGTAGCTATGGGGAGTTTGTGTGGGTGTTTGGGAAATGAATGGTGATGATATGATGAGGGAAATCAAATGGCTAGAATTAATTGGCTAGGATTAAATGTAGGGAAGTTGGTCATTCCAAGGAATTTAAATCAACAGAAATTTCTATTAAATATAGAAAAATAGGTAGAAGAGTACTTGGTATTTTTGGACGAAAAAATATAAGGGTGTCATGATGTAGGATAGCACGAAGCTGGGCTGGACTCGGTGGAGCAGGATTGGGTCAAAATCAGACATTGTGCAAAAATCGAATTAAAATTAGGTATCGATGATCATGGGTAAATAAGTAGCACATGGGGATTCCAATAAATGGGACACAAGTGTCGGACGGGTAGTAGGCTCAATGTGGGCCATGTCCATAGTTGAGACTGATAGGTTTTGGTCGACAAGGGACCCACAAATCAAGTTGGAAAATGAATATGACACCGTGGGATAAAATAAAATCGGATCACGTGTCAGGAAAGTTGTGCGAAGCAAATAGAGCACAAAATGGCGTGTCTGAGTGGGACACAAAGGTCATGGGTGACGAGCGTCTCGAGTAGATCAAGCATGAGAAGTTGGTTTCAAGAAACTGACTGGTCTTGCGCTCCCAAATTAAAAGTCACGATAACGTGCTAATAATCATCAAGGAAAAGAGTGGGAAAATAAATTAATGATCAAATAGTCTAATTCGACCCGAAGTTCTGTGAAGCAAAAAGAGTACAAAGGAACAAGTTAGAGTGGGACACTATATACCATCATGATGGTAATCCTGTCCACTCCAAAACTCGTGAAGAAGATTTATAGGGTTGAACATCCCTAACACTCCAAATATCAATGGCACGGGAAAGTATACTTAAAGATAAATAACATAAAAATTATTTATTGAAACTAAATCAATCAGAAAATAAAATAAAATAAAATAAAAAATCAACCCGAAATTTAGGGTGCTCAAAAAATGTCCCTACGACACGACGTCTCTCTTGACTCGAAGATTTTTCTGCGCCTTGATATATGTCCATGCTTCTTATTCAAAGTATTCCAAATTTACAATTTTAAAACTTAGAAGGGGGTCTCGTAGAAGCATAAAAAATATGGGGTTCATGCGGATCACAACTGACCGTATGAGTACCCTGGAACAGATTGACCCGCATAAAGAAGAGCCGTATGACAGACTCAGCATACCCCCTGTGGCCCATCTTCACCAGACTGACTTTTGAGCCACGGAGAGAATAGTTACTTATGCGGCCAAGCTGATCAATCCTTCTGATAAAGCTGACAAAACTCTGGTCTGATAAAGTTGATAAACTCTGGCAAGACTGACACCTCTGACAGCTCTGACAACTCTGACACTCTGGCAAAAAGAAGATAAGACATGATTAGACTGGACATGGCCATGCGGCCAAAAGGATTGCAACTCGAGCCGCATCAACCTTATACGGCTTAATCTATGTACTTCATACAGCCAAAGGTAACTGCAATCTGAGCCGCATGAGCTTTATATGGCCTAGAATATAAAACCTATGCGGTTCAAAAGTCCGCAAGCTATATGCAGACTAAGGGAGACTGCCACATGAGTCTTATGCGGTACAGCATGGACGAACTTTGAAGGGCCTATGCGGTTCAAAATGACTCAAGCAGACTGATCCTATCTTGCGATGAGACACATGGCAGGCTAACCAAGTCCAAACCACCCAGATTCTGTACAACAAAATCTCAACAACCTCCACCAGCTGGCAGTTCAAAATCGAGTCTTTGTACACTGTGAGAGACACGTGGCCACATGGACCTTTATGCGGCCCAAAAATTTGCTATTACAGAAAACACTATAAATAGCAGTGTACCACACCCAGGCAAATGGTTGGCAATCCAAGGCTGGTAACCTATGAAGGGCAATTTCTTCAAGAGCAAGGAGCGCATCAGATAGTCCAAGGAGTAAGGCAGAGTTGCTACACTTTTCCGGGCTCCTATCGTCACCCCCAGAATCAAAACTAAACAATTGTACTTATATTATTTCCTAGGCTTTCTTTTTAGGCTTTCTCTTGTACAAGCGAGTTTACAATCAAGTTCAATTCTGTTGCAATTTATTGTACTTGATATTTTATGGCAAACAGGGGACGCATGCTCCATAAAGTTATGGTGGAAGCTGCGCACGACCAACTCTCTCTGGACTAGGTTTATGAAGGCCAGATACTTCATATTCGTCCATCCCATGATGGCCTTAGTGAACAACAGATCCTCGGCCACCTGGCGACACATCTTTCGAGGCCGCGAGCTCGATGAACCCCTTATCCGGTAGCTGGGCGATAGTCACTCTTCGGTGAGCCACGAGCATTGGCTGGGAGACGCGCTTCTCACCGTCAAAAACCCTCACATTGGGGAGATCCGTGACCTGTGGGACAACACTTCTGGTTGGATTTGTAAAAGAGTCAGAGACTTGCTTGGACAAGAGGCGGCCGATAGTCTCGCAGCCGCTAATTTTCAGATCTCCAACGAACCGGACTCCCTGCGGTGGACCTCCAATCCAAGCGAGTCTTTCTCGCTGGCATCTGCCAGGATAGTCGCTAAAGGGACCGGCACCTCGTCCCCCTTCATCGTCCCTTACTGGCAATCTTGTATCCCAAACAAATGATCGATCCCGATATAGAGAGTACAGAGACGAAAACTTCCAACTAATGACTCCATCACCTCTTTCGGCTACAGCCTTGCATCGAGCTGCCACTGCTATGCCTCCCTTTATAAGGAAAAGGTGGAGCATGTCCTACATTCCGGAGACCTGGCATCGCAGTTATGGTCTAGCCTCAACATTAAGCTCCGACAGACCCACCATCACGGAGGCTTCAACCATCTTTTTGCCAACAGGGGTCGCTCCCATGGTCGTCAGATCGTCGCAGCCGCCGGTATTTGGGTTCTATGGAAAAATTGGAACAAGTATAGATACGAGGGGCGTCAATTCCTTCCTCACCAGCTATTTAGTAAGTCCTCTGTCAGATCCACCGAGCCAGGAGGCGCTGCACTCACTCCGAAGACAGCTTTTGGGCAGCCTTGGCCTAGCCCCTGCCCTTCAGTGCACAATTTTTTTTGGGTTGACGCACTACGTCCTTTTGTTGTTGTTCCTTTCCTTTTTGGTGCGTGGCACTTTTACTTGTATAGGCATCGGCTTTTTGAGCCTGATACATCAATAAAGTTCTCCTTCCAAATATATATATATATATATATATATATATTAATGGAATGGAGAATTTTATTGAAGTAATAGGCGCAAAAAGCTGAAGCCTATACTAGTAAGCGCGCTAACGCGACAAAAGGACAGAAAAGCAAAAACGTGAGAGACCTCACAAAAACTAAAAAATAGAATGAGTGGGGGAAGGGGGTCTAAGCCAGAGCCTCCCAGAAGGAGTGGGGTGCGTGGGAGCAGCGCCTCCTCGCTTTGAAGCATTGTCTGACGACTTCTTTAGCCAATTGATGAAGGGGGAGTTGTCGACCTTCGTATCTGAATTTGTTCCTGTTCTTCCAAAGCACCCAAAGCCCGGCGGCTGCTACGATCTAGTGGCCGTAGGAGCGGCTCCAGTATGCCAGGAGATCGTAGAAGCCCCCGGATGGTTGGTTCATATTAAGTCCATTATATAGCTCGGACCAGAGATCTATTGCGATATCCTCTAAGAGAAATACGTGCTCAACCGACTCCGTCGAGTGCTCCTCGCAACAGTGGCATCACGAAGCGAGGCTAAATCCTATGGCACGGATAGAGTCATCGGTCGGAAGCTCGCCAAATAAGGATGGACCATTTGGTGGGGATGCAGGCCTGCCAAAACATGGCTAGCACAGGATGCTGGACCCCACTGCCTCTGGCGACCAGTCTGGCAGAGGCTAGAGTGAATAGCCCGCTCGGGTTGGGGGACCATTTCTAAGAGTCTTGCGTGTTCGAGATCCGCAGATTAGCAGCTAGGAGGCTGGTGGCCGCTGGCTGACCAAGCCAGTCTCTGACCTTCCTCCAATTTCATCCGGAGTTGTCCTCCCAAAGGTCCCTAATTTTGCACTCCGGAGGGGAATAAATGTTGGGATGGATGATGTCTCCTCTAATCCATCGCTCCTGGTATACCGACGAGCGACCATCGCCAATTTGAAGATGGTGAGGGGTTCAGCGGTGATACGGCCTTGGATAATACGGCACCACGACGGCGAGGATCTGTTGTTAGAGCTTGCCTCCGACAGATGAGAGAATATGGAGTATCTAGCTCTCATGAACTTCGTCCATAGAGAGGTCTCGGTACGCAACTTCCACCAGAGCTTGATGGAACAAGCATGCTCAATGTGCGTCAGCCTGCTGAAACCCAGACCCCCTTCATCCGTAGGTTTGGCCATGGCCTCCCAGCTGGCCCAGTGATGTTTGTCATTGTCGTCGTTGTGGCCCCAGAAAAACATGGCAAAAAGGGATTCTAGAGAGTGGAGAACCTTCTTAGGAGGGGAGCAGACGATCAGGGTGTACATCGGGATAGTTGAAAGGACGTGCTTGATGAGGATTATTTTTCCTCCGGAGGATAAGGTAGCGTTGTGCCATCCCGCGATGAGTTTGCGAATCTTGTCAACCAGGTGGTCGTAGATACCCGAGTTGGTCTTACCGTAAACCAGAGGGCAACCGAGGTAGAGAAAAGGAGGGTAAGTCGTGCAGAAAGATGTCATGTTGGTGAGAAGAGTAGATCGGGTTCTGTCGGCTTTGTGGTGGGTGTAGATAACGCTCTTGTTGTTATTGACGCGCTGACCAGAGCAGGCGGTGTATTTGTTGACCGTACGAAGGACAACCTCGATCGATCCGCTGTCTCCGGAGAAGAAGATGAGGATGTCGTCAGCGTAGGCCAGGTGAGTGATGAGGGGGCAGCCGGTGGTGGTGTAGAAGTAATTGAAGCCAGGCATGTTGGGCATATTGTTCAGGCTTCTGCTGAAGGCTTCGGCCGCGATAATAAAAATGGTGGAGGAAAGAAGGTCCCCTTGTCTAACTAAGCGGGTGGATCGGAAGAATCCCGCCACCTGGCCGTTAACGACAGCGAAGAACCACGCATTTTAATCGATCTGAAGACGATGTCAATCCAAGGTTCGGAGAATCCGAACACTTTGAGAACCCAAATCATAAATTTCTAGTCCAGACGATCGTACGCTTTCTCTATGTCTAGTTTGATGGCCACGTTACCACTCCTCGAGGGGAACTTCATTCATGTGATCATCTCTTGGGCTAGAAGGATATTGTCTGATATGTTGCGCCCTTTGACAAATCTGCTTTGCTCTTCCGAGATGATTTTAGGGAGGAGATCGGACATGCGATTGGCGACAATCTTGGATATGATTTTGTTGGTGAAGGTGCATAGGCTGATCGGACGGAAGTCTTTGAAAGATTTAGGATTGTCTTTTTTAAGGACGAGGATAATGTTGGTGCAGGAGATCGATTTGGGGTATCGAGCCCCTTGGAAAAAGGCTGCAGTAGCTTCGATTAAGTAAGCTTTAATGATGTCCCAGCAAGTTCTGAAAAAGACCCCGTTGAACCCCTCCGGTCCCGGGGCGCTGTGTTCGTTGATGGACCAGATCGCCGCTCTAATCTCCTCTTCCGTAGTGGAGGCCAGCAGGGTGACGTTGTCATTGTCGCTAATGAGGGAAGGTATAACGGATAATAACGAGGCATCCTTGACTACTTTGCCTTTAGAGAAAAGGTTGGAGTAGTAGTTCACAGCAGCAGCCTGGATACCTGCCTGGTCGTCGATCAGGGTGCCATTGTCGTCAAGAATCCGGTGCATTTTTAATTTGTTTCTACGACCATTGACACAGGCGTAGAAGAACTTGGTTTTTCGATCACCATCAGTATCCCAAGACGATCTGGCCTTTTGCCTCCAGAACTCGGTCTCCACTCGCAGTCTAGATTTAAGGAGAGCTTTGGCGAGGTTGAGGGATGCACGGTCCTCCGGGGATCTGGAACTGGTGAACGCGATCTCCGTACGGGCTATGTCATCCTCCGCTCCCCTGATGGCTTTGAAGATGTCACCGTAAGCCTCTTTGCTCCAAGTTGAAAGGGCCTTGCGAGTGGCAGAAAGTTTATCAGCCATCCGAGCCATAGGATCGAGGGTAATGATGGAGTTCCAGGCACGGGAAGCGATGTGTTGGAATTGGGGGTGGTGTTGCCAGAAGTCGAGGAATCTGAATGCTTTTTTGTTGGTGGTAAGATTATTGTTGATCTGGACGAGGAGGGGCGAGTGGTCCGATTCGGTGGAGTTCAGGTGGGAGAGGTTAGTGATCATGCCCATGTTGGACCAGTAGTCGTTGGTCATCGCCCGATCGAGGCGAGAGTATTGTCGCCGGTGACCCTCCTGCATGTTGCACCAAGTGAATTCGTTGCCGTGGAAGGGGATATGAGTTAGATTTCCTTGAAAGGTGAAGTTGTTGAAGTCGTCCATCGCCGGCTGGAGAGGTGGGCGGCCGCCAGATTTCTCCTCTCTGCGAGATACGGTGTCAAAATCTCCGATGCAGAGCTACGTAAGCCCAGGAGGATGGACCGCCAGGAGTTCATTCCAGAGCAATCTGTGCTCGGGGATATCGTAGCTGCCATGGACCGCGGAGAGGACGAAGCGGGATTTGAGGGCTGCGTGCTTGACCCAGCATGTGAGTGCCTGATGCGAGTCTTGAATGATGCCAAATTTGAAGTCTTGTGCAAGGAATATCTAGATGTCGTTGCCTCCAGCTATCGCGTGGGTGAAGCCAAGCTTGAGTTGAGTGGCTTTTAATTTTTTTGAGGGATTGTTGGTTCGATGATGATTAAGAGGTCTATGTGGTGAGTCTTCTTGAGACTGAGGATTATGTTCATCGTTGGTTTGTTTCCGTGGCCCCTCTCATTCCAGGAGATGATGTTAGGCATCTGGTGAGGGGAGGGGATGGGGGTGGTTGTGCTTCGAGGCAGATCTTGTGGTCCTTGCCGACGACTGCTTAGGATTGTTTTTGTTCTTCTAGGAGGAGGTTTTTTTAGAGAGAGTTCCGGTGGATCCTTTGCTACTGGTTTCTATGTTGTGCATATATATATATATATATATATATACATATATATATATATATATTTATACATATTTTTTTATATATATATATATATTTTTTTATATATATTTATACATATATATATATATATATATATATATATATTTATATATATATATATATATATATATATATATATATATAATAAATATATATATATATATATATATATATATTATATCAAATGATCGCTGGTTTCGTGGTGCCGCCTCTCCTGAAACCCTAGCGATCTTCTTCTCCCACCAACGCCGGCGTGGCCTTTGGCCGGGCCGGGGTTCCCCCTAAGCCACCAAGACCAGTTGGGTGGTGGCTTCCTCCGTGATTGATTCCCCTAAGGACATGGCGGCCAAGTCCTTCGCGGAGGCGGTGAAAGGCACGGCTCCATCTGTGCCTCTCATAGCGTCGCGCACGATCTCCTCCTTTAAAGGATCCCCTGCAATTTCCTTTTCGGAGGAAGAGGAATCCATCCTGGCTGACCCGCTTCGGTATGCATTAATTGGGAAGTTTTCACACGCTCGTCCTCCGATCGATTTGATTAGGAAGGCATTCACTGGCTTTGAGTTCGTTGGATCCATCAGGGCGGGAGTCATTGATGAAAACACATCCTGATTCGTCTTTCTAGTGAAGAGGATTACCTTCGTCTTCGATCAAAAGATCTGTGGTACATATCAAGGGCTCCTATGAGAATTTTTAAATGGGATCCTGAGTTTTCCCTGTCCCAGGAATCGCCTAAGATCCCAGTATGGGTAACCCTCCCTAATCTCCCTCATCATCTTTATGCGAAGGATGCATTATTCGCTATTGCAGCTGCCTTTGGTCACCCTCTGAAAATAGATAAGGCCACGTCGGATTTATCTAGACCGAGCATGGCACGAATATTCATGGAGATTGACGCGTCAAAGCCTTTGCAACATCGTCTTCGTATCAACCTGCCTAGTGGAGGCTTTTGGCAATCAATTCTGTACGAATCTACTCCGCTTTACTGCTCTCATTGCCGTCATCAGGGGCATTTAATAGGATCATGCAAGGTGAAACACAATAACCGAGGGAAAGAACCAGTCCAGCAGGAAGTAGCAGCTACTACAAGTCAGGAAGCAAGGATAGACTCAGTTCAACTGGAAGCAGGAACTTCTACAAGTCAACAACCAGAACAACTTATTTCTCACATTCTTCAACGTGAAGAGGGTGCTCGAATTCCAATGAATGACATGACAGAGCCACCAGTTCAGCTCAAGGCTAAAAGCATGAGTACAAAAGACAAAAATGTCCCAACTGATGGGACGGACATATCCCTTCCCATTGAAGGGGCTAACACCAGTAATGGAGAGAATAGCACTGCAGCAGCCACTAGTGACCTGGTGGAGGAGGCAGAGCGTGATGAAGACCGCGAGGTCTCACTGCAAGAGGAAGGAGTCCAAGAACGAGAGGGTGATACAGAAGCAGGTGAAGAAGTCGCTGACACTAACGGTGGGAGTGAAGAAGAAGGAGAACTTAGGTCTTGGGCTGATGATGTGGAAGAGGAAGAAAACGGGGTTACTGCAGTCTCTACTAAAGCCAAAAAAAAGAAGCGAGAAATTCCCCCGACGGATAGGGTTCTCCGATCAGTCTCAGATATCAAAAACTCGGGTAAACAACATCTCTCCATTAATGTTTAACATCCTTAGTTGGAACATTCGTGGGGTAGCTAGCAAGATGGCCCTTAAAAGATTGCGTAATATCTGTCGGGTCAATAAAATTCAAATGTTGGCTATTTTGGAGCCTAAGGTGGACAGTAGTCAGTTATTAAACTATAAATTAAAGCTAGGGTTTGATACTGGTTTCTCTAATGAGAAGGGAAATATTTGGGTACTGGCGAAGGAGGGTTGTACTCTATCATTGATTGACTCATTTGATCAGGCTATTACTGTTCTCTTCAAAAATGAGCTCTTATCCTCAACAGTCATGTTCTCTTTTGTGCATGGGCATAACAAGAAAGAAGGGCATAGGGAATTGTGGGACAGGCTTCTTCATTTGCAGTCTTTTCATCAATATCCTTGGGCAGTTGGGGGTGACTTTAACGCTATATTGAGTGTTGATGAAAAGGTAGGGGGCAGGCCTCCTTGTTTAAACTCTATGCAGGAGTTTCAAAACATCCAGCTATCTGCGGGCCTGATCGAACTTCCGATTAATGGTAGTCGATTCACCTGGTTTAAATCTAATTCAGGAGAACGGCTGGGCTCGAGATTAGATAGATTCATGGTTTCTCATGATTGGCTGCATATTGCTCCTAGATCGAAGGTGGATCATCTTAACAGAACGGTGTCGGACCACGCTCCATTGCTTGTCAAACTTCATGCTTTTAACGATGGAGGTAAGAGACCTTTTAGGTTACTTGATTTTTGGACGAGACAGGAGGGCTTTCATGAGGTGGTAGAGGAAGCTTGGAGTTCTGTTACGCACATTAATAGCCTGATTCGGGTCAGTTTGCGATTGGTGGCATGTCGTAGAGCTCTTTCTAATTGGAGCCATAGTTTCTTTGGGGATATTTTTTAGGAAGTTAAGGTAGCGGAAGACAAGGTTCTGGCGACTGAGATAGCTTACGAAGAAGATCGTTCTTTGGAGAAGAGGATAGCATTGGACAAACAGGTTGCATTGCTAAAACAAAAGCACTCATATGTTGATTCATATTGGAAATAGAAGGCTCGGTTGCGTTGGGACATTGAAGGAGATCGCAATACGAAATATTTCCATGAATGTGTGAATAGTAAGAAACGAAAACTCCATATTCACTACATTATTGATGATGAAGGCAATCAAAAAACTGAGCTAAAAGATATTCAGCAACTGGCTAATACTTACTATGAAAATCAGTACCAAAGCTCCAGAATAGAAGAGGATGCAGATATTATGAAGGTTATCCCTCATATACTGAGCGAGGATGACAATGTGGCATTGACTGCGAAGCCTACTCGGGAGGAGATTTACAACACTATCAAGAGCATTGATTCTAATAGTGCAGGAGGCCCTGACGGATTCACAGTTACATTTTATTTGGCATGCTGGCCTATCATTGATGATGACATATTGGAGGCTATTACTTTATTCATGGAGGGTTTTGAGCTGCCTAAAGCATTCACGAGTACTGCATTGGTGATGATCCCGAAGAACAACAACCCAAGGTACATGAATGAATATCGCCCTATTAGTTTATGTACAGTTTTTAACAAAATTATATCAAAGATGCTTGCTTTGAGACTTGCTCCTATTCTTCCAAGACTCATCTCTCCTGAGCAAAGTGGATTCGTGAGGGGAAGGGAGATTGTTGATAATATCCTATTGGCGCAAGAATTACTTAGTTTGATGAGTAATAATAATAGAGGGGGGAATATTGCTATTAAACTGGACATGACTAAGGCGTATGATCGACTGGATTGGTCGTTCCTTATACAAGTGATGCGAAAATTCGGTTTTGCTAAAAACTGGATTAGTATGGTGTTTCGGCTTATCAACAATGTCTGGTATTCGACTCTTGTTAATGGGATCTCTTCAGGATTCTTCCAAGCTTTCCGGGGAGTTCGTCAAGGAGATCCATTGTCTCCTGCGCTTTTCATTATTGCGGCTGAAGTGTTATCCAGGAATCTCAAACAAGCTGTGGGGAATGCATCATTCAATCATTATTATGTGTCTAGTGGATGTCCTGCTATAACTCATCTAGCATTTGCAGACGATGTACTGTTATTTCAGCAGGGGATGTGCGATCGGTCCAGTTAATCCATGGGATCCTTCGGAGGTATGAAAGAGCTTCGGGTCAGAGCATTAGCACATCCAAATCTTCTATATATACATTGCCAACATTTGATAGAAAGGAGGAGCTTCACAACATTACAGGCTTTGAGGTTAAACATCCTCCGTTTGTGTATCTAGGAAGTCCTATGGCAGTTGGGGTGAGGACTACCGATCTCTTTGATGATCTGCTAGCTAAAATTCGGAGAAGACTAGAAGGGTGGAAGCAAAAAATATTATCGTATGGGGGTAAGTTAACCTTGATCAAATCAGTCTTGTTATCAATTCCAATGTATACTATTGCATCTTGTAATCCCCCAAAATAAGTTCTTAATAAGCTGCAAGATATGTTTGTTCGGTTTTTCTGGGGTACTAATGATGGTGCACAAAAGCATGTGTGGTCGAGTTGGCAATCGATGGCACGTCCTACTGATGAGGCAGGACTGGGCTTTAGAAGTTTGGAAGAAACAATGAATGCTTTCACAGCGAAGTTATGGTGGAAGCTTAAAACTCAACAAGGATTATGGCAACAATTCATTGTTGCTAGATACTGTAAATTTCAGGATCTGGACTTCGTTGGTGCTCCGCAGAAATGCTCTCATGTTTGGAGAAGGCTGCTGCAAGGTCGGGAATTGGTGAACCAATATATAGGGCAACTGGCTACGGGAGAATGGACTTGGCTACTTGCAGGAAGCGGGAAATTTTCTATCTCTGCAGCTTGGAAGCTTATCCGTAATCCAGGTCCTATTCGTCCTCATTTTAATCATATTTGGAGCTCTTGTATTCCATATAAATGGTCTATTTTGATGTGGCGCCTTCTTCACAACAAGCTTCCGACGGATGATAATATCCAAAAGTTCGGATATCATCTAGCGTCGAAATGTAACTGCTGTGATACATCTTCAGTGGAGACGGCTGATCACATATTTGGGGAGGGGGAGTTGGTTAATTTTGTTTGGAAAGCTCTTCATACTGATATGAAGGTGAATCAAAGGAGGGTGACGCTGATCAGATTATTCACAAAATGGTGGAGAAGACCTAATGTTCATCTTAAAGAAATTGTTGTTGCTGCAGTATGCTGGGTGATCTGGAAGAACAGAAATAAGTGGCGCTACGAAGGCTATCAATTTCTGCCACCACAGTTGCTTCATGAGACTAAAAGACAGGTAGGGAAAGCTCTTGTGAGGTGCTCACACAAGCCTAAGATTCCTACTTCTTGGAATATTGCAGGAATTGGATAATCTGTTCATACTTTCTTTGCAGCCTGGTTATTAGCTCGAGTATTTTGACTATGGTTGTATCTTCAAACTGATATTTTGGTTGTAACCTGAGTTGGGACTCATATGAAAGATCAATAAAATTCTAGTGTTTCCTAAAAAAAGAAAAAAAATTAAAAAAAAAATTAAAAAATAAAGAAAAAAATATAAAATATATATATATATTTTATATATATATATATATATATATATATATATATATATATATATATATATAATTTTTTTATATATATATATATATATATATATATATTAAAAAAATTAAAAAATATATATATATATATATTATATATATATATATATATTATTTTATATATATATATATATATATATATATATATATATATATATATATATATATATATATATATGTATAAAAGAAAAAAAAGAAATATATATATATATATATTTCTTTTTTTTTCTTTTATATATATATATATATATATATATATATATATATATATATATATATATATATATATATATATATATATATATATATACAGGGCTCCTAAGCAGGGGCTCCTGTTTCCGGACGTCCCTCTACCCGATGTAGAGTATCCGTCGGCATCTCCCAAGCCGACGGTGCCGTTCCCCGACTAGGAACTCTCATCTCTGGCCACCTCATTCCCCTACTCATTCATCCTGAAATTCTCATCAGGCTGCCCCAAACTCGCCAGGGTCGCAGAGGTTATTGCCAGTTGGTGGCTCTCGACAGAGTACATGGTAGCCCCCCTCGACTCGAGGCATATTATGTTACACCTATCCTCCGACCTTGACCACATGACGGCGTGGTCCAAAGGCACCGGTAGGGTCGACTCCCACCATATGAAGATAATCAAGTGGACAGCGAACTTTAACACCAAGGAAGGCTCAGCGACAATTGCTACCTAGGTTACCCTACCCAATCTCCACCTCATTTGTTTCGTTCCGGTGGCACTTAGGCGTATTGCCAACTCTTTCGGGATTTACGTAGCCACCACTACAGAAACCAGCAACCTAACTAAAGCACACTACGCCAAGATATGTGTGGAACTCGACCTCACCTCAGAGCCCCCCAACCACATACTCATTGAACTTGGCAACCGGACTCACACCCAGCAAATCATCTACGACAATCATATAATCTTCGGCACACTGTGTTATTTACGCAGTCACTTATCTAAGCATTGCTTCCGTCTCCATCCAGAACTTAGAAAGAAACCAGAGCGGACAGAACCCCATCCCAAAGGGAACCAGCATCAAAAAACCGCTCAACCACCCTTGATTCCTCTACCGAACTCCCACACCAGATTCAACTCCAGCAAAGACAAATCCAGCAGAGACAAATCATTAAAAAAGCGGTGATCCCCTACCACCAACCTAACCTACCCCTGTACAATCAGTTCAACGCCATCGCGTCATAAGTGTTTAAATCCTCCCAGGAGATGGCTTTTCCTGCTGACTTCGTCAAGGCCCCCAGAATGGAATATGAGGATCTCAGCAACCCACCCCAGAGGACGCAGAGGAGACCTACCTAGCACTTTTGATCGCCACTGACTATCAAACATCTCACGAAAGCTCCGCCGTTGACGCTCTGGCTATTCTAGGGCCAGAGGAGGCTCTTAGAGGTCTACAGGTCATCGCTTCTTGATTCCCTCTCCAGGCAGAAGGCGACCAGATTGGAATCTCCGACGACACCCTCCTCATCCCGCTGGAGCAAGCTGACCTCGATTCAGCCAGAGAAACGGTCGTACCCCTAAAATGCTCCGAGGACACCTCCCTCGGCACATCCTCCAAGATGGCGGGGGATGCATCCATCACTACCAGGAAATCGATAAGAAAGGGACCACAAAGTCCCCGTCCATGTATACTAGGTCTATAGTAAAGCGGTCCAATCAGCCCCATCGAAAGCTGCATTAATGCTGAATATTCTCTCCTAGAATGTCTGCGATCTGGCGAACAAACCTACTATGAGGAGAATCACCAGCCTTAAGAAAACTCACAAGATCGACATCTTCATCATCCTCGAACCCAAAATTCCATACAAAAGACTCAAATCAATTCAACTGCAGTTAGGCTTTCACTCGGCCATTGCAGGCAGACACGATATTTGGATCATCTGTTCTAAGGCCATCCAAATTGGAGTCATCCAAGATTCCAGACAAGCCCTTTCTTGCTGGATGGAACCCCCATTGATTCCCAAACGCGCCATCCTTTATGCGGTTCATGGCAGCTGTGACATCGCGGAGCGCAGACACCTCTGGAACGACCTCCTGGACTTCAACCATCACAAATATATCCTCCCAAGGCTTTGTATTGGGGACTTCATGTAAACCCCCTAAAATTCTACTATTTTTTAATAAATTTGGTATTGATTATTTTTTTTATTTGCACGTCGCGTCGTTGCATTGTACGTCGTGCGCAAAATTTATTTTTCGTAATTGCTCGACGAGTGCGTATATGTGCGAGCGTACATATTTTTAGAAAAACATTTTTATATTTTTATAGTTCGAATAATATATATAATAATTATTTGTATTTGTATTTTACTTAAAGTTGTGAAAAGTATCGTATCGGGATGGCCAAAACTTATTATTTTATTTATTTATAAAAGGCTATCTTATTTAATAGTGGTAATTTAGAAAACTATTTTATACAAATATTCCTTGCGTATGAGGTACATGAATTTGAATTTATGTATAATTATATTTTCAAAATTTATTAATATTAATATTTTATTATTCAAAAAGATATTTAAGAATATTTATTTATTTTCAAAATTATTTTCAATTAATTATAAAATGATATTTCAGTTTAATTATTATACTTTAAATTGTGGTTAGATTTATTGATTTGATTTAAATATTTAATTTAAGGATGAAGATTTATCTATTGGATTTATTTGGATTTAAACTAGATTGAGATTGGATGTTGACTGAATTAATCTATTTTAATTAATATGCGATTTATCAAAAAAGGGATTTAAACCTCCCAAGTCCTTATCCAACTGGGAATTCCCACCTCCTATATAAGGAGAGGTACTCATCCATAAATTCCACAACCTAAGTTTGTGCATCGTATTCGTGTGCCCTACCCCCATCCACTAATTATCCCCTTGTATAAGTATATTTTCTCTCACGTCCGACAATCCCGGACGTTCCTCTAGGCCGTGTATGGCATTCCACGACACGAACCACCAAAATCCATCTAACCCTAATTGCGACGAACAGCTGCTCCGACCACCATCTTACCCACTATCCTCATGATTGACTACCCCATCTCCGCGTCTCTGGCCATCGTCCATTTCCAGAACCTCCACCGTACCTCGCCCGCAGCCCGACCCCAGCCATTCACCTTCCATCGCCGCCATCACCACGAAACCTACACAACTCCCTACCAGCCCTCACTGTGGCACAACCACCCCTTCCCTGTACAGACCAGTGGTCACCACCATCGTACCATCAACATCAGCACCACGGCCACCCCATGACAGGTACCACCAACCCCTCTTCCTATCGCCCCAATCAAACCCCCATCACTACGGAACCGACCATCTTCCATCTCCTTTACCACCAGTCACGTCCCGCCAATGCCACCATAGTGGCGCGGCCACCCGTCGCAGACCGCACTGCCAACCACCCGAACTACAACCACCGCCACCGTAATCGGCCACCCCCGCCGTGGTCGGCATATCCAAACCCAAAACCCCAAAAATAAAACCAAACCACGACCACCACCACCACTTACATCCTTCCGCCGGTGTCCCAACCTCGCAGTCGCGCGCGGGCTTCCTCTGCCGGAGCCGGAGCATGCCAGCGCCGTGCCTCCCCTGGAGCACCGCGATCGCCGAACGCCGCTATCCAAGCCGCCGACAGCTCTTTGCCTCGGCTTCCTCTGCCGCCTCTTCCGGCGCAGCGCCCCGTCGCAGCGCCACCGGCGATCACTGAGCTCACTCCCTCCCCCTCTTCCCGAGCCTCTTCGAGTCTTCCTCCACGCGTCTCCATAATGAACGCCGTCGGAGTGGTGAGCCCCGACAACCCCTTTCACTCCATTTCCCCGGCCTTCTCTCTCTCTCCCTCGACTTCTCCTACGCCCCTTCTTCCCTCTTCGACTTTTCATTCGCTCGCTCAACTCTACTGTCTCTCTCTGCCCCCAATTTGTTATTTCTTTCCTGTTTCTTTTTGGTTCATTTATTTATTATGTTACTTCCTGGTTTTTGTACACTCGTTGTTTGGTTAATTTTAATGGTTTAAAGAAGAGCTGCACCCGGCTGCCATTAGATATTTTATTAACAAAATTATTTTTATTATTACTATTATTATTATTATTATTATTATTATTATTAACAGTATTACTAATACAGTAATTAATTATAGGATTATTAATATTGTTGTTGTTATTAGTTATTATCAAACTTATTATGTTTATTATCATTAAAGTTATTATTTTGGAAAATCTTATATTATTAATTTTCAATCTATATATATAATATAGGGGTTAGAGCTATCTATGTAATTCCAAATTTGGGTTTTAACCAAAAATGTATTTTCTTTGTTAATATTTATCAAATAATTTCTTAACAAATAAGATATAAATTTTCCTACTTAAAAATGTATTTTTTCAAACTTAGAATATTTTGCCTAAAAATGATTTTATATATAACTACCGATATATTTTCGGTTAATAGAATATTTTTCAAAGATTATAAGTTTTTTTCTGAAAATCAAACAAGTATATTATTATCCTTTTTATTTCCATCGATTATCCTCCCGTCTAAAACTATTAACTCTTTTCTTATCTCCTCGCCAATTCTGTATCCCCTCCTACCGACCCTAGCTAACTAGACCGTCCAGGACCCAATGGAACTGTCCGTGGCACCATCATAGGTCACCTTGCATAGTTGTTACACCGAAGTCGCAGTTCGTGCCACTTTGATCATTAAAGTACACCAGGCGTCCAACCAGGCAAGGCACCTTGCTATTTGCTGTTTATTTATTTAGCTCAAATTTTATGCATTATTCATTATTTTTTTATGCAAAATAAACTGTGATACATGGCATAACCTGTTAGAACTTACTATTCAGTTATATTCCTGCTATGTATTATTTTTCTTACATATTAAACCTAGATTTATGGGACCACCTTGTATGTTGTATTCATTTGGCCTTGACACGTCGTACCATAAGGTTGTGTGTCGCATGTAGGACACGGACATGCATGATTGGCTGGCCACCAGTACGTACAATCCATGCATTAGGATTAACCGCTAATAGAATTGTATGCTAGTTTGACTTAGCGGTTATAGAGGTTTTTTGTTGTGGATACAATATAGTAGGCATTGGGCGGAGAGGACCATTCCTTAGCGTATGGGCTTCGATGCACTTTTCCTTGTGACCCGGAAGCTCCGTTGGAGATACAGGGTTGATGACCCACTGATTACTGACGGCCACTGGCGTTCTGCGAAACGTTATGCTCTTATTGATTGGGCCTCTGGTGCCCTAAGGGGGGACCATGCCGATCCCATTTTAGCCAGGGCCCATGCGTAGGAAGGATTGTTCTTAACTATATTTCACTTAGAACGGTTAGGCACCTTTATCCGTTATGTATGAGTACTTTTGGTTTGGATACTTGTATCTGACCGTGGCTTGGAACAATAACTTGTCGTGGATTAGTTCACCATACCTTATTCTTGTTTTGTTGTAGGTATGACTTACTACTCCGATGAGAAGGCATTGAACCTTGTTGGGGTCCGGATACCATATTGGATTCATAGCATGGAAAGATACGTCATCGTGAATTAGTTTACCATCTCTTGTCCTTGTTTGGTTGGGGGAATGGTACGCTAGTTCAAGGGTGTGTATTGGACCATGTTATAATTCAATTGACTTATTTATTTGAGTAATTTATATTCAGTTATATTGGCATGATATTATGTTTCATGTTACGTCCCTCTGAGGACCTGGTTATCTCGCCAGGTATGTGCTCTTATTTTCCTAGGTGTTCTAGTTGTGGACATGATCATCTCTATTTATTCGAGGATGATTGCACTTTGATCGTCTTCGCTTCGCTCGCCAAACTCTTTCTTTTGTTGTGTATTTGTTTCATAGTTGGCAGTAGATTTGTCTCCGCCCAACTACATGTACCAATGACAATTCTAGTTGATTATATGATAACTTTTATTCTTGTATTTTGTGGATGAGATTAGTTAGTTGTGGTTTACTGCATTTTACAGCTTACGTATATTTCTTATATAGCTGGCATGTCTATGTTCCTAGTCCTACGTATTTTGAGACTGGGGCGTTACATGCTTTTGTAGTGGCCCATGCAGGTCAAGATAAACTGTTTGGCTACTTTACCGTACCAAGCACGCCTGCGAATAGGAATACAAGTCTAGGATATCATCCACATACTTGACCTCTTTCCTCGATTCCATATTCGAACTATCGTTCTACTCATCGACTGCATCTTGCTTGATTCCTTCTATCATAATTCTTATCTTTCCTTCGTGTTTGCTAGAGGCTAGACAGGTGACCCCTACTAGTTGGACATGTTCCTTTTGTCCCAAAATACCATTAGTTTAATTCTTTTATGTTGGGTAGAATGCCTTATGACCTAGCAATCCCTTTGCCCTTGTGACCTATATTAGCAAGTTTACTTAGATTCTAGAATTTAGAGGACCCTAACCCATCTAGCCAACCAAGGACTTGGACAAGAAGACTATAGGATGACTGTACAGAGACCAACATAGGATATGACTTAGAGACTTAAGGAGTTTGAACTAATTCTAAATTATTTTAGTCTTAATCTCACGTGTCTATATTTTTACTATCTAGACTAATAATGCTAATGTAGCCTACTTTTTGCAAGCTTAATTCTTTATCAAGCTTGTTCATGACATATGATAATGGAGGCCACCACTAACGTATTATCTACTCAGAACCGATGCATGATGGTCTGATCAACCTAGTGCACTTTGGTTCGCTTTTATCTATCGTTCTACGTGGATGGGGACATAGCTAAACTTGTCCTCTAGAGTCCCCTCTACGACTGCCTTGGCAAATCCTTTTGAATTATTCAGTTGCCTTTGAACCACATATTCGTATTCTATAACGTCTCCTCCGAAATCTATATTACTTTCGCCTTCACCTATTTCAGCAGGACGAAGGCGTTGTGCTAGAAATTCCTCTAGCTATCCTATCACCTATGACCAATATCACTCGATGTTGCTATATCTTCATCTTAAACTACTCGTCCTTCTTTCCGGCCCTATATTTACTATCATGACCTTCTAATCGCTTAATTTAGGCGTAAACCTAATCGCTCTCTTAATCGTGCCCTCAACCTACTCTCAAGGAACCATGTCTATAAGTTCTCAAATTTATTTTCTCTTGTTACCATAATATTCTTTATTGCCTATTATCTTGTTTAACCTTAACCTTACTCATTTTCCTTCTTGCGCTAGCCCATGAATATCCCCGCCATTATTGAAATCGCGATTTCCTAATACATCTTTGTTGAAAGTTGTGAATTGATTTTTTTTCTCACCAATACCCCCTTGCGCCTTCTCACCCTTACAACTTCTTAATTTCGAGGACGAAATTCTTTTAAGTTGGGTTGTATGTAAAACCCCTAAATTTCTACTATTTTTAAAATAAATTTGGTACTGATTATTATTTTTTTATTTGCACGTCGCGTAGTTGTATTGTACGTCGTGCGCGAAATTTTGTTTTTTGTAATTGTTCGACAAGTGCGAATATGTGCAAGCGTACATATTTTTAGAAAAAATATTTTTCTTTTTTATAGTTCAAATAATATATATAATAATTATTTGTATTTGTATTTTACTTAAAGTTGTGAAAAATATCGTATCGGGATGGCCAGAACTTATTACTTTTATTTATTTATAAAAGGCTATCTTATTTAATAGTGGTAATTTAGAAAACTATTTTATACAAATATTCCTTACATATGAGGTACATGAATTTGAATTTATATATAATTCCATTTTCAAAATTTATTAATATTAATATTTTATTTTTCAAAAAGATATTTAAGAATATTTATTTATTTTTGAAATTATTTTTAATTAATTTTAAAAAGAAATTGTAGTTTAATTATTATACTTTAAATTGTGGTTACCTTTATTGATTTGATTTAAATAGTTAATTTAAGGATGAAGATTTATCTATTGGATTTATTTGGATTTAAACTAGATTGAGATTGGATGTTGATTGAATTAATCTATTTTAATTAATATTCGATTTATCAAAAGGGGGATTTAAACCTCTCAAGTCCTTATCCAACTGGGAATTTCCACCTCCTATATAAGGAGAGGTACTCATCCATAAATTTCATAACCCAAGTTTGTGCATTGTGTCCGTGTCCCCTACCCCCATCCACTAATTATCCCCTTGTACAAGTACATTTTCTCTCACGTCCGACAATTCTGGACGTTCCTCTAGGCCGTGTAGGGAATTCCCCGACACAAACCACCAAAACACATCTAATCCTAATTCCGGCGAACTGCTGTTCCGACCACTATCGTACCCACCATCCTCCCGATTGACTACCCCATCTCTGCGTCTCTGGCCATCGTCCATTTCCAGAACATCCACTGTACCTCGCCCGCAGCCCGACCCCAGCCATCCATCTCCCATCGCCGCCATCACCATGGAACTGACCCAACACCCTACCAGCCCTCACTGTGGCACAACCACCCCTTCCCTGCACAGACCAGTGATCACTACCACCGCACCATCAACGGCACCACCACGGCCACCCCATGACCGGCACCACCAACCGCTCTTCCCATCGCCCCAGTCAAACCCCCATCACCATGAAACCGACCCTCTGCCATCACCTTCACTACCAGCCACGTCCCGCCAACGCCACCATAGTGGCGCGGCCACCCATCGCAGACCGCACCGCCAACCACCCGAACCACAACCACCGCCACCGCAACCGGCCACCCCCGCCGTGGTCGGCATATCGAAACCCAAAACCCCAAAAATAAAACCAAACCACGACCACCACCACCACTTACCTCCTTCCGCCGGCGTCCCAACCATGCAGCCTCGCACGGGCATCCTCCGCCGGAGCCGGAGCATGCCAGCATCATGCCTCCCCTGGAGCACCGCGATCGCCGAACGTCGCTAACCAAGCCGCCGGCAGCTTCTTGCCTCCGCTTCCTCCATCGCCTCTTCTACCGCAGTGCCCCGTCGCAGCACCGCCGGCGAGCAATGAGCTCACTCCCTCCTCCTCTTCCCGAGCCCCTCCGAGTCTCCTTCCACGCGTCTCCACAATGAACGCCGCCAGAGTGGTGAGACCTGACGACCCCTTTCACTCCACTTCCCCGGCCTTCCCTCTCTCTCTCCCCCGACTTCTCCCACGCCCCTTCTTCCCTCTCCGACTTTTCATTCGCTCGCTCAACTCTACCGTCTCTCTCTTCCCCAATTTGTTATTTCTTCCCTATTTCTTTTTGGTTCACTTATTTATTATGTTGTTTCTTAGTTTTTGTACACTCGTTGTTTGCTTAATTTTAATGGTTTAAATAAGAGCAGCACCCGGCTACCATTAGATATTTTATTAACAAAATTATTTTTATTATTATTACTATTATTATTATTATTAACAGTATTACTAATGCAGTAATTAAGTATAGGTTTATTAATATTGTTGTTGTTATTAGTTATTATCATACTTCTTATGTTTATGATCATTAAAGTTATTATTTTGGGAAATCATATATTATTAATTTTTAATCTATATATATAATATAGGGGTTAAAGCTATCTATGTAATTCCAAATTTGTGTTTTAACCAAAAATGTATTTTCTTTGTTAATATTTATCAAATAATTTCCTAACAAATAAGATATAAATTTTCCTACTTGAAAATGTATTTTTTCAAACTTAGAATATTTCGCATAAAAACGATTTTATATATAACTACCGATATATTTTCGGTTAATAGAATATTTTTCAAAGATTATAAGTATTTTTCTGAAAATCGAACATGTATATTATTATCCTTTTTTTTTCCTTCGATTATCCTCCCGTCTAAAACTAATCACTTTTTCCCTATCTCCTCGCTAATTTTGTATCCCCTCCTACCGACCCTAGCTAACTAGACCGTCCTAGACCCAATAGAACTGTCTCTGCTACCATCAGAGGTCACCTAGCATAGTTTTTACATCGAAGTCGTAGTTCGTGCCACCTTGATCATTGCAGTAGACCAGGCATCCTACCTGGCAAGACACCTTGCCATTTGCTGTTTATTTATTTAGATCATATTTCATGCATTATTTATTTTTTTTTATGCAAAATAAACTGTGATACATGACATAACCTGTTACAACTTATTGTTTAGTTATATTACTGCTATGTATTATTTTTCTTACACATTAAACCTACATTTAAAGGACCACCTTGTGTGTTGCATTCATTTGGCCTTGACACATCGTACCACAAAGTTGTGTGTCGTATGTAGAACGTGGACGTACGTGATTGGCTGGCCACCAGTACGTACAAGCCGTGCGTTAGGATTAATCGCTAATAGAATTGCATGCTAGTTTGACTTAGCGGTTATAAAGGTTTTCTGTTGTGGATACACCATAGTAGGCATTGGGCAGGAAGGACAATTTCTTAGCGTATGGGCTTCGATGCACTTTCTCTTGTGACCCGGTAGCTCCGCTGGAGATACGAGGTTAATGATCCACTGATTACTGAAGGCCACTGGCTTTCTGCGGATAATTATGCTCTTATTGATTGGGCCTCTGGTGCCCCAAGGGGTGTAGAAGCATTGAAAAAGAACATGGTTGTCCATGCGGCTCAGAACAGGAAAACCCTTGCAGTTCAAAAATAGACGAGCTTCATGTGGCTCAAGAGCATCATGCGGTTCAAAAGTCACCAACTTGGACATGCGGCTCAAGCAACACCACGTGGCCTTCTGCGGTTCGCTTCTACAATTGGCCATTAAGCAAAGGCCCTATTTAATGCTCTGACATAAAGGAGAACTGACGGCTCTGACATAAAGCTGCAATAATGACTCTGTCATAATGGTAGACTCCTAGGAAAACGAAGAAAATCTCTGACACGATCCATCAAACCCCAAAATCCTTCATGCGGCCTTGACACGTGGACAGTCGCATGCGGCTCAGGTAGAGGCCACCTCATACGGCTCAGGCAGAGTCTACCCTATACGGCTCACGAGGACTATCTTTATGCGGCTCACTGAGATGCCACCCATTATGCAGTCGCCTACGCTCATGCGGCTCAGATCGTCTCCATACGGTTCAAATGTTCAGAGGCCACTCCCAAGCAACCTTGACACGTGGCCAGTCTTATGCAGCTTAGTAGGGAACAATCCTCATGCGGTTCGGATTTCCCAAGTGGCTAGCAGTTAAGACACGTGGCAGAAGATTAGTTATTCCCGCGTCCCTACAGCTAGCAGCATAATAATAGTGGAACACGTGGCATCAAATCGATCAAGATTCATCAACAAATCCCAACAACCAGGTTTAGTGCCATCCTCATAATTTCTGGGATCAAATCAGATCATTTGCAATCATGCAAATTGAACACGTGGCGGGAGATCCGAGCTTGGTATAACAAATCATGAGGATTTATGGCAATCATCATTAATTGCCCACAGAGATTTGATGCAATCTAAATTAATTACCAAGATTTGCTACAATCAGAATGAAGGGTCCGGATTAATTGATCCTTAACCGCCGACTTATCAAGGAGGCAATTATTGCAAACCCTAATGATCGCATCCCACTCCTATAAATAGCAAGGTGCCATTCCCTTGCAGAAGGAGGATTTTGGGGAGAGCACTAGGGCACCTGGAGAGACCTGAAAAGAGAGCGCAGAGAGACAAAGGCACACACAGAAGGCATCCTGAGAGCATTTCTTCTCCGGAGCCAAGGCTGCATCCGATCGTGCAAGGAGTAAGGCAGAGCTGCCGTCGCTTTCCCGAGCCTCTACCGTCACCTCCCAGAATCTAAAATAAACAATTGTACTTAGATTGCTGTACCTAGGTTTTCGTTCCTAGGCTTTCTTTGTACAAGCGAGTTTGTATTGTGAATTAAAAGTCCAGTCCTCCGATATAATTGTTCTGTTCTTTTATAATTCATGGCAAACACGATGGCGACTCTGCTGGGGACAAACTTCTCTACGGCTGAGAAGTTGGTGACTCAATCGGATGCAACCAAACTTGGCTCCACACAACAGAAGATGGTCGTCCGCTTCAACCAACAGGCGTTTGAAGAAATGCTCTCCGACGGGAGCACTGGCCCGGTCCAGAAGCGAACCCGCACAAAAAAAGCTCACAGGGAGTGGAGGCCAAAGTTATTTGCTCCTCCCCAAGCTCTAGACTGAGTACTCTCTATTGCCCAAGATGGCGAAGGCAAGTCTCATACGGCTCCACTTCAAACCATAGAGGACTCTGCTGTCCCCAAGTCCGGCAAAGGAAAATACTATGATGCTGGACTTGCAGGGGCAAAGAGTGATTCTATGTACTCCAGAAAGAAGCCAAACAAAGGTACTAGCCTTAGGCCAAAGACCCATACGGACGAGATTGCCAGCCGCATGCACGATGTCCATGCGGCCGAAACTGCCAGCCGAATGCATAACACTCATGCGGCTAGGATTTCCAGCCGTATGGAGAAGACTTATGAGGCTGAGACTTCCAGCTGCATGAAGAAAGCCCATGCGGCTACGACTGCCAACCGCATGAAGACTGTTGATTCCAGCCGCATGCCGCCTGCTCTACGTGGCTCAGTCTTCGATCGCCTCTTCTATGGTCCTGATCTCTCGTGCTCCCGAGAAAACATGTCTGACTCTCTCCAGCACCACTTAGACTCTTCCTATTATGTACCCTCACGCACTAGAGTAAAGAAGTCTAGGACAGTGCGAGCTTGGCGAGCTCAGTCCGCTGTTCCGACCTCTGACCATCCGAGCGTTCCACATACCGTTATACGGGCCTCTGATGGGAAGTTGTACAGAACCACTCGAGTCCAGCCCCCGGCGACAAACGGACAGAGTGGTTCCCATAAGTCTCCCAAAATCCAGGAAGCAAACGTGGTCGTTCCAGACCCATCTGACTTGCGTGAGGCTATCCTCCACAAGCGCAAGGAAAGAGAAGAGGCCTCGGGGTACAAAGAGTCCTCCTACGGACGTCACTGCACCCAAGTCATCGTCAACTGCTGTTGTAATAACGTGACAGTACGAGACGACCGGTAGTCCGTCTTCCAAAGACTGCAACAACCATGTTCAGATGATGATGCACTTCCCGTCGTCTCCTACAACTTTGCTCAGAAAATCCCCGCCGAAGAGGAAAGACGATAAACGTTTCCAGCCCGAAAATTTCAACCACTATGACTAAGAAACTGTCGTCTAAACGGTTGCCTACCACCGAAGTTTTCCAAGGTACCCATTCAAAGACGAAATATGCTACAGTGGGAGATTCATCATCCACGTCACTGGGGGTTGTCGGAACTGGGGGTAGCACTCCTCCGAACATTCACGACAATCCAATGTTCTATGGAGACGAGCCGGGAGAAACAACTCTCCCATTAGATGCAGCAGATCCCGATGTCCCCGAGGACATCCACAATTGCCAAGAGGAGGCAAACTCGGAAGCTGGGGGTACTATTCCTTCTGAGTTCGAACCAGAGGAAAACATTCCCACATACCCCGATGACTTTTCGGTACAGGAATATGATTCGGAGGGCACGTCATCCACCGTCCCTTCCACTTCTATTCATGTGAGGACGACATTCATGACAAACGAAGAACAAGATGGTCCCAGTGATCGCCAACGCATTGACACGATGGAGGCCATACTGCGGACTTTGGTCAAATCGGTGGACGAGATCAAAGCAGCCCTCCCTACTCTGCAAGGAGGGACGTCTGCCAAAACAAACTTGGGTCCCGCGGTCAATGCAGACTCGAACTCAGCGGCACCGAACCCGGGCAATAATCTTCCTGAAATGTCGGCTCCTACCATTGCAGACGAGGCCAGGGAGACAAGAAGAGAGGTCCAGGAGCTCCGAGCCATGTTTTACGCCCGAAAAAACTGCCAAGACCTCAGGATACGGCCACCATATCCCGCTGCATGGAGAGATATTCCATTCTCACCAAAGTATAAACCATTCCACATCAATCCATATGATGGGAAGACCTCCGTAAGTCGGTACATCACTTACTTCGAGGTCACCACCGACCATCTGCCCTATGACGATGCCATCCTTACCCGATTATTCATCGGGGCATTGGAAGGAATCGCCTTCGACTGGTACCGTAACCTGCCAAACAAATGCATCCACTCCTTCGACAGCTTCAAGCGCATGTTCTTGGAGAGATTCTATAAAGTAGGACAGGACATCATAATGTCTACCCTCATGGACGTCGTTCAAGGGGAGAAAGAGCTGACAAGGAACTTTATTGAGCGGTTCTGCCAAACCGCCATGAAGTTGCCGTCCGGTAATCCAGATTCCTCCTTAATTAAAATTTGCTAAAAGAGACTATTTCCAACAATCAGCCTCTGGATGGGTGAAAGTCAATTTAAGGACTGGAAGACGTTTATCATCAGTGCCACTAGCGCCGAAGATAGGTTGAAGAAGGCTCGCCAACTGGGATTGCACATCTCCGAGGGAGAGGACAAGGGCAAGCGCCCTAATACCAACAACAACAATGGTGGTAACTCCTCCAACAATCGGGACAACAAGGGCAAGCAGGCTATGGTGGCCGACACAGCCCAGAAACCTGAGTCAAAACCGGCAGACAAGCAATGGCCGCAAGTGACCTACTCCTTCGAAGACGCCATGTCAAGACCATCTTGGATATGCTCATACAAGGAGATAGAATTCAGCTCCCTCCACCAAGACGGAAATCTCGGCCGATAGAAATGGAGAGCCCAAAGTACTGCCATTACCACCGCTACGTCCATCATGCTACACACGACTGCTAACAACTAAAGCGATACATCCAACATCTCATCGACTAGAAGGCTCTGGCCATTGATTTCGAGAAGATAACCGTGGCAGCCAATATGGTGTCCGTACAGTTTGGCAGCTTCCTTCCGACAGAGACTCAAGACGGCGTAATACCCATCCCTCGGGCGACAATGGAGATTGCTAATCTTCTGCCTCCTTGAGATCAGGTTACTGGTCTGGTACCCCTCACCACGTCACGAGGGAAGGTCATATGGGTCCATCCAGATTTGGTACTAGAAGTGACTCAGTCCACACCACACTCCATTGGCAAGAAGGGGAGTAGAAAGGTCAGATCCTGTCGCACAATCTCAGCAGATGTCGAAAAAGCCACAGCTGTTGTCACTCGGTCTGGTGCTCAATCCCAACCTATGCCAGATAACTCGGCTGAAGAGAATCAGCCGGCCACTGCTGACACTCCGGGATATTTCCAACCTCCGACGACCGACAAGCCTAGGCCGAAGGAGACTTGCTTTGACAAATCCCTCCGAAAAGAGGCACCTCATGGGCTGGAAAGGCCCTACAACTTTGATATCTTGGCACAATTGGCCAACACACCAGCCAAATTGTCATTATACGAGCTCCTAAGACTTTACAAGGATGTTCGCACGGCTTTGAACGATGCACTCCAGAACGCCGACGCATGTCTAGCTTAGGTCAACCTCACGGAAGAGAGCCCGCCTGCAGATCTCCAAGACAGCGCTTGCACAGGAGCGATGCCCAACATTGTCTTCACTCCATAGGACATGCTTATCAAAACCAACCTGCACGATCGACCGCTATATTACACTGGATACATCGACAACGTAAAGGTGGATCGGATGCACATTGATCCTGGTTCTTCTATAAGCATCATCCTGAAGGGTCTGTTATATCATCTCCGTATTCCTATGCATTGCCTAACACCAACAAGTACCGCCATCAGCGGTTTCAATTCTGGCAGGAGCTACCCGATTGGAATGATTCGCCTGAAGTGCAAAATCGGCGATCTTCAGTCAGAAGTAACCTGTTACGTCATAGACGCGGACACTTCCTAGAATATCCTCCTAGGGCGTCCTTGGATACACGATTACTGATCGTGCCTTCCATGCTGCACCAGTGCTTCAAGTATGTCAACAAACACGGCTTCGTGAGGACAGAATTTGCCGACATCGATCCCTTCAAAGGGGTCGAATCCTACTACTCAGACTCCAGCTTATACGAAAAGTCGAAGAGGCACCTTTGTGGAGGAGATATACAAACTCATGCCGAGACGGCCACAGGATCAGAAGAACCTCTGACGATCCACCTCCAAGCTCGCAAACCTGGCAAGTCTGAACCCCTTACTGCCGCTCTGCGTAAGGACGCATTCAGCCTCTCGGCACAAGAAAGGCAAATGATAATCCGGCTGCCAAGGTCCGGTCAAGCGCCAAGACCCACAACAGAGCCACTGACAATCAGACTTCCTAGAGTCAGCCAGTCACAAATGAAGAAGCTCAATCCCTCTGACAAGCCAATGACGATACGTCTTTCCAAAAAGAATTGTCATCCTGATGCAAAGTCTGGGGCTTCAAGCGAGCCAACCACTCCCCGACCATCATCGAGTACCAAACTGGGGGTCGTTAGTTTGCCAACGACTCCACGTTTTGCTCCACCAGCAGAACCCCTGATGATCAAGTTGCCTAAGTCATCCTTTCAGTCTTTATTTTTACAGGGGGTGGCCGAAGAAGAACAACAACTGGCCAAGTATGTGGCCGCTCACACTGATGTTCCATCCGCAGATGATGTAATCCCGCTAGAAAAGATACCTTACTTCATCAATAAAGGGCTATCTTTGAACTACACCGAGCTTAATAAGCTTTGTACAATGTATGCTATGGAACATGGTATAGGCACTCACCTACACACACAGGTGACAAATATTTACACCGTAAATCGGCTCACTCCCGCAGAAGATGCGTACTGCATAATCGAGGGAGGGGATCATCCAATCATCTTCGGTCGAAAGAATGATCCACAGCCCTTCACCATAGAAGAAGTCGATCTTAAATCGGACGCCGGGAGGCTGCCTCTCTATCTATATAGCCCACAATCCAAATATCTCATACAAAAACAGGGGTATGATCTGGAGACTATGTCAGGTTTGAAGTGCGGCACTGGTCGACGATTACCTTTAAAATTGCCAGTCCCAGCTGGTAAATCACAGGACTACTACAACAAGACCCGATGCGGACTGGGATATGTTACGCCTACAACGACCCCTGAAAGCTCAGATGAGGAATGCGACTGGCAGTCACACTCAATCGGATCAACAACTTCTGATTCGGATATCAGCATCGAGGATATATTCAGGCAGGTCTTGTCTGTCAATATGGCGTTCGCTGATGCTTACGAAGAAGGTAAAGACTTTCCTGAACTCCTCGAATTAGAACCGTGGTCCCAACAGCTAGATGCACAATGGGAGAAGCGGTTTGAACAAAGAGAGCCTCCTACTGAAGATGATGTCATGCAAGTGGATCTAGGCAGCGACTCTTCTCCAAAACCAATCTTTGTTAGTAAAAGCCTGACAGACGAAGAGCGAGAATCACTACTGGGACTCGTCAAAGAATATATTGATGTGTTCGCCTGGAACTATGAAGACATGCCAGGGTTAAATCCTGATATTGCTCTTCACAAACTCAACATTCGGCCAGATGCAAAGCCAGTCAAACAACAACAACGACGCTTCCGCCCAGGCATCATGGATGCAATCGAAGCCGAATTCAACAAACTGATAGCCAGCGACTTTATTCGTGAAGAGCAACATCCGGACTGGGTCGCCAACATAGTACCGGTCCTCAAGAAGAATGAAAAGATTCGAATCTGTATCGACTTCCATAATCTGAACGAGGCGTGCCCCAAAGATGAGTTCCCTCTCCCTATCACAGACATCGTGATCGACAACACCTGCGGCTTCGAACGTATGTCATTCACGGATGGCTTCTCGGGGTACAACCAAATTAAGATGTCTTCCGACGACGAAAAGCATACATCGTTCCGAACACCAATAGGCACGTTCTGCTACACAGTCATGCCTTTTGGTTTAAAGAATGCTAGCACCACATATCAAAGAGCCATGAGCATTATCTTTAGGGACCACTTACGCAAGACAATGGAGTGCTATGTTGATGACATCGCTGTCAAAAGCCCATCTAAGGAATATCATCTGCATGATCTAAGGACAGTGTTCGACCTAATACGAGCGCGCAATTTAAAAATGAACCCTATGAAATCCTTCTTGGGCGTATCAAGCGGGAAGTTCTTGGGTTTCATCATTCCCTCCCAGGGTATCCACGTAGACCCTGAGAAGACAAAAGCAATCATGGAGATGGGTCCCCCGAGAAATCTCCGAGAACTCCGAGGCCTCCAAGGGAGGTTAGCTTACATCAGGAGGTTCATTTCCAACCTCTCCGGGCGATGTCAGCCATTCACCCATCTTATGAAGAAGGGCATCTCATTCGTATGAGATGAAGAATGCCAGCGTGCCTTCGATAGCATCAAAGAATATTTGTCGAACCCTCAAGTCTTGGTGGCCCCGGTTGCTGGAAAACCATTTCTGCTCTATGTACGGGCAATGTAGCATTCCCTCGGCGCTCTGCTAGCACAAAACAACGATGCAGGCCATGAGCAAGCTATATATTACCTCAGCCGTATGATGATTGGGCCAGAGCACCGATATACCGTCGTGGAAAATGAATGCCTGGCCCTGGTGTTCGTCATTCAAAAGATGCGACACTTTGTCACAGGGCAAACCATACATGTGATATCACGAGTCAACCCCTTCAGGGTCCTCATGACTAAACCAGGGCCACTCAGCTCTCGCCTCGCTACATGGGCAATATTACTATCTCCCTACCATATGATCTTCGTCCCGCAAAAGGCTGTTAAAGGTCAAGTTCAGGCAGACTTTTTAGCAGCCCACCCAGGCTCGGAGTCGGCCAGAATATATAAAGAAATCCCAGATGAGATCGCTGACTCGCATGCGGCCACTCACGATGATATATGGCGAATGTTCTTCGACGGCGGTTCGAGGAGCGGAACCAAGGGTGTTACGCCCCAGAACCAGAATACTGGAGAGCGGGGGCAGACATAGCCAGCTACGCAATCCCAAAGTACGTTAATACTCTGAAATCACGTATAAGCTGTCAAGACATGGGGGTTACTCTACATGCCATCAGTCAATCCTATGGTTTAACAATCCTAGGTATCTCAATCACAGGCAATTATACAAGAGCAAGAGTACGATCATCATACATACAATAGTAAGGCGTCCCGAACCATATATACATGACTGATCATGAAGCCAGTACCACAGAACTGATGACTAGCTAGAACATTAGTCGTACATGATAAGGACTAGCTATAGTCTAGAATACACATATCATGTTTATGCCCGTAGGCTACAATATCAAGAAAAATACCAAAACACGAGCTAAACACGTGCTCGGGGCTAAACGTTACAAGAAGAGAATTTACACATCAGTGGGAGAATGAAGAAGAGCCCACTGAGGCACTCTGGTGCTCCGGCTGGTCACCGTCGAGTGAATGGTACGGTAGATCCTTCGGGCTCTTCTATCAGAACCTGGCCATACAAAACCAGTGGGGTCAGACCCCAAATATCAAGTACCACAAAGGAGGCCGAACAATGTACTTAAAACCAGCAATCATAGGCAATCAATAGAGAGAGAAAGTAATAAGTAAGGGAGGATCGAAATTCGTGCAGTACCAATGCACTTAACCCGAACATAAGAAGGCAGTAAGTAAAGCATTTAGTAAACACAATTAAAAGTAGACTTGTTAAGCAAACGATCTTTTAAGAGTTATGCAAAGTAAGTAGTCATATGAACAGGTAAGATAAAGTAGCTAGAGAACATATTAAATAACTAGAGCTAGGCAATATACGAAGAGAGGACGAAAGTACTATTCCGGAAGCCAGGTTACAACCCTTAAACCAAACAAGGACCGAGGTTGTAACCCTTCGCCTGAACAGAACTTGGTCTCTGATCATTTATTGCTAAAGGCGACAATCATTAAGTAACACTCAGAGAGTGACAAACAGGGAGTGACAATACAAAGTACAATACATTAGAGTGACAATCATTGCAATCATTATCCTGGAAATAATTAGGAACTGGATCTAAACAAGACTTAGACTGGGAAGGTGATATACGATAAGATAACCATGGGACTATTCAGATAACCAGGTTACAACCCGTAAACCAAACAAGGACCGGGGTTGTAACCCTTCGTCTGAACAGAACTTGGTTTCCCCCACCATTTATCGGCAAGATAAAGTAAGAAATCAGGACATGTAACAACCAAGTACAAGATCAAGACAAGACTAGACTGATCGAACTTCATCCAATATTCACGGCCAAGCAATAAGTACGGCTTGATACTTTAACTAACTAGGGTTATCACAGGCCTAGTTACTAGCAAGATGCAATGAGATTATTCCACAGCCACAAGCCCTGCAGACCATCCAGGCTATCCGGACGCAATTAGAGTTGAATTCAAGTGGGTACATCGTCCAGGAAATGCATGTACCCTTAGGTGACTTAGAGGGTGCAACACATGACAGTGTGCTGGAAATGTGCCCTACTCGACGGCAGGCTACAGATCCCAAGTGGGGCGCCCAGATAACGGGATTGCCTGTAGCTGGGAAATCTCTTCATGACTACTGGATTATTCTAGTTGTTAACCTTAGTCGGTTTCAGTGGGTACCCCTGACCGTGGTACTCAGGGGTCCCATCCTAAGCATGATGCAAGACAAGACTGGTTTAATGCACAAGCACAATCGTCCACGGTGTCCAGGTTATTCATACTTATCAAGTCATATCATGCTAGCCGTCGCAACAGCAGTTCGAGAAATATCATGTCAGGTTTATTTGTCAAGAGTGCGCCACGGCGGGCCACTATCAAGAATTACCATGTCAAGTTATCATGTCAAATTGTCAGGTCAAGTTATCATGTCAGGAGTGCACCACGGCGGGTCACTATCTGGTCATGTCATGTCCACTTGGTACTTGTCAAGAGTGCGCCTTAACAGGCCACTATCGTGTTCTATCCTTACATTATCATGAACGAGAGAAACTTGCATAAAATAACTAGGGACATATTCTTGAAGCCAAGGAAAAGACCTACAACTTTCATGTTTTGAGTTTTTCAAGATTTTAGCTACAAAATAACTTAAACAGGCAAAAACAGCGAAATAGAGCAATTTGGCGCATGGGATTCCTGCACAATCGGCGCATGGGATTCCTGCACGAATCGGCGTATGGGATTCCTGCACGAATCGGCGTATGAGATTCCTGCACGAATCGGCGCATGGAATTCCTGCACAAATCGGCGCATGAGATTCCTGCACAAATCGGCGCATGGGATTCCTGCACGAATCGGCGCATGAGATTCCTGCACGAATCGGCGCATGGGAAACTCACGTTGCGTCTTCAATACATGCGCGTAGGGAACCTACGCGCATGACACGCTCGGAGTTAAAGGAATGCGTTGCCGGGACTTCACGGCGCATGGCCTCCCGGCGCATGGCCTCCCGGGCGCATGGGGTTCATCGTCCCCAAACAGCAAGTTCAGCCATGAAAGTTCCGAAAACTTGTAATGGCCATAACTTACTCATCCGGAGTCGAAATCAAGCGAAACAAAAGCCAAAACTGAAGAAAATTGAATTCTCTACAACATGGAACCATTAGTTTTTGGAAACAAGTAAGTTTGGTAGATCAAAACCCAAGAAAACCGAAAATAATATAAACTTAGATCTATAAGAATCCACCCGGTAAAATCAAAAACTCCAAGTTCTAAACATGCTTAGAATCATGCAAGGAAGAAGATGGAACAATCAAAAGTAAATTTGTTCAAGGTTCGGCAAGGTGTACTTGCCTCTCCTCCTTGGTGAAGAAGGAAAGAAGAAGAAGAAGATGAAGATGGAAAATGAAATGAATAATGGAGGAGAGAGAGTGGTAAGTGGCTTATATAACAAGCCCAAGCAATCTTCACCATTCATTCTTCTCCACTCAATCTAAACCATACACCTCTCTCATAAGAAACCAACTAAACCAACCAAGTCCAAGCCAAACCAAACCATGTTAAACCAAACCAATAAAACCAAGTCAAATCAAATTAAAACCAAGTCATGATTCATACCAAAATAAATGAAACAAGCCAGTATACGGGTCACCCGACGATTGTCAGAAATCCGTACAATGACAATTTCAGCAACTTTAAATATTCTCAAAATTCAGGAAATACGAAATACAGCTCCAATAAATATGTATCCGTATAAAATACTGATACAGTGAGGCGGGCCTCACAACTCTCCACCCCTTAGAAAAATTCCGTCCTCGGAATTTCCTGAGGCTAGTCGAGCAAGATAACAAAACAAAAGCTCCAGGAACTCAACAATCTTAATAAATCAAGCACGGCATATAAGTAAAGTAAAACAATCAGTAATGTAATTAAATACGTAAGCGGTAGATAAATGCACAAGAACAAATACAATCATGATCAAGAAGGGCTGGAGGCATATGGATCAATATGTCTCCTGAGACAGTTGTGTAGAACCAACGTCCTTGCTGGCCTAAGCTGACTCCAAAAAATGGATAAAAGTCAAGCCTCAAGGTAAGTCGGTACCAATGACTTAGTTCAAGACGTGACTCTACCCGGGACGTATCATCGTAGTTGAAACAGATACATGAACTTTATCACCTGTCTCAAGATACGAAGACAGAAATGACTGGCTGATAGGAATGTACTGACATCTCTGCCTGCATGCTGAGACTGATCCTCCATAACTGGCCTGGCTGAAAAATGCTGAGCTGCCCTCAGCAAAACACGAACAAGATAATCAGAAGGATCAAGAACAGTGCCCTTGAAAGTTGAAGGACACAAGATCAAATCATGGGAACAGGAATGACCAACGATCAAAACAGATATCAATCCAAGTATCAGAGATAGAGAATAATCCGAAGGAGATCAATAAAGATAATCGTGATTGAGATATCTAAACATGGTAACCCCCACAAATCTGAAAATCGAGACCTGCATGGGCCACCACTAAAACCATGTCACGCCCCAGAACCAGAATATTGGAGAGCGGGGGCAGACATAGCCAGCTATGCAATCCCAAAGTACGTTAATACTCTGAAATCACGTATAAGCTATCAAGACATGGGGGTTACTCTACATGCCATCAGTCAATCCTACGGTTTAACAATCCTAGGTATCTCAATCACAGACAATTATACAAGAGCAAGAGTACGATCATCATACATACAATAGTAAGGCGTCCCGAACCATATATACATGACTGATCATGAAGCCAGTACCACAAAACTGATGACTAGCTAGAATATTAGTCGTACATGATAAGGACTAGCTATAGTCTAGAATACACATATCATGTTTATGCCCGTAGGCTACAATATCAAGGAAAACACCAAAACACGAGCTAAACACGTGCTCGGGGCTAAACGTTACAAGAAGAGAATTTACATATCAGTGGGAGAATGAAGAAGAGCCCACTGAGGCACTCTGGTGCTCCGGCTGGTCACCGTCGAGTGAATGGTATAGTAGATCCTTCGGGCTCTTCTATCAGAACCTGGCCATGCAAAACCAGTGGGGTCAGACCCCAAATAGCAAGTACCACAAAGGAGGCCGAACAATGTACTTAAAACCAGCAATCATAGGCAATCAATAGAGAGAGAAAGCAATAAGTAAGGGAGGATCGAAATTCGTGCAGTACCAATGCACTTAACCCGAACATAAGAAGGCAGTAAGTAAAGCATTTAGTAAACACAATTAAAAGTAGACTTGTTAAGCAAACGATCTTTTAAGAGTTATGCAAAGCAAGTAGTCATATGAACAGGTGAGATAAAGTAGCTAGAGAACATATTAAATAACTAGAGCTAGGCAATATACGAAGAGAGGACGAAAGTACTATTCCGGAAGCCAGGTTACAACCCTTAAACCAAACAAGGACCGAGGTTGTAACCCTTCGCCTGAACAGAACTTGGTCTCTGATCATTTATTGCTAAAGGCGACAATCATTAAGTAACACTCAGAGAGTGACAAACAGGGAGTGACAATACAGAGTACAATACATTAGAGTGACAATCATTGCAATCATTATCCTGGAAATAATTAGGAACTGGATCTAAATAAGACTTACACTGGGAAGGTGATATACGATGAGATAACCATGGGACTATTCAGATAACCAGGTTACAACCCGTAAACCAAACAAGGACCGGGGTTGTAACCCTTCGTCTGAACAGAACTTGGTTTCCCCCACCATTTATCGGCAAGATAAAGTAAGAAATCGGGACATGTAACATCCAAGTACAAGATCAAGACAAGACTAGACTGATCGAACTTCATCCAACATTCACGGCCAAGTAATAAGTACGGCTTGATACTTTAACTAACTAGGGTTATCACAGGCCTAGTTACTAGCAAGATGCAATGAGATTATTCCACAGCCACAAGCCCTGCAGACCATCCAGGCTATCCGGACGCAATTAGAGTTGAATTCAAGTGGGTACATCGTCCAGGAAACGCATGTACCCTTAGGTGACTTAGAGGGTGCAACACATGACAGTGTGCTGGAAATGTGCCCTACTCGACGGCAGGCTACAGATCCCAAGTGGGGCGCCCAGATAACGGGATTGCCTGTAGCTGGGAAATCTCTTCATGACTACTAGATTATTCTAGTTGTTAACCTTAGTCGGTTTCAGTGGGTACCCCTGACCGTGGTACTCAGGGGTCCCATCCTAAGCATGATGCAAGACAAGACTGGTTTAATGCACAAGCACAATCGTCCACGGTGTCCAGGTTATTCATACTTATCAAGTCATATCATGCTAGCCGTCGCAACAGCAGTTCGAGAAATATCATGTCAGGTTTATTTGTCAAGAGTGCGCCACGGCGGGCCACTATCAAGAATTACCATGTCAAGTTATCATGTCAAATTGTCAGGTCAAGTTATCATGTCAGGAGTGCACCACGGCGGGTCACTATCTGGTCATGTCATGTCCACTTGGTACTTGTCAAGAGTGCGCCTTAACAGGCCACTATCGTGTTCTATCCTTACATTATCATGAACGAGAGAAACTTGCATAAAATAACTAGGGACATATTCTTGAAGCCAAGGAAAAGACCTACAACTTTCATGTTTTGAGTTTTTCAAGATTTTAGCTACAAAATAACTTAAACAGGCAAAAACAGCAAAATAGAGCAATTTGGCGCATGGGATTCCTGCACAATCGGCGCATGGGATTCCTGCACGAATCGGCGCATGGGATTCCTGCACGAATCGGCGCATGAGATTCCTGCACGAATCGGCGCATGGAATTCCTGCACAAATCGGCGCATGAGATTCCTGCACAAATCGGCGCATGGGATTCCTGCACGAATCGGCGCATGAGATTCCTGCACGAATCGGCGCATGAGAAACTCACGTTGCGTCTTCAATACATGCGCGTAGGGAACCTACGCGCATGACACGCTCGAAGTTAAAGGAATATGTTGCCGGGACTTCACGGCGCATGGCCTCCCGGCGCATGGCCTCCCGGGCGCATGGGGTTCATCGTCCCCAAACAGCAAGTTCAGCCATGAAAGTTCCGAAAACTTGTAATGGCCATAACTTACTCATCCGGAGTCGAAATCAAGCGAAACAAAAGCCAAAACTGAAGAAAATTGAATTCTCTACAACATGGAACCACTAGTTTTTGGAAACAAGTAAGTTTGGTAGATCAAAACCCAAGAAAACCGAAAATAATATAAACTTAGATCTATAAGAATCCACCCGGTAAAATCAAAAACTCCAAGTTCTAAACATGCTTAGAATCATGCAAGGAAGAAGATGGAACAATCAAAAGTAAATTTGTTCAAGGTTCGGCAAGGTGTACTTGCCTCTCCTCCTTGGTGAAGAAGGAAAGAAGAAGAAGAAGATGAAGATGGAAAATGAAATGAATAATAGAGGAGAGAGAGTGGTAGGTGGCTTATATAACAAGCCCAAGCAATCTTCACCATTCATTCTTCTCCACTCAATCTAAACCATACACCTCTCTCATAAGAAACCAACTAAACCAACCAAGTCCAAGCCAAACCAAACCATGTTAAATCGAACCAATAAAACCAAGTTAAATCAAATTAAAACCAAGTCATGATTCATACCAAAATAAATGAAACAAGCCAGTATACGGGTCACCCGACGATTGTCAGAAATCCGTACAATGACAATTTCAGCAACTTTAAATATTCTCAAAATTCAGGAAATACGAAATACAGCTCCAATAAATATTTATCCGTATAAAATACTGATACAGTGAGGCGGGCCTCACAAAGGGCAATATCGTTGTCGGAGTCGGTGTGGTGCTGGTTTCTCCTTCCAGACTGGTGATCAATCGCGCTTACTCCCTCACAGAACCATGCTCTAATAATGTGGTCGAGTACAACGCTTTAGTCATTGGCCTCTAACTTGCAAGAGAGCTGGGGGTAGAATATCTTGAAACATACGGTGATTCACAGTTAATTGTCAATCAAATTCGGGGTTCATACGAAGTCCGCCATGAAGACATGATCCCCTATCACCAAATAGCGATCTACCTCATCTCGTCGTTCGAATGGTTCTTCATCGAACATGTTCCCAGACTCCAAAATATCGAAGCCGATGCCATAGCTGGCCTTGTCGCTTCCCTAGCGGTTCCAAACTATGCTCATCAATCGGTGGATGTGATAGGCCATGAACTGGTCTGTCCCAAGAACAACGTTCAATTTGTGGCGAGTTATTCCGCTCAGACGATTGACAAAGTCCCAGACTTGAGGCAACCATTTATTGACTTTGTAGTCTACGACATTCTGCCGGAGGACCCAAAGGGAGCCACCTCTATCAGAAGGCATTCTCTCAGATTCTTCTACGATACAGAGACGAAAATGCTGTATCACCGATCCTACGATGGATTATTGCTTCGATGTCTGTCAAACACAGAAGCCGTACGCGAAGCTCATGACGGTGTCTGCGGGGCCCATCAGCCTGGCCCAAAATTGTAAGACCGTCTTTGCCGAATGGGATACTACGGGCCCACGATGGTAGCAGATGCGATAGACTATGCAACAAAGTACAAAGCCTGCCAAGTCCACGCGGACTTCATCCACCAGCCATCCGAATTTCTACATCCAACAGTGGCAGCCTGGCCATTCGAAGTATGGGGAATGGATATCATCGGTCCGATCACTCTACCCTCTTTCCGAGGATATCGTTTCATACTCACCATCACAGATTACTTCTCTAAATGGGCGAAAGCTATTTCGCTTGCAGAAGTGAAGACTTCAAACGTGATCAGCTTCCTCAAGCATCATGTCATCTATCGCTTTGGACTGCCCCCAAGGATCATCCATAATAATGGTCCGCAGTTCGCAAGCCATGCCTTCTATCGGTTCTGCGACAAGCACCGCATCCAGAATATTGCTTCAACACTATACAATCCGACAGCAAATGGGTTGGCAGAAGCATTCAATAAAACCATCATCAAGTTGCTCAAGAAGTTTATATCATCCAACAAATGCGACTGGAACAAGAAGCTTGGTGAATGCTTATGGTCGTACAGTAATACAGTTCGAACAGCCACTGGGAATACACCATTCTCCCTGGTGTACGGGAGTGAGGCAGTTCTTCCATTAGAGACTCAAATACCCTCGCTCTGCGTCGCTCTCACTTACCAATTGACAACAGACGATAACTACCGTCGCCGGCTACAAGAGTTGGCGGCCTTAGATGAAAAGCGCCTCTTGGCTCAGCAACGAATCGAGCTATATCAAGCACGCATCTCCGGAGCCTTCAACAAGAAGATTAAAATCAAAACATTCCAAGTAGGTGATCTCGTTCTGGAAGTTCGGAGGCCGATGGTTATGACTTACAAAATTGCCGACAAATTCCAGCCAATGTGGGAAGGGCCATTTATCATTGAGGCTGTATTCTCTGACGATGCTTACCGCCTCGTGAAACAAAATTGAGACTTGCTCACGTTGCCCGTCAACGGCAAGTTCCTGAAGAAATGTTATGTCTAAACGACATTCTCTAAATTCCAAATTATTGAGTTATGTACCCGCCGGTACCGCTGAACTCACATCTTCAAAATTCCAAATTATTGAGTTATGTACCCGCCGGTACCGCTGAAGTCACATTCTTCGAATCTCTGATTATTGAGTTATGTACCCTCCAGTACCGATGAACTCACATCCTCAAAATTCTAAATTATTGAGTTATGTACCCGCCGGTACCCCTGAACTCACATTCTTTGAATCCCAGATTACTGAGTTATGTACCCTCCGGTACCGCTGAACTCACATCCCCAAAATTCCAGATTGGTGAGTTATGTACCCTCCAGTATTGCTGAACTCACATTCTTCCTCCAAATATCCCAGATTGCTGAGTTATGTACCCGCAGGTGCCTCTGAACTTACATTCCGGTCACTCTTTCATATAGTAAGTCATGTATGACCATACCTCTAAACTTATTTCTCTGAAAGAGCTCCTCCCTCATGATCCACTACCCGCACTTTCAGTGCACAAAAAGAGTAACAGATCCACAAAATTTCTAAAATGACTACGTCGATGTTACCTCTGAGTTGTTTCACTTCCGCCAAAAACAAATCACCCCTCTACATAGAACTTCCATATCCTTATTACCTCTGAGTCGTTCTATGTACCCCTTCATGGAGCCCACTCCTGCCATGTCCTCATTACCCCTGAGTGGGAAGGCTCCATCGAAGAAACCCTCATATTTGCCTTGTCCTCATTACCTCTGAGTAAATATGTTGGTTCTCCCTCGACTTATTATCTGTACCGAAAAAAAACCCTAGGGTACGCTAAGGATAATAGGTCCACAAATATCCTCTATTGACAACAAATATCATCCGTTGAGTCCACTCCTGCCATGTCCCCATTACCTCTGAGTAGGAAGACTCCGCGGTAAAAGTCCCCATACTTGCCATGTCCTCATTACCTCTGAGTAAGTATGATGGTTTTCCCTTGTCTTATTATCCATATCCTGAACCATGGTATGCCAAGGATAATAGGCCCACAAATGTTCTCTGCTGAGCACAAATATTGTACAAAGTTTTCTAGTACATGCACATCATTTCTCATCGTGCCCCGGGAGCCCAGCTGCTCCATGGCATTCGTTCTCCCGATACCCGGAACGTCCATGATCACCTTACCGTGGAATTGTTCTAGGTATCCCCATCAAACTTGTTATCTGTACCGAAAACCCAGGTATGCCAAGGGTAACAGGTCCACAAACAAGTCCCCCAAGCGGGGCGAACACCACCATAACACCACAAGCACAACAAGCAGTACAAATAAAGGGTAGAATAAAGTATACTCTTTTATTTGGTAGGCGAAAGTACTACATGTTCTAGGGACAACGTCCCACTTAAAGAAAGGAAAGGAACAGAAACAAAAGAAGGAAAAAAGCCGTCTACAGTTCGGCGGTACATAATTCCAAGAGACGGTCCTTCAGCAAGGTGGTCCTCTGTTCAAGCCACTGTCTAGCTCGGCGCTCAGCCTCTTGGGACAACTGCTCCACATCATCCAAGTACATATGTGCCCGCCAACCATCCTCCAGTTTCTTCAGGCGAGCTCCATACCAGCAGAAGCTCGATTAGCTCTGTCAGCCTCCTGGACAATTAGCCCCCTTTCGGTGCGAGCAGCCTCAAGCTCAGACTCCAGGAAAGCTAACTTCCTCTGAAGCTCAAGGATCTACTCCCGCGTGTCACTGACTCCACGGGAGGCAGTAGCTTCCCGAGCCATAACATCTTCACTCTCGTGGCTCAACTGATCATATCGATCAGACAGATCGCGGAGGTCCTTCAGTATGGCCGGCCTGGTCTTATCTCGAACAGCCCTTATCTTCTCTACAACAACTGTTAAGAAATCGCGCTCCTGATCTTTGGCAGCAGACAGATCATCCTGCCACATCACCTGAAGCTGGGCCACCAGCTGATCAGCCTCCAGCAATTTTGCCTCCAGAAGCGCAGCTACTCCCGCCCCACCGGAAAGAGTCTTAAGAATATCAATATGACCCTGGGCGCATTGCCGGGCTAGGGCAAAAGATGTCCCTCGTTCCACATCAGCCGCTACCCCTCTCTTCAAGTGGCGATAGAAGCTGTCAACCACGTCCTATGACGCTTCGTCCAGAACCTCTGTAGAGGACGGCGTCAAAGGAAGCGTGGCCGGCAACGTCAAAGGAGGCACGCTAGAACTTGCCACCAGGGAGACAAATTCCGAGCAGAAAGAGACGCGGATAGCGGCTAACTCCTCCTCCGCCACCCAAAGAGTCTGGACACTCGGCAGGACAGGGAGGTCGACTTTCGGAGCCGCCTGAGCAGAAAAGGATGCAAGTACCATTGTCCCCTGTCCCGGCTGTGCCGCCACCTGACTTTCCGAACTCGAGCCAGCGGGAGGTCCCTCAAGACGAGCCAAAAGGGGAGGGGGTACGCTCCTCTCCACCAGTTCCCCTTCGGCAGAGCCTGTCTCAACAATGTCCATCATCGGCACTGAAGAGGCAGGACCTGTATGTCCAGAGCAACTTGTTGGCCCATTGGTCATATGGTTAACCTGATTTTAATAATTGATCAAACTCTGTCTCGATATGTGAAGCTAGTCAGGATGTATCGGACCCTTGGACATAAACAAGAACAGCTATCTACATAGTTTAAGACCGAAGCTATGTTTGCCTGTTCGAGTCTGTATTTCTTCAAGCAATGTATTTTTTATTTTATTGAGTCTAGGAATACGTTATACACCAAGTCGTACTAGCAAATAGGCTATTCCAAAATATTTTAAAAATACTTTTAAAATATTCTTTTTTTTGAAATACATTCTTTTAAACAAAAGTTTTTCAAAAAGATTTTCAAAAATCATCAAAAACTATATTTTTTAAACCTGACCTAACCCTGACAGAACTCGGCCAGAGTTCTGCCAGAGTTCGATTGGTGGCCGTTTGATTTTTGAATTATTCTGAACTTGGTCGTCCTGTAGTTGGGATTTGACCGAGATTTTCTCAAAGAGTTCTGCCCAAATTCTGTCCGAATTCTGCCAGAATTCTGTCTTTGGAACTCCTATAAATAGAGAAGAATTTTGATCATTTCAACTCACACATTCACTTTCAATCTTCTCTCTATCTAAAGCTTTCATTTTTCCAAAGAGTTTTCTTGAGCTTTAAATTTCAGATCCCAAGCCAATTACAATCCTCTAGTCGATTTGCCAGTGCGGTGCGGTCTAGAAGTTTCTAAGAGATTGTAATCAAAAGGCTTGATTGAAGAATACCTCTTCACAATTAAAGTTGGATGAGTTCTTCGTATCAAAGCTCGCGTTGTAGAAGTTGCAAGGACTTCGTAGGAAAACTTGTGGTTTTGCCAAAAGTGGATTCAACTGGTAGCAAGAGTTCTACCGACTGCATTAGTCCTCAACAGAGGTAAACCAGTATACATCGCTGTCTTTGCGTTTGTATTCTTATCTCTGCCTTTACTTTATTTAGTTGTGATTATTATTCTGTGATCTTGCTGCTAACATTTTTTAATTAGCATTATTTCGCTGCCAACTCTATTCACCCCCCCTCTAGAGTATTGTGCTTTACGATTTCGTTCCTACAATTGGTATCAGAGCAGGCTCTGCAACTGAGGTAATATATTCTGATCCCAATTGGTCCTACAATTGGTATCAAAGCGGGTGTTACAGATAAAGCAAGGTAACATTACAATTATTTATTCATTTAATTAATTGTTATATAGATCACAGTACAACACATGGCAACTATGAAATTCACAGTGAAGGCCAGGCCACAAACAGACCTCCACTGTTTGATGGTACGAACTATACCTATTGGAAAACACGGATGAGTTTCTTCTTGAAATCTCTTGACTTTGATTTATGGTCTACTGTTATTGATGGCTATCAAAAGCCACCTCGTATAAATATTGATGGAGTTTTACTTGAAAAACCCTATAACAGATATACAGAGGAGGAAAAGAAAAAGGCCAGTCTTGACGCAGGTGCTATTAACGCTCTATTTTGTGCTTTAGACAGAACTGAATTTACCAGGGTGTCTATCTGCACAACGGCTAATGAAGTGTGGAAGATACTTGAAGTCACATATGAAGGCACGACTCAAGTCAAAGAATCAAAAGTCAGCAGACTTACTCAAGAGTATGAGGTATTCAAGATGAAGCCCAACGAAATAGTTACTCAGATGTTCGAAAGATTCTTGAATATTGTAAATCTTTTGTCCTCCCTAGGCAAAGAGTACAGTAACCATGAAAAGATTTGCAAACTCCTGCGAGCACTTACCAAGAACTGGATTCCAAAGGCTACTGCAATCATTAAAGGAAACGACCTCACAACTATGTCCCTCGAAGTACTCATGGGTAAGCTACTCACTCATGAACTGGAGCTACAAGATTTTGAAGAGCCTGCGCCAAAGGAGAAGACGATCGCTTTCAAGGCTCAGCATAGAAAAGTTGCTGAAGGTGACTCAGACAGCAGTGAATCTGATGCTGAAGATCAAGCACTCCTAGCAAGGAAATTCAAGAGATTCATGAGACATGAGAAGAGAGCCAAAGAAAACAACAACAACAACTGGTATCAAGATGATGCTGTCTGCTATGGCTGCAAGAAGAAGGGACACATGAAGAAAGATTGTCCTACAAACTCATCATCAAGCAAGAAGAGCAACAGGTATAAAAAAGGGAACCTGAAGAGATCGACATCACGAAAGTATGCCAACACCAGCATATGGCATGAAAGTGAAGCCAGCGACTCAGAAGACGAACAATCAGAAGACGCTGCAAACGTATGCTTTATGGCATCCGATCAGGTACCTACTAAACCTGTAGTTGATACTTATGATGACTTCACCTTTGAGCAATTAGGAGATGCCTTAAGTGAATTGATGACTGATTACAAGAAACTGCGTAGCAAATATCAGACCTCTAAGAAGGTACTCAAAGAGTACAAAGGTGAAATAGGTAGACTTACCGACCTACTAGCTGACGTTAGAAATAATGTTAGTGAGTCTGGTGAACTTTCTTCAATAAAGCTCTTATTAAACGAGACTACCAAGTCATCTGAAGAGAAAGACAAAGTTATCGACCAACTAAAAGAAGAACTTTCTAAAGAGATGAAAAGTCTTCGATGTGCACAAATCAGAATAGAAACACTCACTTCTGATTATACTAAGTTGGATGACACTTCCAAAAGATTGGAAATTAGGTTAGGAAAATAGCCTGAGACTGCTGCTTCCTTCCCTAACACGTGTCACTTACCGAAAAATCGGAACATTCCTAAACCAAATACTGTCAAACCTAACCCTATCAAACCTTTACCCCAAAAGGTTAAGCCCAAACAGGATTATAGGTATGCTTTCTTCTATACTAGAAAACATAAACCTACCAACCATGCACACCACTCAGCTTTCAACTCTCGATATACAAAATGTCATTATTGTGGCCTCATTGGTCATATTTCATCTGCATGTAGAATCAGAAAGCTTGTTGATTTAAATATTTATGCTTGGATTGTCACGCCCCAGAACAAGAATACTGGAGAGCGGGGGCAGACATAGCCAGCTACGTATATGAAATGGAATCCATCTCGCGATACGGTCACGACTGTCTAGATACATGAGGGTTTACTACAAGCCAACAGTCTCCTAAGGTCATGAACAAGCCTAGTGTCTCAATCACAAGCAAATAAGTAATTGTTACAAGATGTATGATCATTAAATATACAATAATAAGGCATCCCAAATATTACATATTCAGCTGATCATGAAGCTAGTCGTTACAAAATGATAGGACTAGCAAGAGTTTAGTCATACATGATCATCCCTAGGATTTGTTAATCATGTTACAGCCCGTAGGGAGATAGTAAGTAAATGCAATCGAGCTAAACAGGTGCTCGTCGGCTAAACGCCTCAAAAGAATATTTTTACAATAGAGTGGGAGAGCAAAAAATAACCCACTCGTTGCCAGGGTTCCGTCTAGTGGCCACCATCTGGCTGGAAGGTCGGTAGATCCTCTGGAGCTGCTCCGAAATCTGGCCACACAAAACCAGCTGGGTCAGACCCCAGAAAGAGCAAGTGCCACAAAGGAGGCTTCACTTAGGAACTAAAACCAGTAATCAGCACAAGAGTATAAATAAAGTAAGAACTGGAAATAAAGAAAATATATCAGGATGATATACAACGAGATAACCATGGAGCTATTCAGATAACCAGGTTACAACCCGTAAAACAAATAAGGACCGGGGTTGTAACCCTTTGTTTGAACAGAACTTGGAATTCTCACCATTTATCGGTAAAATAAATACAAACGTTCTGGTCCTGCAGTAATCTGGAACAGAATTAGGACAAGACTAGACTGGTTAGACTCCATCCAATCATTTTACGGCCACGCAAGAATTACGGCTTGATACTTTAACTAACTAGGGTTGTCACAAGCCTAATTACTAACAAGATGCAGTGAGATTATTCCACAGCCACAAGTCCTGCAGACCATCCAGGTTACCAGGGTTAAAAGATATAGAGTTGAATTCAGGTGGGTACATCGTCCAGGAAACGAATGTACCCTTAGGTAGCTTGAAGGGTGCAACACATGACAGTGTGCTGGAAATATGCCCTACTCGACGGCAGGCTACAGATCCCAAGGCGTGGCCAGGTAACGGGATTGCCTGTAGATGGGAAATCTCGTCATGACTAATGTATTAATCTAGTTATTAGCCTTAGTCCATTTTAGTAGGTACCCCTGACCGTGGTACTCAGGAGTCCCTGTCCTAGACATGATGCAAGACAAGACTGGATTATTTGTGCAAGCATAATCGCCCACGGTGTCCAGGTTAATTATACAGGTCATGTCATGTCAGGTAGCCGTCACAACAGCTATTCGAGATAATCATGTCAGGTTTATCATATCAAGTGTACTAGTCAGGAGTGTGCCACGACGGGCCACTGTCAGGTCATGCTCAATTATCAATTCCAAACATATCAAATGAAATCATAATTTTCAAGTTCAGGACAAAAGGGCTATAGAAGAGCCATGCGGCTAAGGCACATGCGGCCAGGACGGATCTCATGCGGCTCGGGAAGGGGTCGGGTTCAATCGGCTTAGGGTCCAAAGCTCATGCAGCTCACGGGGTAGGGGCACATGCGGCTAGCGGGGAACGGGTGCGCATGCGGCTGAAGGGACAAGAACCTATGCGGCTGGGAGTGGGACTAGCTCCCATGCGATAAGCAGAAAAGGGAGGTTTCATGCGGCTAGGATGAATTGGACTCATGCGGCCAAAAGGCAAGACACATGCGGTCAGCGGAAAGGGTACTCATGCGGCCGGCGGGGATGGGTCCATACGGCTCAATTAGGAGAGAAGTCCATGCGGCTAGATCTGGGTTCTCATGCGACTCAAGGATCAGGGCCTATGCGGTCCGCAAGTGGTATAGTTCATGCGGCTCAAGGAGATGGGCGCAGATACGGCCGATGGAGAATGAGCCCATGCGGCTCAGGAAGTGAGACCCAGCCTATGCGGCTGACAGTCCCATGAGGCCAAATCACTTGCCGCAAGAGTTACCATGCGGCCAAGTCAAGCCCATGCGGCCAGGACTGTCGTACGAAGGCTCATGCGGCTCGGAATCACTTTTCGCATGAATATTCATGCGGTCAAGTCTAGCACTGTTCTTCTTCTCCAAGCTTCCGAGATGAAGAGCACCAAGAATCCATGCTTCCAAGATCCAAGAAACCTTCATCCGGAGTCCAAATCCGAACTTTCATATGTCAAAATGGGGTAGAACGAGATTCTCTACAACATAGAACCCTCAAAACTCAGAAATAACAGGATTAAGTAAATCAAAACCCAAGAAATCCAAAAATAAAGTAAACTTAGATCTAGAAGAATCTAGCTATGGAAAGTGAAAATGCCAAGTTCTAAAGTAAGTTAAAATACTGTAAGGAAGAGAATAAAGCAATAAAATTTAAGTTCCTCCATGAAGCAAGTTGCACTTGCCTAGACCTCCCTCTCTCCTCTCTCTGGTAGATAAGGAAGTAAATGGAAGAAGAAGAAGAGATTAATGAAGAGAGAGAAAGAAGAATAGGTAATAAATATGAATGGTGGTGGTAGGTAGGGGGTTCACCTTGGTTCATAATGAACCAAGTAAAGCCAAGCCAAGCCGAACCAGCCCAAGGAAATAAACCAAGCCAAGAAGGAAAGCTAAGCCGGGAATCAAACAATACAAGAATAAATACATACACGTATTCCAAAATACGCAATACGAACCACATGCATTACAACTCTACCCACCTTAAAAGAATTTCATCCTCAAAATTTAATCAAGAGGCTAGAGGAGCAATGACAAGCTACATTAATCACATGCAAGCGATAACTAGGCAGACAATCACTCATTCAAGCATGGAATCGAAGGCATGAGGCATAAGAAAGACATTATACCTCACGAGTCAAACAAGTCGGGATATCGCGATCGGATATCCTCCTCATGCTCCCACGTTGACTCCTCCAAAGAGTGATGACCCCAAGCAACTCGGACTAACTTGATAGTCTTATTCTTGAGGATCTTCTCTCTCCGGTCCAATATAGACACGGGCCTCTCCTCATACGAAAGGTTGGTACCAACAACCAATTCTGAATGATCCAGGATGTGGCTCGGGTTCGAGATATACCGTCGTAATTGGGATACATGGAACACGTCATGTACCTCGCTTAGCGACGGCGGAAGAGCAAGACGATAGGATACATCTTCTACTCGCTCCAGAATGTCAAACGGTCGATATACCTAGGAGTAAGCTTGCTCCGTACGTCGAAACGAATGACGCCTGAGTTCAAGGCGAAATCCTCAGGAATACATGATCGCCGACCGAAAACTCGAGAGGGCGTCGATGAGAATCGGCCCAATGGCGCTGGCGATCTTGGACAAGTCGAAGATGATCTCTGACTCGCCAGACCACTTCAACTGTCTGGGCAATAATTTCTGGACCGAGCATCTGTCTCTCTCCAACATCATCCCAGGCTAGTGGAGATCTGCACTTTCTACCATACAGTGCCTCGAACGGTGCCATCTGGATACTGGCCTGGAAACTGTTATTGTACGAGAATTCCACCAGGTGCAAGTGATCTTCCTATGAACCATCGAAGTCAAGTGTGCAAGACCGCAACATGTCTTCAAGAGTCTGGATCATGCGCTCCGACTGGCCATCTGTCTGCGGGTGATATGCTGAACTGAACTGGAGATGAGTCACCAAACTCTCTTACAAGCTACGCTAGAAGTGAGACATAAATCTTAAATCTCGGTCCGAGGTGATACTGACTGGCACACCGTACAATCTGATAATCTGCCTGAGGTACATCTCTGCTAACTGAGCCGTCGACTGACCAACTCTGAATGGAAGAAAGTGAGCCACTTTTATGAGCCGATCAACTATAACCCAAATAGCATCTCTACCAGCTGGGGATCTAGGTAATCCGGTCACAAAATCTATGGTCACATGCTCCCATTTCCACTCTGGAATGGGCAAGGGCTGAAGAAGTCCAGCCGGTCTTTAATGTTCGGCCTTAACTTGTTGGCAAACCAAACATCGAGAGACAAACCGAGCTATCTCTCGCTTCATGCCGTTCTACCAAAAATGCTGACGGATATCACGGTACATCTTCGTACTGCCGGGATGGATAGAATACTGCGAACTGTGCGCTTTCGCCATGATTTCCTGTTTGATATCTTCGCTGGGTACACAAAGACGCTTACCATGTCGAAGTGTACCATCCTCATGAATGCATAACTCGGGTCGTCGGCCTACCTCACACTCTGTTCTGAGTCGCTGAAGCTTGGAATCTGTTGACTGCGCCATCCGGATCCTCTCGACTATAGTAGACTGAACTTGCATACTGGCCATCAATGCTACACTGGAAGGGAGAACAACTTCAATACCCATCTTCTGAAGATCGGCTAACAGCTCCGGTTGCGCTGTTAGAAAATAAACTCCCGCTCTCCCTCTCAATGCATCCGCAACAACATTGGCCTTTCCAGGATGATACTGCAGGTTGACACCATAATCCACAAGAAGCTCTAGCCACCTTCTCTGACGCATGTTAAGATCCTTCTGGGTGAAAACATACTTCAGGCTCTTATGGTCGGTGAAAATCTCCACCCTATCTCCGTACAAGTAGTGCCTCCACAACTTAAGTGCAAACACCACCGCTGCCAGCTCCAAGTCATGGGTTGGGTAATTCCTCTCATGATCACGAAGTTGTCGTGACGCATAAGCTATTACCTTCCCATGCTGCATCAGAACACATCCTAAACCTCTGCCTGAAGCATCACAGTACACTGAGAATCCTCCGATCCCATCTGGAAGCGTGAGAATAGGAGCTGTTATCAGGCCTTGCTTCAACTGTTCAAAAGAACTCTGACACTCTGCTGTCCAAGTAAACTGTGCATTGTTGCGGGTCAACTACGTCAATGGCGCTGAAATTCGAGTAAAATCTGAAACAAACCGCCGGTAGTAGCCGGCCAATCCAAGAAAACTGCGAACTTCTACAACTGTGCTGGGCACTGGCCATGACTCAATAGCAACAATCTTCTGTGGTTCCACTTCTACTCCTCTTCGAGTGATGATATGACCCAAGTACGAAATGCGATCGAGCCAGAACTCGCATTTACTGAACTTGGCATATAACTGGTGTTCCCTGAGAATCTGGAGAACTATACGAAGATGCTGCTCATGCTCCGCCTCACTCTTGCTTAGACCAGGATGTCATCCAAGAACACAATCATAAACTGATCCAAGTAAGGCATGAAGATGCGATTCATGAGGTCCATGAATACTGCCGGCGCATTGGTTGCTCCAAAAGGCATAACAAGGAACTCCCAATGCCCATATCTCGATCTAAAAGCTGTCTTCGGGATGTCCTGCTCTCTGACTCTGATCTGATGATAACCTGAGCGCAAATCAATCTTCGAGAATACTGAAGCCCCCTTGAGTTGATCAAACAAGTCATCTATCCTCGGAAGAGGGTATCTGTTCTTGATTGTCACTGAGTTCAAGGTACGATAATCAACACATAACCTGGACGTACCATCCTTCTTTTTCACAAGAAGCATCGGGGCTCCCCAAGGCGATCCACTAGTACGAATGAATCCCTTGGTTCTGAGTTCTTCAATCATCTTGTATAATATCTCCAACTCTGACGGCGCCATCCTGTAGACTCTCTCTGACACTGGGGCTGTTCCGAAAATCAAGTCTATAGTGAACTCGATCTCCCGCTCCGGAGGCATACCTGGAAGTTCTTCTGGAAAAACATCTGGAAACTCCTCGACTATTCTGGGCAACTGAACTGCTGCTACTGCAATCTGCAATATCGGAGGAGATGACTCAACTTCGCCTCGGGAGAAAGAAAACACCGGCTCGCCTGGAATGCTAAAAACAACCCTGCCAATGCGGCAGTCTATTCTAGCATACTGGTTCCTTAACCAATCCATCCCTAGGACCACATCATAATCGGGCATCGGAAACTCTATCAATCTAGCGAGGAATTCTCTACCGCTAACTACGAACCGACACGAGGAAAATACCCTATCTACTACCACAAGTCCGTTACCAGTAAGTATATTAAGCCTTACTGATAATGACTCGGGCTCCAATCCTACCCGTGTCGTGAATCGTACAGACATAAAAGAATGCGATACACCAGAATCAAATAAAGCTGAAGCTGGAAAGGAGTTGACAAGAATAGTACCTGCCATTACCTCTCCTGGTGCCAATCCTTCCTCTGCGGTCATCACCATAGCATGACCATGCCCTCGGGGTGCTGGTCCCCTCTGCTGAAATCCTCGCTACCTATTCTGACTCTGGACCTGGGCTTGAACATACTGCTAGGGGTTCTGCTGCTGGAATACCTAGGACTGAGGCGGCAAGGGCCTCCGCAATGGATACTGCTGCTGCTGGACTGGAACTGGGGCTGGTCCTCTCACTGAAGAGCTAGAAAGGTTGGACGATGATGAACCACCCCTATTCGGGCAGGATCCAACCCTATAGTCTGGTGCTCCACAAGCCAGATACAATCCCTGTGCCCTACGATATTCTGCCACTACATGGCCTGGCTTCCCACAATGAGAACAACCCACTGCGGAAGATTGCTTCTGCTTCTTCTGCTGAGGGTACATCGGGATGGAATTCTGAACCGACGTCACTGAGGCCGCCCGCCTCGGAGTTCCAATAGTCAAAGCCCTAGCTGCCGGGGCTGGTGCTGAAGACTGATTTATCTGGCCGTAAGATCTCTTCCGACCTCCGGCTCTATCCACAATCCTCTGGGAGGTATACTCATGCCTCCGGGCTGCCTTCAAGACTGCATCAAAAGTCTGATGCTCAAACTGCTCAACTGCCAACAAGATCTCCAGGTGAAGTCCCTGCTGGAATCGTTGGGCTCTATCATACTCGGTTGCCACCAAAGTGGAAGCAAACCGACTGAGTCTCGAAAACTCGGTCGCATATCCGTCAACCATCCTGCCCATCTACTTCAAATTGGTGAACCTCGTCTGTAGATCATACAGAGCTACAGCATCAAAATACTTGGTCTGGAATCTCTTTCTGAATACTGCCCAAGCAATGGGTGCTGCTAATCAAATGGCCTGTGCTGCCCACCAGCTGCGGGCAAGATCTAACAACTGCAGGCGCACAACAGCCACCTTCTCGTTCTCTGGGGTCCTGGCTGCTTCTAGAATCACTTCTGTGTCCTGAAGTCATGCATCTGCTGCGATAGCATCTTTACTACCGTCGAAGAATGGAGGGTTCAAGCGTTTGAAGCTGTTGGCCGCGCTGTTACCCTGATGACCACCCCGGGTCAAAGCATCCGTCACTGCCTGGTGCAAGGCATCTCTACGACGATCTTGAGAAGCTATCAAGGTCCTGACGAGTCCTACTAAAGTGCCATCATCAGGCTCGACAGGCTGAACTTGCTGAACTGGTGGCTCTCCATCAGAAGGCACGACTCTGGAGGCCACTCCTAAATGTTGGGCTTGATCTCCGGGTAACTGCTGATCCACGGGAAGTGCTCCGCCTTGTTGACTGGCGGGTCCAGGAACAATGCCGCTGAAGAAGATGACATAGAGAACAATAAGGAAGGACCATGACAGATCAACGATACAAGCATATGATCAGGACAAGAATCCAGGGATTCAGAAGATACGAGCAGAGATCAAGGGCGAATACTGATTGGGACATCTATTCGGTAAACCCTCACATATCTTGATTTACAAGACCTGCATGGGCCACCACTTAAACCATGTCAGGCCCAGAACCAGAATACTGGAGAGCGGGGGCAGACATAGCCAGCTACGTATATGAAATGGAATCCATCTCGCTATACGGTCACGGCTGTCTAGATACATGAGGGTTTACTACAAGCCAACAGTCTTCTAAGGTCATGAACAAGCCTAGTGTCTCAATCACAAGCAAATAAGTAATTGTTACAAGATGTATGATCATTAAATATACAATAATAAGGCGTCCCAAATATTACATATTCAGCTGATCATGAAGCTAGTCATTACAAAATGATAGGACTAGCAAGAGTTTAGTCATACATGATCAACCCTAGGATTTGTTAATCATGTTACAGCCCGTAGGCAGACAGTAAGTAAATGCAATCGAGGTAAACAGGTGCTCGTCGGCTAAACGCCTCAAAAGAATATTTTTACAATAGAGTGGGAGAGACAAAAATAACCCACTCGTTGCCAGGGTTCCGTCTAGTGGCCACCATCTGGCAGGAAGGTCGGTAGATCCTCTGGAGCTGCTCCGAAATCTGGCTACACAAAACCAGCTGGGTCAGACCCCAGAAAGAGCAAGTGCCACAAAGGAGGCTTCACTTAGGAACTAAAACCAGTAATCAGCACAAGAGTATAAATAAAGTAAGAACTGGAAATAAAGAAAATACATCAGGATGATATACGACGAGATAACCATGGAGCTATTCAGATAACCAGGTTACAACCCGTAAACCAAACAAGGACCGGGGTTGTAACCCTTTGTTTAAACAGAACTTAGAATTCTCACCATTTATCAGTAAAATAAATACAAACGTTCTGGTCCTGCAGTAATCTGGAACAGAATCAGGACAAGACTAGACTGGTTAGACACCATCCAATCATTTCACGGCCACGCAAGAATTACGGCTTGATACTTTAACTAACTAGGGTTGTCATAAGCCTAATTACTAACAAGATGCAGTGAGATTATTCCACAGCCACAAGTCCTGCAGACCATCCAGGTTACCCAGGTTAAAAGATTTAGAGTTGAATTCAGGTGGGTACATCGTCCAGGAAATGAATGTACCCTTAGGTAGCTTGAAGGGTGCAACGTATGACACTGTGCTGGAAATGTACCCTACTCGACGGCAGGCTACAGATCCCAAGACGTGCCCAGGTAATGGGATTACCTGTAGCTGGGAAATCTCGTCATGACTAATGTATTAATCTAGTTATTAGCCTTAGTCCATTTTAGTAGGTACCCCTGACCGTGGTACTCAGGAGTCCCTGTCCTAGACATGATGCAAGACAGGACTGGATTATTTGTACAAGCACAATCGCCCACGGTGTCAGGGTTAATTATACAGGTCATGTCATGTCAGGTAGCCGTCGCAACAGCTATTCGAGATAATCATGTCAGGTTTATCATATCAAGTGTACTAGTCAGGAGTGCGCCACGACGGGCCACTATCAGGTCATGCTCAATTATCAGTTCTAAACATATCAAATGAAATCATAATTTTCAAGTTCAGGACAAAAGGCGTAAGGATATAAAATGGACGTTAAATATCTAATAAAATATCAATACACAGGGCTATAAAAGAGCCATGCGGCTAAGGAACATACGGCAAGGATGGATCTCATGCGGCTGGGGAAGGGGTCGGGTTCAATCGGCTTAGGGTCCAAAGCTCATGCGGCTCACGGGGTAGGGGCACATGCGGCTAGCGGGGAACGGGTGCGCATGCGGCTGAAGGGGCAGGAACCTATATGGCTGGGAGTGGGACTAGCTTCCATGCGGCAAGCAGAAAAGGGAGATTTCTTGCGGCTAGGATAAATTGGACTCATGCGGCCAAAAGGCAAGACACATGCAATCAGCGGAAAGGGTACTCATGCTGCCGGCGGGGATGGGTCCATACGGCTCAATTAGGAGAGAAGTCCATACGGCTAGATCTGGGTTCTCATGCGGCTCGAGGATCAGGGCCTATGCGGTCCGCAAGTGTTAGAGTTCATGCGGCTCAAGGAGATAGGCGCAGATGCGATCGATGAGGAATGAGCCCATACGGCTCAGGAAGTGAGATCCAGCCTATGCGGCTGAGAGTCCCATGCGACCGAATCACTTGCCGCAAGAGTTACCATACGGCCAAGTCAAGCCCATGCGGCCAGGACTGTCGTATGAAGGCTCATGCGGCTCGGAATCACTTTTCGCATAAATATTCATGCGGTCAAGTCTAGCACTGTTCTTCTTCTCCAAGCTTCCGAGAAGAAGAGCACCAAGAATCCATGCTTCCAAGCTCCATGAAACCTTCATCCGGAGTCCAAATCTGAACTTCCAAAGGTCAAAATGGGGTAGAACGAGATTCTCTACAACATAGAACCCTCAAAACTCAGAAATAATTGGATTAAGTAAATCAAAACCCAAGAAATCCGAAAATAAAGTAAACTTAGATCTAGAAGAATCTAGCTATGGAAAGTGAAAATGCCAAGTTCTAAAGTAAGTTAAAATGCTGTAAGGAAGAGAATGAGGCAATAAAATTTGAGTTCCTCCATGAAGCAAGTTGCACTTGCCTAGACCTCTCTCTCTCCTCTCTCTGGTAGGTAAGGAAGTAAATAAAAGAAGAAGAAGAGATTAATGAAGAGAGAGAAAGAAGAATAGGTAATAAATATTAATGGTGGTGGTAGGTAGGGGGTTCACCTTGGTTCATAATGAACCAAGTAAAACCAAGCCAAGCCGAACCAGCCCAAGGAAATAAACTAAGCCAAGAAGGAAAGCTAAGCCGGGAATCAAACAATACAAGAATAAATACGTACATGTATTCCAAAATACGCAATACGAACCACAGGCATTACATGGATACCAAAGGCTAACATTTTAGAACCCTACAAGAAATGGATACCAAAAGTTTCATCTGTAAACTGTTTTGTAGGTGGAACACCTTTCACATGCTAGAAGCAAATGGATCCTCGACAGCGGTTGCTCACGGCATATGATCGGTGATGCTACACTATGTGCAACACTATCGAAGAAAAAGAAGGAAGGCTATGTCTCCTTCGATAATAACTTGAAAGGGTATATTATTGGTATCGGTGATGTTGGTAAGTCTTCCTATCCTGTTATTAAAGATGTCTGTCTGGTTACCGAGTTGAAACATAATATACTCAGCATAAGTCATTTGGCTGATCATGGTTATGGCATCAACTTTGGCAAAGACAAATATATTATAGTTGATAGCTCAACTGGTAGTACTATCTTTGAAGGTATCAGGGAAGACAATGTATATGTTTTCTATTTGTTAGAAGAAACTAACATTTCAGGTAGATGCTTAATGGCAAAAAGTGATGAGAGTCATCTGTGGCATATGAGACTCGGTCACGCAAATATGGACAGAATATCAAGATTATCCACAAAGAAGCTAGTACGCGGTTTACCGGACATTACATTCAAGAAGGATTCGGTATACAGCCAATATGAAAAGAACAAAGCTACCAGATCCACATTCAAGTCAGTAAACGCAGTATGTACTACTAGACCTCTACAATTGCTTCATATCGACTTATTTGGTCGTAGCAGAGTTGCTAGCCTCGGAGGTAAGCTTTATGCTTTCGTAATTGTAGATGATTTCTCTAGATACACGTGGGTATACTTCTTGACACGCAAGAATGATGCATTATCCGAATTTATCGCCTTTTACAAGAAAGTACAGAATGAAAAAGGTTACATGATCACTCGTATTAGAAGTGATCATGGAGGCGAATTCTAGATTACTGAATTTAAGCAATTTTGTGACACACACGATTTTGTACACGAGTTCTCCTACCCTAGGACTCCACAACAAAATGGAGTTGTGGAATGTAAGAACAGAACTCTATCCGAAATGGCCAGAGTAATGTTAAACCAGTTTAGTCTACCCAAATATTTCTGGGCTGAAGCTGTCAATACAGCTTGTTTTGTTCTCAATAGAGTTATAATTCGACCCAAATCGAAGAAGACTCCATTTGAGTTATGGTTTGATAGAATTCCATCAGTTTCATATTTTAGAATATTTGGTTGTAAATGTTTTATTCTTAATACAAAAGACAAATTGGGAAAGTTTGACGAAACGACCGATGAAGGTATATTTTTATGTTATGCGGCCAAGAGCAAAGGATACAGGATCTTCAACAAACGAACCATGATTATCGTAGAGTCAATCAACGTCACTTTTGATGAACTGAATCAAATGACTATCGATGACAATGACGAAGATCCAACTGTACCAAGCTCAACAACAGCTGATTCTCAACCAAGCTCGACACTAGCTGATCCTCCTAGAGAAGATCCAGGAATCAGTTACCTTCAGAGTCTGTCGAAAAGATTAAAATTTACGGCTGATCATCCAAAGGATTTAGTAATTGGTGACATTACCAAAGGTATAAGTACTCGTACATCCAGTAGAGATATTATTTCTAGTGTTGCATTTATTTCACAGCTAGAACCCAAAACTATTGATGAAGCATGTAGTAATAGTTTTTGGATGGATGCTATGCAAGCGGAATTAAACCAATTTGAACGGAATCAAGTTTGGGAACTTGTTCCCAAGCCTATTGATCGTCCGGTCATTGGCACCGGTTGGGTATTCCGAAATAAACTGAATGAGAATGGTTTAGTGACTCGTAATAAGGCTCGACTCGTAGCTCAAGGATACAATCAAGAAGAAGGTATCGACTACGATGAGACTTATGCTCCAGTTGCGAGATTAGAATCCATTCGCATGTTATGTGCATTTGCATGTTTTTATAATTTTTAATTATTTTAAATGGATGTCAAGAGTGCATTTTTAAATAGTTTTATAAAAGAAGAAGTTTTTGTAGCACAACCTCCAGGTTTCACAGATTTTAAAAACCCTGATCATGTTTTCAAGTTGAAGAAAGCTTTATACGGTTTGAAACAAGCCCCTCGTGCTTGGTATGATCGTCTAAGCTCTTTTCTACTTGATAATGGTTTTTCAAAAGGCAAGGTTGACACTACACTTTTTATTAAGTCCTTTAATGGTAAGCTTCTTTTAATACAAGTCTATGTAGATCAAATCATATTTGGATCTACTAATGAATCTCTGTGTCAAGAATTTTCTAAGTGTATGCAGAATGAGTTTGAGATGAGCATGATGGAAGAGCTAAAATTCTTTCTTGGACTGCAAATCAAACAAACTGACAATGGGACATTCATAAATCAAGCCAAGTACACAAATGATTTGCTAAAGAAGTTTGATCTGGACAATGTCAAACCTATTGGCACTCCGATGGCAACTTCAACAAAGAGTTGTAATGCCTGTGTTCGTATTACGTATTTTGGGATACGTATACGTATTTTTTTCTGTATTGCATGATTCCTTGTTTAGCTCTCGGCTTGATTTAATTCTCGATTTGGGTTGGCTTGGTTTGGCCGGCTGGTTGCTTGGTCCATCATGGACCAAGGTGAACCCCCTACCTACCACCACCCATGATATTTATTTCTCCACCAACCTTCTCTCTCCTCCATAACTCTCATTTATTTCTTCTTCTTCTTCTTCTTCCTTCCTCTCCATAACTCCCCAACCATAGGCAAGTGCAACTTGCTTCCACAAGAGAACTCATTTTTGGTTCCATTAGCTTCTTCTCATGATTCTAAACCATATTAGAACTTGTCATTTTCCATTTTGAGGCTTTAATTCTTGTAGATCTAGAGTTTTGCTATTTTCGGATGTTGGTGTTTGATCTATCAAACTTCCTTGTTTTCAAGTTTGGATGGTTCCATGTTTTAGAGAATTTCATTCTACCGAATTTTGACCTTTGGAAAGTTGAATTCGGACTTGTTTTGACCAAGTTATGAGCATTTGGAGTTTTGGGTTCCATCCTTGGAGTTCTTGCTGTTCTTGCTATTTGGAGAAGACAGTGAGCAGTGAGCAGTGAGCTAGCTTTTTAGCTTATGCCGCTGAGCCGTACGCTGCTTTTTAGCGAGCGTACGCTAGCCTTCGTACGCTGCTCTTTAGCGAGCGTACGCTAGCCTTCGTACGCCGCTCTTTAGCGAGCGTACGCTAGCCTTCGTACGCTGATCTTTAGCGAGCATACGCTAGCCTTCGTACACTGCTCTTTAGTGAGCGTACGCTCACCTTGATACGCTGCCTATTGGCAGCGTATCTTGAGCATACGCTAGCTTGAGCGTACGCGTGCCTTGGTACGCTAGGCGTACGCTGGCCCTTTTCGTACGCTAGCTTGAGCGTACGTTAGCTTGAGCGTACGCTGACCTGTAGCTCGAGCGTGCCCTTGTGTACACTGACCCTTGCGTACGCTTCCTATTGGAAGTGTATGGACCCTTTGGTACGCTGGCTTGAGCGTACGCTTGCCTATCTTGTCACCCTGGTTCAACCCGAGAGCTTTGTGACCCCCCATACGCTGCCTTTTGGGAGCGTATGCTTACCTGAGCGTATGGCCTTTGGCAGACTTGATCTTATATTAGCTTGTAAGTTTGTTTTATTTTCCTTATCCTTGATAATCATGGATTTGTTTAATATGTTTGGAAATGATACCTAAGCATGACACGATAGTGACCCGTAGTGGTGCACTCCTGACATAATGACATGACATGACCTGATAGTGGCCCGTCGTGGCGCACTCCTGACAAGTACACTTGACATGATAAACCTGACATGTTATACCTTGATAAGCTGTTGCGACGGCTACCTGACATGACATGACTTGACAAGAATGAATAACCTGGACACCGGGGGCGATTGTGCTTGTACAAATAATCCAGTCCTGTCTTGCATCATGTCTAGGAGGGGACTCCTGAGTACCACGGTCAGGAGTACCTACAAAAATGGACTAAGATTAACAACTAGATTAATACATTAGTCATGAAGAGATTTCCCAGTTACAGGCAATCCCGTTACCTGGGCGCGCTTGGGATCTGTAGCCTGCCGACGAGTAGGGCACATTTCCAGCACACTGTCATGTGTTGCTCCCTTCAAGCTACTTAAGGGTACATGCGTTTCCTGGACGGTGTACCCACCTGAATTCAACCCTAATCTTTCGACCTGGGTAACCTGGATGGTCTGCAGGGCTTGTGGCTGTGGAATAATCTCACTGCATCTTGTTAGTAATTAGGCTTATGACAACCCTAGTTAGTTAAAGTATCAAGCCGTAATTCTTGCTTGGCCGTGAAGTGATTGGATGGAGTCTAACCAGTCTAGTCTTATCCTGACCCTGTTCCAGACTATTGAATGACTAGAATGCTTGTATTTATTTTACCGATAAATGGTGAGAAACCAAGCTCCGTTCAGACGAAGGGTTACAACCCCGGTCCTTGTTTGGTTTACGGGTTGTAACCTGGCTATCTGAATAGTTCCATGGTTATCTCGTCGTATATCATCCTGATATGTTTTCTTTTATTCCTGTCCTTATTTTATTTATATTTATATTCCTGTACTGATTGCTGGTTTTAGTTCTTAAGTAAAGTCTCCTTTGTGGCACTTGCTCTTTCTTTGGTCTGACCCAGCTGGTTTTGTGTGGCCAGATTTCGGAGCAGCTCCAGAGGATCTACCGACTTCCCAGCCAGATTGTGGCCACTAGACGGAACCCTGGCAACGAGTGGGTTTATTTTTGATCTCCCACTTTATTGTAAAAATATTCTTTTGAGGCGTTTAGCCGACGAGCACCTGTTTAGCTCGATTGCACTTTACTTACTGTCTGCCTACGGGCTGTAACATGATTGACAGATCCTAGGGTTGATCATGTATGACTAAACTCCTGCTAGTCCTAACATTTTGTAACGACTAGCTTCATGATTAGCTGAATATGTAATATTTGGGACGCCTTACTATTGTATATTTAATGATCATACATCTTGTGACTCTTACTTACTTGCTTATGATTGAGACACTAGGCTTGTTCATGACCTTAAGAGACTGTTGGCTTGTAGATAAACCCTCATGTATCCTAGACAGCCGTGACCGTATAGCGAGATGGAATCCATTTCAATATACGTAGCTGGCTATGTCTGCCCCCGCTCTCCAGTATTCTGGTTCTGGGGCGAAACATGGTTTAAGTGGTTGCCCATGCAGGTCTTGTAAATCAAGATATGTGAGGGTTTACCGAATAGATGTCTTAATCAGTATTCGTCCTTGATCTCTGTTCGTATCTTCTGAATCCTTGGATTCTTGTCCTGATCATATGCTTGTATCGTTGCTCTGTCCTAGTCCTTCCTTATTGTTTCCTATGTCGTCTTCTTCAGCGGCATAGTACCTGACCCGGCCGACCAGCAAGGCGGAGCACCTCCCGCGGACCAGCAGCAACCTGGAGATCAAGTCCAGCATTCCGGAGTAGCCTCCAGAGTCGTGCCTTCTGGCGGAGAGCTACCAGTCCAGCCAGTTCAACCTGTAGAACATGATGACGGCACTTTGGTAGGACTCGTCAGGACCTTGATAGCTTTCCAAGACCGGCGTGGAGATGCCTTGCACCACGCAGTGACGGATGCTTTGACCCGGGGTGGTTATCAGGGTAACAGCGCTGCCAACAGCTTCAAGCGCTTGAACCCTCCATTCTTCGATGGTAGCGAAGATGCTATCGCAGCAGATGCTTGGCTTCAGGATACAGAAGTGATTCTCGAGGCAGCCAGGACCCCAGAGAACGAGAAGGTGGCCGTTGTGCGCCTACAGTTGTTAGATCTTGCCCGCAGCTGGTGGGCAGCGCAGGCCGTTGGATTAGCAGCACCCATTGCTTGGGCAGTATTCAGAGAGAGATTCCAGGCCAAGTATTTCGATGCCGTGGCCCGGTACGACCTGCAGACGAGGTTTACCAATCTGAAGCAAGGTGGCAGGACGATCGACGGATATGCGGCCGAGTTTTCAAGACTCAGTCGGTTTGCTCCCACCTTGGTGGCAACCGAGTATGATAGAGCCCAACGATTCCAGCAGGGGCTTCACCGGGAGATTTTGTTGGCAGTTGAACAGTTTGAGCATCAGACTTTTGATGCAGTCTTAAGAGCAGCCCGGAGGCATAAGTATACCTCCCAGAGGATTGTGGATAGGGTCGGAGGTCGGAAGAGAACTCACGGCCAGATGAATCAGTCTTCAGCACCGGTCCCGGCAGCCAGGGCCTTGACTATTGGAGCTCCGAGGCGAGCAGCCTCAGTGACGTCGGTACAGCATTCAACTCCAACGCACCCTCAGCAGCAGCAGCAGAAGCAGAAGCAATCTTCCGCAGTGGGTTGTTCTCATTGTGGGAAGCCAGGCCATGTGGTTGCAGAATGTCGCAGGGTACATGGATTGTGCCTGGTTTGTGGAGCACCAGACCATAGGGTTGGATCCTGCCCGAACAGGGGTGGTTCATCCTCGTCCAACCTTTCTAGCTCTTCGGTGAGAGGACCAGCTCCGGTCCAGCAGCAGCAGTATCCATTGTCGAGGCCCTTGCCGCCTCAGACCCAAGTGTTTCAGCAGTAGAGCCCCCAGCAGTATGCGCAAGCCCAGGCCTTGAGTCAGAATAGGCAGCGAGAGTTTCAGCAGAGGAGACCAGCACCCCGAGGGCATGGTCAGGCCATGATGATGACCATAGAGGAAAGATTGGCACCAGGTGAGGTAGTGGCAGGTACTATTCTCGTCAACTCCTTCCCAGCTTCAGCTTTATTTGATTCTGGTGCATCGCATTCTTTTATGTCTGCACGATTCGCGACACGGGTAGGATTGGAGCCCGAGTCATTATCAGTAAGGCTCAATATACTTACTGGTAACGGACTTGTGGGAGTAGATAGAGTGTTTTCCTCGTGTCGGATCGTAGTTAGCGGTAGGGAATTCCCCGCTAGATTGATAGAATTCCCGATGGCCGATTATGATGTGGTCCTAGGGATGGATTGGTTGAGGAACCAGTATGCTAGAATAGATTGCCATATTGGTAGGGTTGTTTTTAGCATTCCAAGAGAGCCAGAGTTTTCCTTTTCCAGAGGAGCAGTTGAGCCTTCTCCACCGATATTACGGATGGCAGTAGCAGCAGTTCAGTTGCCCAGGATAGTGGATGAGTTTCTAGATGTTTTCCCAGAAGAACTTCCAGGTATGCCTCCGGAGCGGAAGATCGAGTTCACTATAGACTTGATTCCCGGGACAGCCCCAGTGTTAGAGAGAGTCTACAGGATGGCGCCGTCAGAATTGGAGATATTGTATAAGATGATTGAAGAGCTCAGAACCAAGGGATTCATTCGTACTAGTGGATCGCCTTGGGGAGCCCCGATGCTTCTTGTGAAAAAGAAGGATGGTACGTCCAGGTTATGTGTTGATTATCGTACCTTGAACTCAGTGATAATCAAGAACAGATACCCTCTTCCGAGGATAGATGACTTGTTTGATCAACTCAAGGGGGCTTCAGTATTCTCGAAGATTGATTTGCGCTCAGGTTATCATCAGATCTGAGTCAGAGAGCAGGACATCCCGAAGACGGCTTTTAGATCGAGATATGGGCATTGGGAGTTCCTTGTTATGCCTTTTGGAGCAACCAATACATCGACAATATTCATGGACCTCATGAATCGCATCTTCATGCCTTACTTGGATCAGTTTGTGATCGTGTTCTTGGATGACATCCTGGTGAAGAACAGTTTGGCAACTCTAGAGGGGGGGGTGAATAGAGTATATATGTATAATGACCAATAAAAAATTAACTCTTTCACTAACAATGAATAGTCAGAGTAAAATGCGGAATGTAAATGAAAGACAAGAGAGCATACGCAAACACAGCAATTTTAACCTGGTTTCCCTCGTGGAGGACTAGTCCAGGCCTGAGAACTCTAGCTCAGGATTAAATCCACTATTTGTGAAATAGTAGCTTACAACCCGTGCCTTTTCTTCAGAAGAGCACGTCAACTTCTTACAGAGAATCGCAGTGGCGATTTGCTTGGAATTGTCCAAGCGATTTCTTCACTCTTGCACAAGAATCCTAAATGAGAGATGCTGAGCACTCGAGACTTAGGAGGCTTGTGGCTAGTAGATGGGAAGGGTATGGCTTATAGAGCTTGTAGGAGAGAAGAGAAGAGAAGATTGAGTGATTCAAAATGAGAGAATTCATGCCCTATTTATACTGATTTTAGGGACAGAATTCGGCCAGAATTCGGGTAAGGAAATTCAAAAATTTGGCCGTTGGACAGCTAGCAAACAGCTAACCCTAAAATTAGGGTTCCTGATTTCTAGGGGACAGAGTTCGGCCCGAACTCTGTGTGGAGGCAGAGTTCGGCCCGAACTCTGTCTCCAGAGCACAGAATGGTCCTAAGAGGGACTTGTGGGCAATTTGGTTTTGGTGGAGCTTGGGATTTTGGGTAGGCTTGTATACTAAGTTCCAAGAGCTCAGCATAACTCAGAGTACATAAATCTAGACTCAATGAAATCATAAAATACAGACTCCAGAACACACTGAGAGCTGAAGACTGAGCTGTCATCTGTCTTGAACTGAATGCAGTCGTCGTGTGTCGTATTGAATTTATACAAGTATTATTTGGTCAATATAGTCAATATTTGGTTGACTGTGTCTTTGTGTCAACAATCTCCCCCATATTGATAATTGACAAAATAATATATGTATATTTCAATATTCATACCTGGACACAGTTGATTGTAATATAGCTCCATAGCTCCCCCATAAACGATGCCTGAGCTAAGCGAAAATAGCTCCCCCGTAAACCATGAGCGGTGTTGAGCTAGAAGCTATAGCTCTCCCCCGTACAAATTGCATAGTTCCTGTGATCTGATAGATGATATTTTCCAGAGCAAGAAGCACAGATATACACAGATATACGAATGCATAGAGCCAGTAATAGTATCCCAAAACAAGCACAAAATATACATATGTTTCTCCCCCTTTTGGCAGTTAGCAATATAATAAACAATGAATAGTAATGCAACCACACTAAGAGAAGAAACAGTATAATATGGAGCAAAATAAGCATTGACATAGAATGATAATAAAGATAGATAATGTCATCCACCAAACCAAGTGGCCAACTCAGAAACGGAGTACATAAAACCAGCTATATGAAACTATAAGAAACTAAATAACTAAAAGCAAAAATAACTAAGACCATCAGCAGTAGCAGCAGCAGCAGATAGTAGCCAGTCTCCATCATGGAGCACGAGAAGGTCCTGGAACATCTGATGGACCATGGAAGGCGCGACGAGGGTCCACAAAAGCATCATCCGGAATCATGTAACGCATAACCCACGGATCATCAATGCGATAACCCGCGCGCGCTGGATCCCGCTCAATAGGCACATGCAGATCAGGATGACGAGCAAGTGAATACCGCATATCATGCAGAGAGTTCCCAAGGGCACTGATCTGTAGAGTGGTACGGTAATCCTGCTGCGTCCAGCGATCATCCTCAATAGCAAAGCGATCGCGAAGCATAGTCTGTATAGACTCCAGGGTGGTAGGAGGAGGAGGGGCATCCTGACCGAGTGGAGGAGCGTCAGGCTCCTCATCAGCAGAGTGCTCAGATGACTCAGAAGCAGCTACAGGCTGAAGGCGTCTTGCCTTGGATAAAAAGGCAGGTGCAGGCAAGAATGGACACTCATGAATTGGAATAATGAAAGCACGAAAGACTAAAGGAAGATAGAGAGGATAAACCAATGCTCTTGGTTTCTTCCGACAGTTGATCATCCAATCCATCATAGTTCGAGGAAAGTTAAATGGAATACGATAGTGAAGATGGTATAAGGCAGAGATTTCAAGATAAGTGACTTCATCGGTTGAGCCAGCCTTGGGCAAGATGGTGTTGAACACAATGCGATGAAGTTCATAAAAGTAAGGAGTCAGATGTTTGGCCTTTAGCTTGCGAGGACTAACGTTAGGAGCACATAAGTCCTCCTTGAATCCTTCAAGGGAAGTACCGTCAACAAATTGGAGTTGACGTGCCTCCACAAGCTTGTCCCATACATCAAGATCAGGAAGAGCAAGATAGTCTCCCAACTCAGATTCATTGAAAGCAATGCTAATACCAGCAACCCGTGAGTAGATGTGGGTTGCATCGTGAGTCATATTACAATAGAACATTTGAATTGCACTATGGTAAATAACAGAATTTGAAGCAACAAGTTCATCCAAACAGAGGTCACGGAATAATGACTCATATTGAGCAAAAATAGTGAAGTTGATCGGATGACCCCCAAACACAGGACGAGTTCTAAAATCGCTAAACCATTCATTGGAGGCTTCTAGTGATACGAATAAGCGATCATCGTAAGTGTTAGGGTCATCGGGACGTGGTGGATTGAACAACGGATGTATTGGGTGTTGTTCATCAACTTGTTCAACTGGAGGAGGAGGAACCGATGAGGAAGCACCCTCATTGCGAGTCCTTCTCACTCTTTTGAACAAACGAGATGCCATTGCCAAAGAAAATAGGAGAGCTTGAAAAAGAAAGAAGGAGAGATATATACCTGAAAATAACACCAAACAGTTGAAGAGAAAGTTGAAAAACCCCTTTTCCTAGATTTTGGGAAGAGATAGAGCTCTATAGACCAAGAACTAGGGTTAGGGTTTGGAAGAAAGAAGATGGAGAGGTGGAGAAGAAGGAACAATGAGAGGAGAGAGAAAAGAATCCCGAAAAAAAAATAGGGCTGAGTCTTAGGTCGGGTGAAAAGTCAACCATTGGATTAGAAAAGATCCAACGGTGGAGCCAGATCCCGATTCTGGAACCTAGGTACCGAACTCGGCCCGAACTCTGATATGGGCAGAGTTCGGCCCGAGTTCTGGCTCAATAGTCCAGAACTTAAAAAGGCAAAAGTCAGGAAGAAAATGTTCAATAATTAAACAAAATGACAGTCGGGAATAACAAAGAGTGTTGAATGAAAGAAATAGATAGAGAGGTATACAGAAAATAGAATGAACTTTTAGAAAATGTCAATTAGGCAATATTAAATTGAAACAAGCCATATAATAAATAAGGACATATACTGTGGTTCAATAGTCCAAATTTGCCATGGGTTAGCTGCAGGGGCCGGATCCCAGCTAGCGGTAGTCCTGAGGACTAGTGCACCGTGTCGCTTAGGCTTTTACGCCTTGTTGTCAGAAGGACCCTTTCGGCTTGTACCCATACCAAATTCTTTGTAAGGAATCACAATATACACGATATTTACGCAGGTGAGTTTCAATTTATGACTGCTTCATCTAAGATTCCAAGTTCACGACAAAGAAAATTAAAGCGCTCTTCGGATAGTGGCTTAGTAAAGAAGTCTGCCAGCTGATGATCAGTGTCAATAAATTCTAAGTTAATCGTGCCATTTTGCTGATGATCACGCAAAAAGTGGTGTCTGATCTCAATGTGTTTAGTGCGTGAGTGACAGACAGGGTTCTTAGTCAAATTGATGGCACTAGTATTGTCACAGAATATAGGAATATGCATGAAAGATAACTTATAGTCTTCAAGGGTTTGCTTCATCCACAGAATCTGTGCACAACAACGCCCAGCTGCTATATATTCAGCTTCTGTTGTGGATAGTGCGACAGAGTTCTGCTTCTTGCTAAACCATGAGACTAGAGCCTTTCCTAACAAATGACACGTGCCGCTCGTACTTTTACGGTCGACCTTGCATCCAGCAAAGTCAGCATCAGAGTAACCGATGAGGTCAAATGATGTTGACTTGGGATACCATAGGCCCACTGTAACCGTACCCTTAAGGTATCGAAAGATACGCTTAACCGCGGTCATGTGAGATTCCTTAGGATTTGCTTGATATCTAGCACATAGGCAAACACTAAACATGATATCGGGGCGACTAGCAGTTAAATAAAGTAAGCTGCCTATCATACCTCGATACTTACGTTGATCAACAGGTTTGCCGCTCTCATCTGGTTCGAGTTTGGTTGAAGTAGCCATTGGCGTGCTAATTGGTTTGACGTTGTCAAGGTCGAACTTCTTCAGCATGTCCTTGGTATACTTCGATTGACAGATGAAAGTTCCATTTGCCAGTTGCTTTACTTGCAGGCCAAGAAAGTAGTTGAGCTCTCCCATCATGCTCATCTCAAATTCTGTCTGCATACACTTGGCAAATTCTTGACAAAGAGTTTCATCAGTAGATCCAAAAATAATATCATCAACATAAATTTGAATTAATAGAATGGTGTCTTTGAAAGATTTGATAAACAGTGTAGTGTCAATTTTCCCTTTAGAAAAACCTTTCTCAAGCAGGAAGCTGCTTAGCCTTTCATACCAAGCTCTGGGAGCTTGTTTAAGGCAATAAAGCGCTTTCTTTAGCTTGAACACGTGGTCGGGAAATTTGTGATTTTCAAAGCCAGGGGGTTGTTTGACATAAACTTCCTCCTTAATAAAGCCATTCAAGAAAGCACTTTTAACATCCATTTGAAATAATTTAAAGTTCTGATGATTGGCAAAAGCACAAAGCATCCGAATGGATTCAAGTCTAGCAACAGGAGCATATGTCTCATCGTAGTCGATACCTTCCTCTTGGTTGTATCCTTGATCTACTAGACGAGCTTTGTTACGTGTGACTGACCCATCTTCATTTACTTTGTTTCTAAACACCCATTTGGTACCAATTATTGAATGATTGGCCGGTTTAGGAACTAGTTCCCATACTTGGCTTCTTTCAAATTGGTTGAGTTCTTCTTGCATAGCAGAGATCCAAAATTCATCAGTAAAAGCTTCAGAAATGTTTTTAGGCTCTACTTGTGAAATGAAGGCAGTGCTAGCAACAGAGTCTCTTAATGATGATCTAGTAGTAACTCCACGTGACACTTCACCTATGACTAAATTTTCTGGATGTGAAGGTTTGAATGAGAATTTCTTAGGTAAACCCTCCAGAGAATTAGTTTCAGTTGAAGTATTCATTGGAGTAGAGGAAGTTGATGGCACAACATCATCATCAAGAGTACTTACTGCACTGTTATCTTCATCAAAAGTCACATTTGTTGACTCCTCCACAATAAGTGAGCGTTTATTGAAAACTCTATATCCCTTACTTTTGGCAGCATAACCAAGAAAGATACCATCGTCAGCTTTGGCATCAAATTTGCCTAAGTTGTCTTTGGTGTTAAGGATAAAACATCTGCAGCCAAAAACTCTGAAATAAGAAACATTTGGGGTTCTCCCAAACCAAAGCTCATAGGGTGTTTTCTTCGAAATGGGACGAATAAGCACCCTATTTAAAATGTGGCATGCTGTACTTACAGCTTCTGCCCAAAAATATTTCGGAAGAGAAAATTTATTCAACATGACTCTAGCCATATCGCCAAGAGTCCTATTCTTCCGCTCCACAACACCATTTTGTTGAGGAGTTCTAGGACAGGAAAATTCATGATCAATACCATTTGCATTACAAAAACTTTCAAAATCTGAATTTACGAATTCGCCTCCATGATCACTTCGGATTCGAGTAATCATGTAGCCTTTTTCGTTTTGAACTTTATTTACAAAAACTTTGAAAACAGAGATAGCATCGCTTTTATTAGCGAGAAAGAAAACCCAAGTAAATCTCGAAAAATCATCAATAATAACAAAAGCATATAGTTTGCCACCAAGGCTAGCTATTTTACTAGGACCAAATAAATCCATATGGAGTAATTGCAAGGGTCTAGTAGTACTTACAGAGTTGATGGAATGAAATGAGGATTTAGTTGCCTTGTTAAGTTCACATTCGGCACATACCGTGTCCTTTTTGAATGTGATGTCAGGCAATCCTCTCACTAGCTTCTTGGTAGAAAGCCTGGATATAACATCCATGTTGGCATGACCGAGACGCTGGTGCCATAGTAGTCGTTCGTCTTTGTGTGCATATAAACATCTACCTGCATGGTTAGTATTTATAGAGAGATAGAAAATATAGATATTGTCCTCTCTTTTCCCTTCAAAAGCAATGTCTCCTGTTGACCTATCGTAGATGTAGCAACAGTTTTGTCCAAAGTTAATATCATATCCATGATCAGCAAGATGGCTAATGCTGAGCAGGTTATGCTTTAACTCGGTCACTAGGCAGACATCCTTTATAACAGGAGAAGGAGGATGACCAATGATACCGTTACCTATTATATGCCCTTTGAAATTGTTACCGAAGGATACGTATCCTTCTCTTTTCATCGATAGTGATGCAAAAAGATTTGCGTCTCCCGTCATATGTCGCGAGCATCCACTATCGAGAATCCACTTACTCTCAGTTGAGGAGGAAAGGTCCACCTACATCAAGAGTAGATGTGACCTTTGGTACCCATTTTCTTGAGGGTCCTGAAAAGTTAGTTTTTGGAAACCAAGCATATATTTTCTTGTCTACCAGTCTTCTAACTCTACACTGTGGTGAAATGTGTCCATGTTTTCCACAGTAAGTACAGATGGCATTTTTATTTATACTAGGAGCATGAGAATGATATCTATGAGCAACAGGATGAGGATGATATGGAGAATTAGCATGGTAATGATGACTATGCTTAGAGTGAGTGGCCTGATGATGATGTCTGTGTGTCATAGCATGATGATATTGACTGTGAGGAGTGGCATGCTGAAATTGTCTATATGGCATAGTGTGATGTTGTGGCATGATATGATGATTTTGCTTATGTGGCATAACATGATGATTTTGTCTACGTGGCATGGCATGTTGATGAGGTATGGTATGATGACTTTGTCTATGTGTAGAGTGATATTGGTTGTGTCTTTGTGCAATATGATGAGTATGAGGAGTATTTTTACGTGCATGTGGTTTGTGAAAGTTTGTGTAAATAAATGCATGGTTATGTGCTGTATGAGGGTGACGTGGTTGACTAGCATGAGTGGTGTTGTGCTCATGTGATTGGGTTTGAGGTTTAGCCACCTGTTTTCCCAATTTGATTTCTAATCTTTTAGAAACAGCTTGTAATTCATCAACTTTAATATTCAAGCCATAGATCTTAGTCAGAGAAATCTTGTGTCTACTCTTTTCTTCAGCAAGCAATGTATTGAGAGTAGTGATTTCTTGAGTTTGTTGCTCAATGCGTGCTTCAGCATCATGTAAGCTTAATTTAAGCTTCGATACTTCATCAGTATCATTTGTGGGAGATGTGTTTCTAACATTATTAAGAAGCAAGGAAATTCTTTGTATCTCATCTTCTAGACTTTTGATTTTGTCCTTGGCATGCTTGTATTTACCGATAATCTTTTTGTGATCATCAAGTAAATCGGTGAAGGCATCGCCAAGTTCATCAAAAGAGAAGTCATCTAAAGTTTCGTTTGATACCTTGGTGGAATTTGCCATGAGGCAAACATTTGCTTTGTCTTGAGGAGAGTTCTTCTCTTCCTCGGAGTCACTTGCTTCGCTTTCATGCCAAATGCTTGTGTTGGCATATCTTTTTGATGAGTTCTTCTTGTAGGGCTTTTCATACCGGTTGCTCTTCTTTAAGAGCGGACAGTCTCTTCTGACGTGTCCAGTCTTTTTGCAACCATAGCAAGTTGGCTCTTCTTCATCGTCTTCTTGTGGTTCCTTCTTTCTTTGATTGAAGCGAAGGAATTTCTTGAAGTTACGTACCATGAGAGCTTGGTCTTCATCATCTGAGATATCGTCTTCAGTCTCATCGTGATCAACCTTTCGTCGATGGACTTTGAGTGCTATCTCCCTGGTCTTCGGAGCAGGCTCTTCGAAGTCATTGAGGTCAAGCTCGTGAGTCATGAGCTTGCCCATCAAAGTCTCCATAGACATACTTGTGAGATCATTTCCTTCTATGATGGCTGTCACCTTAGGGTTCCAAATCTTTGGTAACCCTCTGAGTAGCTTGCGGATCTTCTCATGGTTTGAGTACTGCTTACCGAGCGAGGATAACGGGTTGATGATGTCGAGGAATCTTGTAAACATTTGAGTGATCGTCTCATTTGGCTTCATCTTGAAGGCTTCGTACTCTTGAGTGAGACGGCTTATCTTTGATTCCTTGACTTGAGTGGTTCCTTCATGCGTCACTTCCAGAAGTCTCCATACTTCATGAGCAGTGGTGCATGTAGAGACCCTGTTAAACTCGTTCCTGTCTATAGCACAGAATAAAGCATTAATAGCCCTAGCATCTAGACTTGCCTGTTTCTTCTCCTCGACAGAATATTTGTCGTGTGGCTTCTCAGTGAGGTCACCATCGACAACTATTCTGGCGGGCTTTTTGTAACCGTCAGTTACGACAGTCCACAGGTCAAAGTCTAGAGACTTCAGATAAAAACTCATCCTTGTTTTCCAATATGTGTAGTTAGTCCCATCAAATAGGGGAGGCCTATGAGTGGACTGACCTTCACCATGATTGGAGATCAAGGATTGTGTGGTTGCCATGGATCAGCTCTTAGGATGTTAGTCCTTATAAAGAGAACCTGGCTCTGATACCAATTGAAGAACAGTTTGGCAACTCTAGAGGGGGGGGTGAATAGAGTATATATGTATAATGACCAATAAAAAATTAACTCTTTCACTAACAATGAATAGTCAGAGTAAAATGCGGAATGTAAATGAAAGACAAGAGAGCATACGCAAACACAGCAATTTTAACCTGGTTTCCCTCGTGGAGGACTAGTCCAGGCCTGAGAACTCTAGCTCAGGATTAAATCCACTATTTGTGAAATAGTAGCTTACAACCCGTGCCTTTTCTTCAGAAGAGCACGTCAACTTCTTACAGAGAATCGCAGTGGCGATTTGCTTGGAATTGTCCAAGCGATTTCTTCACTCTTGCACAAGAATCCTAAATGAGAGATGCTGAGCACTCGAGACTTAGGAGGCTTGTGGCTAGTAGATGGGAAGGGTATGGCTTATAGAGCTTGTAGGAGAGAAGAGAAGAGAAGATTGAGTGATTCAAAATGAGAGAATTCATGCCCTATTTATACTGATTTTAGGGACAGAATTCGGCCAGAATTCGGGTAAGGAAATTCAAAAATTTGGCCGTTGGACAGCTAGCAAACAGCTAACCCTAAAATTAGGGTTCCTGATTTCTAGGGGACAGAGTTCGGCCCGAACTCTGTGTGGAGGCAGAGTTCGGCCCGAACTCTGTCTCCAGAGCACAGAATGGTCCTAAGAGGGACTTGTGGGCAATTTGGTTTTGGTGGAGCTTGGGATTTTGGGTAGGCTTGTATACTAAGTTCCAAGAGCTCAGCATAACTCAGAGTACATAAATCTAGACTCAATGAAATCATAAAATACAGACTCCAGAACACACTGAGAGCTGAAGACTGAGCTGTCATCTGTCTTGAACTGAATGCAGTCGTCGTGTGTCGTATTGAATTTATACAAGTATTATTTGGTCAATATAGTCAATATTTGGTTGACTGTGTCTTTGTGTCAACACCTGGTCTACAGCAAGAGTGAGGCGGAGCATGAGCAGCATCTCCGTATAGTTCTTCAGATCCTCAGAGAGCACCAGTTATATGCCAAGTTTAGTAAATGTGAGTTCTGGCTCGATCGCATTTCGTACTTGGGTCATATCATCACTCGAGGAGGAGTAGAAGTGGATCCCCAGAAGATTGTGGCTATTGAGTCATGGACAGTGCCCAGCACCGTTGCAGAGGTTCGTAGTTTTCTCGGATTGGCCGGCTACTACCGGCGGTTTGTTTCGGACTTTGCTCGGATATCAGCACCATTGACCCAGTTGACCCGCAAGGATGCGCAGTTTGCTTGGACAGCAGAGTGTCAGAGTTCTTTTGAGCAGTTGAAGCGAGGATTGATAACAGCTCCTATTCTCACGCTTCCAGATGGAACCGAAGGATTCTCAGTGTACTGTGATGCTTCAGGCAGAGGTTTAGGATGTGTTCTAATGCAGCATAGGAAGGTAATAGCTTATGCGTTACGACAACTTCGTGATCATGAGAGGAATTACCCAACCCATTACTTGGAGCTGGCAGCAGTGGTGTTTGCACTTAAGTTGTGGAGGCACTACTTGTATGGAGATAGGGTGGAGATTTTCACCGATCACAAGAGCCTGAAGTATGTTTTTAACCAGAAGGATCTTAACATGCGCCAGATGAGGTGGTTGGAGCTTCTTGTGGATTATGATGTTAACTTGCATATCATCCCGGGAAGGCCAACGTCGTTGCAGATGCGTTGAGCAGGAAAGCCGGAGTTTATCTTCTAACAGCGCAACCAGAGCTGTTAGCAGATCTTCAGGAGATGGGTATTGAAGTTGTTCTCCCTTCCAGTGTGGCCTTGATGGCCACTATGCGAGTTCAGTCCACTATAGTCGAGAGGATCCGGATGGCGCAGTCGGCAGATTCCAAGCTTCAGCGACTCAGAGCAGAGTGTGAGGCAGGACGAAGACCAGAGTTATATATTCATGAGGATGGTACACTTCGACATGGTAAGCGTCTTTGTGTACCCAGTGGAGATATCAGACAGGAGATCATGTCAGAAGCGCACAGTTCGCAGTATTCCATCCATCCCGGCAGTACGAAGATGTACCGTGATATCCGGTAGCATTTCTGGTGGAATGGCATGAAGCGGGAAATAGCTCGGTTTGTCTCTTGGTGTTTGGTTTGCCAACAGGTTAAGGCCGAACATCAGAGACCGGCTGGACTTCTTCAGCCCTTACCGATTCCAGAATGAAAGTGGGAGCATGTGACCATGGATTTCGTGACTGGATTACCTAGATCCCCAGCTAGTAGAGATGCTATTTGGGTCATTGTCGATAGGCTTACCAAGGTAGCGCACTTTCTTCCGTTCAGAGTTGGTCAGTCGACGGCTCAGCTAGCGGAGATATACCTCAGGCAGATTGTCAGATTGTACGGTGTGCCAGTCAGTATCACCTCGGACCGAGATTCAAGATTTACGTTGCACTTTTGGCGTAGCTTGCAAGAGAGTTTGGGGACTCATCTCCTGTTCAGTTCAGCATATCACCCGCAAACGGATGGCCAGTCGGAGCGTACGATCCAGACTCTTGAAGACATGTTGCGGTCTTGCACACTTGACTTCGGTGGTTCATGGAAAGATCACTTGCACCAGGTGAAATTTTTGTACAACAACAGTTTCTAGGCTAGTATCCAGATGGCACCGTTCGAGGCACTATATGGCAGAAAGTGCAGATCTCCGTTAGCCTGGGATGATGTTGGAGAGAGACAGATGCTTGGTCCAGAAATGATCGCTCAGACAGTTGAAGTGGTCAGGCGAGTCAGAGATCACCTTCGAGTTGCCCAAGATCGCCAGCGCCATTGGGCCGATTCTCATCGGCGCCCTCTCGAGTTCTCGGTCGGCGATCATGTATTCCTGAGGATTTCGCCTAACCGTGGCGTCATTCGTTTCGGCGTACGGGGCAAGCTTAGTCCTAGGTATATAGGGCCGTTCGACATTCTGGTGCGAGTAGGAGATGTATCCTATCGTCTCGCTCTTCCGCCGTCGCTAAGCGAGGTGCATGACGTATTCCATGTATCCCAATTAGGACGATACATCCCGAACCCGAGCCATATCCTGGATTATTCGGAATTGGTTGTTGGTACCAACCTTTCGTATGAGGAGAGGCCTGTGTCTATATTGGATCGAAGAGAGAAGATCCTCAAGAACAAGACTATCAAGTTAGTCCGAGTTGCTTGGGATCATCACTCTTTGGGGGAGTCAACGTGGGAGCGTGAGGATGATATCCGATCACGATATCCCGACTTGTTTGACTCGTGAGGTATAATGTCTTTCTTATGCCTCATGCCATCAATTCCTTGCTTGCATGATTGATTGATTGCCTAGTATAATTGCCTGTGAATAGTATAGCTTGTTCTTGTCCCTCTAGCCTCTTAATTAAATTTTGAGGACGAAATTCTTTTAAGGTGGGTAGAGTTGTAATGCCTGTGTTCGTATTACGTATTTTGGGATACGTATACGTATTTTTTTCTGTATTGCATGATTCCTTGTTTAGCTCTCGGCTTGGTTTAATTCTCGGTTTGGGTTGGCTTGGTTTGGCCGGCTGGTTGCTTGGTCCATCATGGACCAAGGTGAACCCCCTACCTACCACCACCCATGATATTTATTTCCCCACTAACCTTCTCTCTCCCCCATAACTCTCATTTATTTCTTCTTCTTCTTCTTCCTTCCTCTCCACAACTCCCCAACTATAGGCAAGTGCAACTTGCTTCCACAAGAGAACTCATTTTTGGTTCCATTAGCTTCTTCTCATGATTCTAAACCACATTAGAACTTGTCATTTTCCATTTTGAGGCTTTAATTCTTGTAGATCTAGAGTTTTGCTATTTTCGGATTTTGGTGTTTGATCTATCAAACTTCCTTATTTTCAAGTTTGGATGGTTCCATGTTTTAGAGAATTTCATTCAACCCAATTTTGACCTTTGGAAAGTTGGATTCGGACTTGTTTTGACCAAGTTATGAGCATTTGGAGTTTTGGGTTCCATCCTTGGAGTTCTTGCTGTTCTTGCTATTTGGAGAAGACAGTGAGCAGTGAGCAGTGAGCTAGCTTTTTAGCTTATGCCGCTGAGCCGTACGCTGCTTTTTAGCGAGCGTACGCTAGCCTTCGTACGCTGCTCTTTAGCGAGAGTACGCTAGCCTTCGTACGCTGCTCTTTAGCGAGAGTACACTAGCCTTCGTACGCTGCTCTTTAGCGAGTGTACGCTAGCCTTCGTACGCTGTCGCTCCCCATTCCCGAAATACGTAAATTTTTGATTTTTCATGTATATGGTATCTGGCACCTGTATCTTTATTGCATTTATCCTGTATTTGTAACTGGCCATGGCATGGACAGTATCTCGTCGCGGATTAGTGTGCCACCCCTTGTCCTTGTCTGGTTGTAGGCGTGGTTCACTGTTTCGATGATAGGATTTCTGAACCGTGTTGTGGTTAGGATTTTATTTAATTAATTTAATTAGTTGTATCACGTAACAATTAACATGTCATTAGTCACATGGTTAGAGCATGTTTAGGGCTTAGGGTTTTCTTAAGCCAACCCCTATATATATTGCATTTATTTAATATTTATCACACATTTATTCCGTGTCTAATTTCTTTAATTTTATGCTAATTATTTTTCTGTAATTTGTTTCTGTCTTTACCTAGCTATTGGTTTATTTTGCTCATGTTGAACCAACTTGGTTTAACTTGGTTCAACATGATAAGCATGGATGGTCTAGATTGTGTAGGAAGGAATAGATGGTGGGAGATTAACATGACTTGCTATTTAAATCCCTCTTCTATTCTCTCTCCTCATAACTCTCATTTTCTTTCTTCCTCCACCAAAACCCTAGCTATTAGAGAGAGGCAAGTACATCTTGCACACCATGAGGGATTTCATGCATCCCCATTTATTTTTGGTCTATGTTGTTCATCTTCTCTTCCTCTACAAGTTTAGGTCTTGAAGTTCTTGATTTCCATGGATGGTTGGGTGTATATCTAAGTTTTAAGTTTTGGTTTTCATGGTTTTGGTCTTCATATGAATTTAGGGTTTTGATCTATCAAACATTGTTGATTTCGAAATTAAGTGGTTCCATGTTGTAGAGAATTGATTCTACTAAAGTTTGGCTTTTGAAAAGTTAGATTTCGATTTATTTTGTGGAAGTTATGGCAAAAAGAATTTTGGTTCGTTCCTATATATTCATCTGCAGCACGCACCGCATGTCGCAGTAGGCGCATATCATGTCGCAGTTGAGCCGCATGAGGCGCATGTCGCGGCAGGCGTACATCATGTCGCAGTTGAGCCGTATGAGGCGCATGTCGCGGTAGGCATACATCATGTCGCAGTTGAGCCGCATGAGGCGCATGTCGCAGTAGGCGTATATCATGTCGCGCATGAGCCGCATTGAGGCGCATGTCGCAGTAGGCGCATATCATATCGCAGTTGAGCCGCATGAGGCGCATGTCGCGGTAGGCGCATATCATGTCGCAGTTGAGCCGCATGAGGCGCATGTCGCGGTAGGCGTACATCATGTCGCAGTTGAGCCGTATGAGGCGCATGTCGCGGTAGGCGTACATCATGTCGCAGTTGAGCCGCATGAGGCGCATGTCGCAGTAGGCGCATATCATGTCGCGCATGAGCCGCATTGAGGCGCATGTCGCAGTAGGCGCATATCATATCGCAGTTGAGCCGCATGAGGCGCATGTCGCGGTAGGCGTACATCATGTCGCAGTTGAGCCGCATGAGGCGCATGTCGCAGTAGGCGCATATCATGTCGCGCATGAGCTGCATTGAGGCGCATGTCGCAGTAGGCGCATATCATGTCGCAGTTGAGCCGCATGAGGCGCATGTCGCGGTAGGCGTACATCATGTCGCAGTTGAGCCGCATGAGGCGCATGTCGCGGTAGGCGTACATCATGTCGCAGTTGAGCCACATGAGGTGCATGTCGCGGTAGGCGCATATCATGTCGCAGTTGAGCCGCATGAGGCGCATGTCGCAGTAGGCGCATATCATGTCGCAGAATATGCCTATTTTGGTTGTTTCTGACTATCATATGTTCTATTTTGACTGAATTGTGGCTAGAATTTCTTCCAACTCCTAACATGAATTTGTAGATCTTTTCCTTGGCTTCAAGAATATGTTACCAACTATTTTGTACTAATTATGGACTCGACCATGTTTAATGCTAATTGACTTTCATGCCTTGTTACCATTAATAACGATGGTTATCTTGACTAAATTGATCATGCGTTCCTAGTTGGAACTAAGAGACTGGCTAGTCGTCTTATTGAAATGAATGAATGAGACACGTTCATGTAATAAACTATTGTACTCGATTAGCCGATCCCGAATATTGACATACAGGCACATGCAAGCTTCAATCTATTTATTTATTTATTTATTTATTTTTCTACAAAAGTAGCATGTGTACTTGATGGTCAAGGCATGATTACCCCGTGGTTAGATTTGATTGTTGCATTACGCTATGTAAAACCTACAACCTAGCCGCACTGGTATCGTTGTAGAGTTGCGCATATCGTACCCCGTACGAAAGTACTCATTTGAATGATCATGATCCACGGTATGGGATTTCACTCAACGTAGGGACTATTAAGTAAAATAAAATAATGATGGCATGGAGAGAATGGATTCCCGAGTTCTTACATGGCAGCCCTCCCGGGACTAGTAGTGCCCGCCAGGCCGGCTGGTTCCCACAGATACTGTAAATCAGCCACACGGGCAGAGAACAGTACCTGCTTTTATAATTATTGTATATTGTATATATATATGACGGGCGTCCTGCTAGGACTCGTCTAATTCATGCTTGGCGCACCTGATTGACTGGATAGACTAGCCTTGCTCGCACATAGTAAGAACTGAGGAATTCCTAATTGCATAATTCCAGGATAACTTGGGACTCACAATAGCAAGCCGTAGGATTTGATTGGCCGTACAAGATGATTTGTTTGTGTACTGTACCTACTCTGTTGTCTAACTGGGATGATCAGAATGTCAGGACATGACGGACCAACTTATGTCCTTGTTTGGTTGGGAGGTTGGTTCGAAGTGTCGTGATGTGATGTGAATCCTAGTAGCAAGCAGAGATCTATTATTATATTCTCTTATTACTGGTTTTAATTTCCTCATATCGTGCTTCCTTGTGGTACTTGCTATTAGAGGTCTAACCTCTCTGGTTTTGCATGGCCAGATTTAGAGCCGGTTCTCGAGGATCCAGCTTACTTCCGCCTACAAGATGGTCAACACTAGAGGGATGATCGCAGGAGGACTCGAGTGGGTCCCTTACTTCACCACTCGTTTTGTTATTTACTTTATACCGTAGCCGTTTGGCACCGACATGTTAGTCGGATTGTCTTGTACTTACTTTTGCATAATTGTAATTAAGTCAGACTGCAGCTGATAACAATTGTGTACACCTTGCTATATCATCTGGCTATGTTTTGTAAAGCAGATCTCAAGAACATTTTGACTGAGCGTTTGGGACGCCTTACTGCTTATTCTTACATGTTCTTTATTTCTGTTTTCTTGTTCGAATGATTGAGACAATAGATGTGAAGTGACCATAGTGAGACTTTCATGTAGTATGCACCCCCTCGTCTTTAGACAGCATTGATCGTATTATACGGTATTCATCTACCCGTAATACGTAGCTGGCTGAGTCATTCCCCCGCTCTCCAGTATTCTGGTTCTGGGGCGTGACAAGGTTTTAGTGGTGGCCCATGAAGGTCTGATTTCAGACTTGTGGGGTGCTTGATTTATAGGATGTCTCAATCACACATGTTTTCCCTTGATCTCCTGATTCGTTATTCTCAACCCTTGCTTGATATTCCAGTATCCTTTGACTTCATTGATCCTTCATGTCCGGTTGTTTGATTGTTCTCTTGTCCCTTTTCTTAGGGGCACCTCGTCTGCATCTGTCAGGATTGGACAGCAACAACAAGGCCAACATGGGCAACATGACCAGGTTGGTCAGCAACAAGGGCCAGTCTCACCTCAGGAGACTATCCAAGAAGAGGTGATAGTAGAACCAGCAGTTGGACCGCAGTATCCGGAGGTTCCAACACCACCTGTAGTTCCACCTACCCCTATGGAAGTGGATACACCAGCCCTTCTGGAGATCATGAGAGGAATGATGGCTGCTCATCAACATCAGATGTTGGCCCAGCAGCGCATGCACACTCAGCTACAAGAGCAGAATGTGTTGCTCAACCAAGGATTGCAGACGGCTCTGGAAAGAGGAATGAGGACTGATTTAGGAGCATCGGCCAGGTTTTGCAAGTACAACCCCCGCCGTTTCGAGGGCACGGAGGATGCTATTTCAGCAAATGCATGGCTCAAGGATATTGAGGCTATTCTAATAGCAACTAAGGTGCCGACAGAAGAACGTGTAGATCAGGTGAAGTTGTTACTTCAGGATCTCGCACGTGATTGGTGGGAATCAGAGGAAGTAGGTATCAGACGTCCCGTTGCTTGGGATGATTTTACTGCAAGGTTCAAGACGAAGTATTATGGAGTTGTGGCACAGTTTGAGCTACAACAAAAATTTATCAACCTCAGACAGGCTGGCAAGACTGTAGATGCGTACGCAGCGGAGTTCTGCAGATTGAGCAGGTTTGCCCCAGAGATGGTAGCAACGGAGCGCCAGAGGGCGATGAGGTTCCAGCAAGGGTTTCATCTTGAGCTCTTGCAGTTGATAGAGGGGCACAACTATCAGACTTTTGATGAAGTATTGACGGCGACTCGAAGGCATGAGATCACCATTCAGAGGCTTGCGGCAAGGACTGGAGGTCAGAAGAGATCTCACAGTCAGATAGAAGGAGGAGGGGCAGCAGCGCCCCGAGCAACAGTACCATCCCCTGGCATTCGTATCCACGATGTGGCGATACGAGCACCAGCACTACCCAGGCAGCAGCAGCAACAACAACCGAGAAAGAACCAGCACCCCCCAGCGGGCTGCACTTACTGTGGTAAGGGAGGGCACACTAGGGATGTGTGTCGTTCAGCTAATGGATTATGCTTGAGGTGTGGCAGTCCAGACCATAGGATTGCCAATTGTCCCATGATACAGAGGCCAGGAGGGCCAGCTCAACGGTTTCCGGCGTTGCCAGCTCCAGAGGTAGCACCGTATCAAGGGCCGGTACTAGCAGTGAGGCCACTAGCCCAGCACCCATTACCGACGCAAGCTCAGATGTACCGATAAGCACAGCATCAGGTTGGGCAGCAGGGACAGGACAGGCAGGGACAAAGGCAAGAAGGATTTGGAGTATTAGAGCAAAGATTGGCTGAAGGCGGTCAGGTTTTGAGTAAGTTTGAGTATTAATTATTATTTATTATAATTCTTTGAGTTTTATATTCGAAGAGTGAAGGCAACTTTTTGTCTCACTCATCTGCTCTCGTATCATGTGATACGTGAAATTCATCATGTGTCTTGATTACGAGAGTACGTCCTGGACAGAGTCTCGTTCTTGATTTAGTCATTGGTACCGACTTATCTCAAGCATTGACCCTTGTCCACTTTGGGTGTCGGTGTAGGACCTCGAGGACGAATTCCTATCTGACTTGAGAGGCATATTTTATTCGTATGTCTCCGATCATTTTCCTTTAGGGTATGATTATTGTTTGCGCTCTTACTTAATTGCTCTTTTTTTCGTAATTTGTTCGTATGCCATGTGTTGTTTGATAATCATGATTGTTATATGACATGAGTGTATTTCGTGATCTGAGAGCGCGCTCGACTAGCCTTATTGAAATTCCGAGGACGAAATTTTTCTAAGGAGGGTAGAGATGTCGCTCCCCATTCCCGGAATACGTAAATTTTTGATTTTTCATGTATATGGTATCTGGCACCTGTATCTTTATTGCATTTATCCTGTATTTGTAACTGGCCATGGCATGGACAGTATCTCGTCGTGGATTAGTGTGCCACCCCTTGTCCTTGTCTGGTTGTAGGCGTGGTTCACTGTTTCGATGATAGGATTTCTGAACCGTGTTGTGGTTAGGATTTTATTTAATTAATTTAATTAGTTGTATCACGTAACAATTAACATGTCATTAGTCACATGGTTAGAGCATGTTTAGGGCTTAGGGTTTTCTTAAGCCAACCCCTATATATTGCATTTATTTAATATTTATCACACATTTATTCCGTGTCTAATTTCTTTAATTTTATGCTAATTATTTTTCTGTAATTTGTTTCTGCCTTTACCTAGCTATTGGTTTATTTTGCTCATGTTGAACCAACTTGGTTTAACTTGGTTCAACATGATAAGCATGGATGGTCTAGATTGTGTAGAAAGGAATAGATGGTGGGAGATTAACATGACTTGCTATTTAAATCCCTCTTCTATTCTCTCTCCTCATAACTCTCATTTTCTTTCTTCCTCCACCAAAACCCTAGCTATTAGAGAGAGGCAAGTACATCTTGCACACCATGAGGGATTTCATGCATCCCCATTTATTTTTGGTCTATGTTGTTCATCTTCTCTTCCTCTACAAGTTTAGGTCTTGAAGTTCTTGATTTCCATGGATGGTTGGGTGTAGATCTAAGTTTTAAGTTTTGGTTTTCATGGTTTTGGTCTTCATATGAATTTAGGGTTTTGATCTATCAAACATTGTTGATTTCGAAATTAAGTGGTTCCATGTTGTAGAGAATTGATTCTACTAAAGTTTGGCTTTTGAAAAGTTAGATTTCGATTTATTTTGTGGAAGTTATGGCAAAAAGAATTTTGGTTCGTTCCTATATATTCATCTGCAGCACGCACCGCATGTCGCAGTAGGCGCATATCATGTCGCAGTTGAGCCGCATGAGGCGCATGTCGCGGTAGGCGTACATCATGTCGCAGTTGAGCCGCATGAGGCGCATGTCGCAGTAGGCGCATATCATGTCGTGCATGAGCTGCATTGAGGCGCATGTCGCAGTAGGCGCATATCATGTCGCAGTTGAGCCGCATGAGGCGCATGTCGCGGTAGGCGTACATCATGTCGCAGTTGAGCCGCATGAGGCGCATGTCGCGGTAGGCGTACATCATGTCGCAGTTGAGCCGCATGAGGCGCATGTCGCAGTAGGCGCATATCATGTCGCGCATGAGCCGCATTGAGGCGCATGTCGCAGTAGGCGCATATCATGTCGCAGTTGAGCCGCATGAGGCGCATATCGCGGTAGGCGTACATCATGTCGCAGTTGAGCCGCATGAGGCGCATGTCGCAGTAGGCGCATATCATGTCGCGCATGAGCTGCATTGAGGCGCATGTCGCAGTAGGCGCATATCATGTCGCAGTTGAGCCGCATGAGGCGCATGTCGCGGTAGGCGTACATCATGTCGCAGTTGAGCCGCATGAGGCGCATGTCGCGGTAGGCGTACATCATGTCGCAGTTGAGCCACATGAGGTGCATGTCGCGGTAGGCGCATATCATGTCGCAGTTGAGCCGCATGAGGCGCATGTCGCAGTAGGCGCATATCATGTCGCAGAATATGCCTATTTTGGTTGTTTCTGACTATCATATGTTCTATTTTGACTGAATTGTGGCTAGAATTTCTTCCAACTCCTAACATGAATTTGTAGATCTTTTCCTTGGCTTCAAGAATATGTTACCAACTATTTTGTACTAATTATGGACTCGACCATGTTTAATGCTAATTGACTTTCATGCCTTGTCACCATTAATAACGATGGTTATCTTGACTAAATTGATCATGCGTTCCTAGTTGGAACTAAGAGACTGGCTAGTCGTCTTATTGAAATGAATGAATGAGACACGTTCATGTAATAAACTATTGTACTCGATTAGCCGATCCCGAATATTATCATACAGGCACATGCAAGCTTCAATCTATTTATTTATTTATTTATTTATTTTTCTACAAAAGTAGCATGTGTACTTGATGGTCAAGGCATGATTACCCCGTGGTTAGATTTGATTGTTGCATTACGCTATGTAAAACATACAACCTAGCCGCACTGGTATCATTGTAGAGTTGCGCATATCGTACCCCGTACGAAAGTACTCATTTGAATGATCATGATCCACGGCATGGGATTTCACTCAACGTAGGGACTATTAAGTAAAATAAAATAATGATGGCATGGAGAGAATGGATTCCCGAGTTCTTACATGGCAGCCCTCCCGGGACTAGTAGTGCCCGCCAGGCCGGCTGGTTCCCACAGATACTGTAAATCTGCCACACGGGCAGGGAACAGTACCTGCTTTTATTATTATTGTATATTGTATATATATATGACGGGCGTCCTGCTAGGACTCGTCTAATTCATGCTTGGCGCACCTGATTGACTGGATAGACTAGCCTTGCTCGCACATAGTAAGAACTGAGGAATTCCTAATTGCATAATTCCAGGATAACTTGGGACTCACAATAGCAAGCCGTAGGATTTGATTGGCCGTACAAGATGATTTGTTTGTGTACTGTACCTACTCTGTTGTCTAACTGGGATGATCAGAATGTCAGGACATGACGGACCAACTTCTGTCCTTGTTTGGTTGGGAGGTTGGTTTGAAGTGTCGTGATGTGATGTGAATCCTAGTAGCAAGCAGAGATCTATTATTATATTCTCTTATTACTGGTTTTAATTCCCTCATATCGTGCTTCCTTGTGGTACTTGCTATTAGAGGTCTAACCTCTCTGGTTTTGCATGGCCAGATTTAGAGCCGGTTCTCGAGGATCCAGCTTACTTCCGCCTCCAAGATGGTCAACACTAGAGGGATGATCGCAGGAGGACTCGAGTGGGTCCCTTACTTCACCACTCGTTTTGTTATTTACTTTATACCGTAGCCGTTTGGCACCGACATGTTAGTCGGATTATCTTGTACTTACTTTTGCATAATTGTAATTAAGTCAGACTGCAGCTGATAACAATTGTGTACACCTTGCTATATCATCTGGCTATGTTTTGTAAAGCCAGATCTCAAGAACATTTTGACTGAGCGTTTAGGACGCCTTACTGCTTATTCTTACATGTTCTCTATTTCTGTTTTCTTGTTCGAATGATTGAGACAATAGATGTGAAGTGACCATAGTGAGACTTTCATGTAGTATGCACCCCCTCGTCTTTAGACAGCATTGATCGTATTATATGGTATTCATCTACCCGTAATACGTAGCTGGCTGAGTCATTCCCCCGCTCTCCAGTATTCTGGTTCTGGGGCGTGACATACGCTGCTCTTTAGCGAGCGTACGCTAGCCTTCGTACGCTGCTCTTTAGCGAGAGTACGCTAGCCTTCGTATGCTGCTCTTTAGCGAGCGTACGCTAGCCTTCGTACGCTGCTCTTTAGCGAGCATACGCTAGCCCTGTATGTTGATATTTTATTAGATATTTAACATCCATTTTATATCCTTACGCCTTTTGTCATGAACTTGATAATCATGGATTTGTTTAATATGTTTGGAAATGATACCTGAGCATGACACGATAGTGACCCGTAGTGGTGCACTCCTGACATAATGACATGACATGACCTGATAGTGGCCCGTCGTGGCGCACTCCTGATAAGTACACTTGACATGATAAACCTGACATGTTATACCTTGATAAGCTGTTGCGACGGCTACCTGACATGACATGACTTGACAAGAATGAATAACCTGGACACCGTGGGCGATTGTGCTTGTACAAATAATCCAGTCCTGTCTTGCATCATGTCTAGGAGGGGACTCCTGAGTACCACGGTCAGGAGTATCTACAAAAATGGACTAAGATTAACAACTAGATTAATACATTAGTCATGAAAAGATTTTCCAGTTACAGGCAATCCCGTTACCTGGGCGCGCTTGGGATCTGTAGCCTGCCGACGAGTAGGGCACATTTCCAGCACACTGTCATGTGTTGCTCCCTTCAAGCTACTTAAGGGTACATGCGTTTCCTGGACGGTGTACCCACCTGAATTCAACCCTAATCTTTCGACCTGGGTAACTTAGATGGTCTGCAGGGCTTGTGGCTGTGGAATAATCTCACTGCATCTTGTTAGTAATTAGGCTTGTGACAACCCTAGTTAGTTAAATTATCAAGCCGTAATTCTTGCTTGGCCGTGAAGTGATTGGATGGAGTCTAACCAGTCTAGTCTTGCCCTGACCCTGTTCCAGACTATTGAATGACCAGAATGCTTGTATTTATTTTACCGATAAATGGTGAGAAACCAAGCTCCGTTCAGACGAAGGATTACAACCCCGGTCCTTGTTTGGTTTACGGGTTGTAACCTGGCTATCTGAATAGTTCCATGGTTATCTCGTCGTATATCATCCTGATATGTTTCCTTTTATTCCTGTCCTTATTTTATTTATATTTATATTCCTGTGCTGATTGCTGTTTTAGTTCTTAAGTGAAGCCTCCTTTGTGGCACTTGCTCTTTCTAGGGTCTGACCCAGCTGGTTTTGTGTGGCCAGATTTTGGAGCAGCTCCAGAGGATCTACCGACTTTCCAGCCAGATGGTGGCCACTAGACGGAACCCTGGCAACGAGTGGATTTATTTTTGATCTCCCATTTTATTGTAAAAATATTCTTTTGAGGCGTTTAGCCGACGAGCACCTGTTTAGCTCGATTGCACTTTACTTACTGTCTGCCTACGGGCTGTAACATGATTGACAGATCCTAGGGTTGATCATGTATGACTAAACTCCTGCTAGTCCTAACATTTTGTAACGACTAGCTTCATGATCAGCTGAATATGTAATATTTGGGACGCCTTACTATTGTATATTTAATGATCATACATCTTGTGACTCTTACTTACATGCTTATGATTGAGACACTAGGCTTGTTCATGACCTTAAGAGACTGTTGGCTTGTAGATAAACCCTCATGTATCCTAGACAGCCGTGACCGTATAGCGAGATGGAATCCATTTCAATATACGTAGCTGGCTATGTCTGCCCCCGCTCTCTAGTATTCTGGTTCAGGGGCGTGACAAGCTTGATATTGATGAATAAGGCAAGCCGGTCGACACACGTAAGTATCGAGGTATGATCGGTAGTTTACTTTATTTAACTGCTAGTTGTCCAGATATAATATTTAGTGTTTGCCTATGTGCACATTTTCAAGCTAATCCAAAGGAATCACATATGTGCGCAGTTAAGCGTATCTTTCGATACCTTAAGGGCACTTATTCTATTGGCTTGTGGTATCCAAAAACTAAGTTCCTTGACCTTATTGGTTATTCGGATGCAGATTTTGCCGGATGCAAAGTTGATAGAAAAAGTACCAGCGGCACATGTCATTCCTTAGGTAAGGCTTTAGTCTCATGGTTTAGTACAAAGCAAAATTCTGTAGCCCTATCAACAATAGAGGCTGAGTATATCGCCGCAGGACGTTGTTGTGCTCAGATTTTGTGGATGAAACAAACCTTGGTAGACTATGATTTATTTTATACACATATTCCCATTTTTTGTGATAACACGAGCACTATTAATTTGACTAAGAATCCCGTATGTCATTCTTGTACTAAATATATCGAGATTAGACATCATTTTCTTAGAGATCATCATCAAAATGGAGATATTGACCTTGTATACATAGATACTGAGAATCAATTAGCTGACATTTTCACAAAACATCTAGCAGAAGATCGTTTCAATTATTTACGTTGAGAATTATGAATTTTGGACATCAATAATATTAATTAATTTTATTTTATGATTATATTTCAATACGCAAAACCTGTGTTAGAGATAAGCCAATAAAGAGTCTGTCTATCACCACAACTACGGTTGAAGCGAAGCGATACTTAAGAGTTCTCCGGTGAACCTCCGCCAGCTGGGACAATACTCCTACAGCTAATCTGAAATAGTCACTGTGTAATGATATTTAATCTATAAAATAATATTAATTATGTTAATTGAAAGTTGAAATTACTAGTCTTTGAATTAAATATTTGAAATGAGCCAATGAAAAAGAAAGTGTTCCAAACCAAACCCAGGCGAATTCAGCCAGACTTCGGACCAAATTCAGTCCGAGTTCGGTTGAGGGTGTCAGGTTATATAATCAGAACCCGAGAGCCTTTCTTCCTCATTGCTTCCAAACCACATCAAACAGAACCAGCAGCCGCGCGAGGAGAACCCCAAACCCTAGTTCTTCATCACTCCCTCTCCTCCAATCCAAGTGGCAAAATCAATCCAAACTTTGGATTCGTGCGGAGTTCTTCATTCTCTTCAACATACTCCAATCTCGGGAGGTATAACTCCTTGTTTCCTCTCCGTTCAATTTTGTGCTATTTCTTTTTATTTTCACAAATGGCACCTAAGGGATTCAACCCCTTTAAGAGGAAGAAGACAACCAACCCAAGTGAGGAAGGTTCATCTTCGGATCCACCCACTAATTCCCTATTTTCGTCAGTCCAATCTAACGATGGCGCGTTCGACGGGTTTTACTTTCAAACTCTAGACGAAGCCTTACTGTGGTATGGAGACTTCACCATTTGATCCATATGCACAGGCGCACCCATCAAGTGGAATGTATTTCCAGATCACCGCCATTTCTTTGGGGCATTAGGGTTACAACATTTTGTTAAACTCTGTTTTCCTGTAGCAACTAATGCCATTAGACTGTTTTACTGCAATATCAGATTAAACACTTTTGATATAAGCACACGTGTTGGAGGATTAGATATCAATTTCAATGATGTTCACTTAGCGAAGATCCTTGGTATTCCCAACGAAGGTGAACCGCTTGTTGACATCACTGAGTTTGATTTCCCCGAAGGCACGACACTTACCAGATAGAGTTCGCTCTGGAAAGTTTAAGGCAAACAACTTGAACTTGTTTAATTATGAATTGCACCGTATCATTTATTCCACTTTCCTTCCAAGGTCTACTTCGAAGGATGATGTCACGTCTCTTGAATTATCTGCTATGTATCACATTCTTAAGGGGATTCTATTTTCTGTCCCTAAGACCATTATTCAGATGATGGGACATTGTCGTGCAAGAGATAGAAATCTCTCTTATGCGATGATTCTCCCATGCATCTTTTAGCGTTTCTACATTGACTTATCTGCCTGTGCTCAAGACCCTGAGCCCAAGGTTCTCAATTTATCTCATCGCAGTATGACTGCATCTGCACCTCCTACTGCTCTGCTACTGTCCCACCTCCTCCACCTCCTCAGCAGCATGCTATGACATTTGAGGGCATACACCAGCACCTTTCAGATTTGTACGTCTCGATGACGGACATAGCCCACGAACGTGAGTTTCGCGACGTCACCTGTTATCAGGCGATTACAAATTCATTAGCTGATCTTCGTTTCGCCCAGACTAGACATTCAGCCGGTTCCATCCCTAGAGTTCCAGCTTTCTCTGGTTACCGCTGTGAGGATGAGGCTGTTCATGCCTACTTCCAGCCCGGTAACGCATATGATTGGTACCGTTCTGACCGTGCTCCTCCTCGTGACTATGTCGGTGAGTTTTACACTGGCGCTCCTCCTCACCCTTCTGGCACGGGTACCTCTGGAGTTGGTCCTTCTGGACATGCTGGTCATCATACTGATGATGATGATGATGAGGAGGAGTTGTGATATGTTAGTTGATATGAGACTTAGACATTATCTCCTGTATACTTGGAAATGCTCCGACATTCCAAGTTTTTCTATTTTCAGACTTTATTATCAATATTTCTTTTTGAGGACTTGTACTGGATTTGTTTTATTGATGTCATCTGAACATCTTTATCTTTATGAGATTCGTAGTTTATGGTTCACATCAGTTTATTTACTTAGCATCTTTTTCTACTTTAATAACTGCCTTTGATATAATTTTTTATGAACTGCCTGCGAACAAATACATGCCTGTGATGTCATTATAATTTCTTTAATATTTTTTTATGATTATTTTCTTGAATTTCTTCACTGCTTGTTATTTATGCATTGATTGCGGGGGAGTTTTACTCTTTCGCAATTATTTTGCTAAGTGTCAATGGGGGAGAAAAATAAAGATCTAACAAGATCTAACATTCTTTTGAGAAAATACAGGATATGAATAATTTTTGATTTTATTTCAAGCTTAAATGTTATATCATTCATAGTTTGTCAATTATCAAAATAGGGGAGATTGTTGGCCCATTGGTCATATGGTCAACCTGATTTTAATAATTGATAAAACTCTGTCTCGATATGTGAAGCTTGTCAGGATGTATCGGACCCTTGGACATGAACAAGAACAGCTATCTACACAGTTCAAGACCGAAGCTATGTTTGCCTGTTCGAGTTTGTATTTCTTCAAGCAATATATTTTTCATTTTATTGAGTCTAGGAATACGTTGTACACCGAGTCGTACTGGCAAATAGGCTATTCCAAAATGTTTTCAAAATACTTTTAAAATATTCTTTGTTTTGAAAAACATTCTTTTAAACAAAAGCTTTTCAAAAAGATTTTCAAAAATCATCAAAAACTATATTTTTAAAACCTGACCTAACCCTGACAGAACTCGGCCAGAGTTCGGCCAGAGTTCGGCCAGAGTTCGGTTGGTGGCCGTTTGATTTTTGAATTCTTCTGAACTTGGTCCTCCTGCGGTTGCAAATTCGATCGAGATTTTCTCAAAGAGTTCTGTCCGAATTCTGCCAAAATTCTGTCTTTGGAACTTCTATAAATAGAGAAAGATTTAGATCATTTCAACTCACTCATTCACTTTAATCTTCTCTCTATCTAAAGCTTTCAGTCTTCCAAAGAGTTTTCTTGAGCTTTAAATTTCATATCCCAAGCCAATTACAATCCTCTAGTCGATTTGCCAGTGCGGTGCGGTCTAGAAGTTTTTGAGAGATTGTAATCAGAAAGCTTGATTGAAGAATACCTTTTCACAATTGAAGTTGGACGAGTTCTTCGTATCAAAGCTCGATTTGTAGAAGTTGCATGGACTTCGTAAGAAAACTTACGGTTTTGCCAATAGTGGATTCAACTGGTAGCAAGAGTTCTACCGACTGGATTAGTCCTCAACAGAGGAAAACCAGTACACATCGTTGTCTTTGCGTTTGCATTCTTATCTCTGCATTTACTTTACTTAGTTGTGATTATTATTCTGTGATCTTGCTGCTAACGTTTTTTAATTAGCATTATTCCGCTGCCAACTCTATTCACCCACCTCTAGAGTACTGTGCTTTACGATTTCGTTCTTACACAACTATCAATCAGTCTAACCCGAAGGATGTGATGATATAGCGAATAGGCCTCCTCATGGGTCAAAATTCGGCTTATCTTACCAAGGGAGGATCGCGAAGGCTAAGGTTCGTTCACAACCGCCATAGTCCCCACATCAGTACCCCCAAAACCGAATTCGGCTGGCTCTTCTGTCCCAACCACCACGGAGGGAGGTACGACTCGATCAGCGTCACCTTGATAAAATTCAGCAATTCCGGGGACATGTTCATCGGAGCCCCCGCCGTCTCGAGACATGACCTCAGCAACCTGAGATTCCTCCTCTTCGGACACCTACGAGTGTGAAGGAAAATGATTAAGATCGGAGTTAGAAGAAAGGACGAACTAAAGATGGTAGTAACTCGTTTTACCTCGAAAGTGGGGTCGGCCACCTCACTTCTCTCCCTAATAGCTAGCTTGCGATGTCTGGTCGCAGCCTGTTTTCGGGAGTAAGGAATAACACCAACAGGGGAGATTTTCCTGCTACACTTCCGTACAGGACCAGGTGCAACAGGTGGCTGATCCGCCACCATCTCATCTAACATAACAAGAGGCTGATCCGCCCCAACATCTTCCACCGGAAGGGAAGAGTTATCTGCATCATGCTCGTCGTCCTCATCATCCGTACTGGTGGAGTCCGAGTCTGGCACTTTGACTCTATTCTTCTTCTTCTTCCTCGTCTTGGCCTCCTGGGGCTTCTCATCCAAGCCGGTATCAAAAATAAAACTGGCACCCGGGCTAAAACTGACGGAGAGCTTGTTTGCCATAACATGGTAAAGGACCGCTATATACAAAATCTCTACCGACGCCTCAATATCAGGAACCAAGAAAGTGGCACGAGTATGGAATGTATCATAGTAGTGCCAGGCCCTGATACCGTCAAAGAGGCTACCTTCGAAACCCAGACAAGAGCTGGGACTATCCAAAAAAACCTGGTTGTATCCAAACTGTCGGGGAAACCTGCTGTGCAGGTAAGGCTCCAAGAAGACAGCATTGCGGTTGCGGTATACCAGATGGGCGGGGCGGATGTTACGCAACCACAGAAGTATCTGGCCGTCTAGAAGCTGAGGAGGCCCAATACCATCGAGATGAACGTCCGCTATTTCCTCAACAGTAAAACGAGGTACGGATACGAAAAAGTCGTACCTATCTGCTCTCGCCAGCGCCATCCAGCAGGCACGCATGGTCTCGTACTCCCAAGGCTCATTCCGATAACGGATGATAAAAGTGTCATCTGCAATCACCCTATCTTCAGAACCCGGCCTCATCAAATACGGACAGTGCATCAGCAGCCACCCCAACAGATAATGATAGGGCAGCTCAGTCCGCTCAAAGTCTTTTATCACATCGTGGGCAATAACCTTGGACATAAAAGTACAGAGGCCACGGTGTATGCTGCACACCATGGCTGGAAGAAGAGCTAGTTTGACTCCAAAAACTAGCTTCACAGCAGGGAGGATAAAATTACGGTTGATCCTCTCAATAGAACCAGCTCCTCCCGAGACTAAACAATTTTGTAGCCATACCTTCAAGAATCCTGCCAGAAGCGCGTTCTTTGACAGCACTTGGGTATCCTGACAAAAATACCCAAAAGGGTCAGTTTGACTCCCAAATCTGTGACTGGTGGTGGCCACCCTCTTGGCCGACGACACCAAGGCCTGAACCGCCTCTCGGGATTGAGGACTTCGAAAAGTAACTCGGCCTGAGGCTCCCATCGAAAAGAGATAGATTATCCAGTCCTTAGTGTGGGAAGCATTCCCTTCCGAGCTGCTCTCCTTCTTGGCTATCTGCTGGCACGTGCTATAGTGGCACAATATCTCCTGATAAATAGCCACGAAACCCGGATACCGTTCTTCCAGCTCTTCGAACTCCACATTCGTAGGAGTGTATACCTCAAAAGCTTCATCCTCCAAGGAAGCTTGGAAACCACGTGCATCTCATGGAGTGCAAGCCCTATTTCCCCTACAGGTGTATAGAAGGTTCCCTTACGGCGGTTATACATCTCCAGTAAAGCCATAAATAATTTCTTGTTTACAGGTAAGCCGTGGCTGGTGCCCCGAATAGCATGACAAAGACCAATCTCACGCAGAAAAGTCTCATACTTTCGCGAGATCCACATAGACAGATTGATCCATGAGGGGATAAGGTGTATCCAACTTGGGAGCGCCAACCGGCCAATCGGATAGGAACCTTTCCGAGCAAGTTGGTTCAGAAAAGTATCAGCTGAAGAAAACGTAAAATTGGGACCCGGCACATTCAAGAAAATACCCGGGGCGAATCCTATTACATAATGGCTGGCATGCACCTTACCCACACACACTGACTTCATGATGTTGTTGTAATGGATGTCGCCCACAAACATCCCATTCCGGGTAGGGGTCAAGGACTCTTCCATCTTCCTGTCCAGCGGGAGCATATTAAACCAAAATAGTTGGAAGTGATGCTCCATTTGAGGGATACGGATCGCCATCCCGTTAGAAATAAAGCTCCAGTTCTCCGATACATCCAAAACTTGACTGTTCTTCACAGTCAAAGCGTCTTCGAAGAGGAACGCAAGTTTTAGGTATTCCCCTTCCAATTTTGCCGAATTCATCATGGCATATAGGAAGTAGATGGGTTGGTTCTTGAGTTCATTCAACCTCGTCAAAGGCTCGTCACTAGGAAGCTAGTCCGCCACATACCAAACTATCTGGTCTTACCTGTAGCCCATGGCGGCTTGAGCACGACCCACCAGAGGTTCCCACGTAGCATTAACTGGGAAATTCACTGAAAAGAAAATAAAAGAAATAAGATAAAAAGATAGACAGAGAGAACTGATGGGTGTTTTCAAGCTTATGCGGCTCCAACTTAATGGAGCCTCATGCGGCCCAACTCAGAAAAACACTTATGCGGCTCCGTCCAGCGAAGGTTCATGCGGCAGTGCTCTCACATGGCTCTCAGAGTTTGGATAAGTTCATGCGGCTCCTGCAACAAACAAATTCGTATGAGTCTATGCGGCCCAGTGCAACTTATGCGGCCCCGTTGGCGAAGTGCATATGCGGCCATAGTAACAATTCTCATACGGCTCGGACATGGAGCATACCCCATACGATTCGGACATGGAGCATACCCCATGCGGCTCGGACACAAGAAATACATACGGCACACAAGAAGATGAAGGCTCGCGCATAAGAGCATACGCCGTAGCCACAACAGTTAGGGTTTCAAGCTCACGCAGCATCCTTACCAGCAATGGTGGGGTAGACGTCGGGATGGACTACGGGCATGGTGGCTGACAGAGGAGCTGCCACATTATCATTTATCGCCGTGGTCGAAGTAGAAGCAGCTTTTTTACCCTTCGCCGCCGCAGTCGACGAAGACACCGCCTTCTTACCCTTTGCCGCAACAGTATTCTTGGGAGTCGTCGGTGATCGAAGAAGAGGATGACAATCGGGGCAGGAATGGTTTGAATTAAAGGAGAGATTAAAGAAGTTTCTTCTCTTAAAATCCTCTTATTTATAGGAGGACAAAAGAGGCGGGGCACGTAGACCAAAGATATAATGAAGCGACCCTTGGGACTCCTCAGATTTTGCCCTCTCTCTCATAAAGAAGATTCACCCAGGGCATAAAATCCAAAGATATAATGAAGCGACCCTTGGGATTCCCCCAAAAGATGGCTCTAAAACGAATTAAAGGCAATTAATGACACACACACGTGGTAGGGAGCCCATGCGGCTAGGAAATTTATACGGCTAGATCGGCCATGCGGCAAAGAGGTTCATGCGGCCAGAGCATCCTATACGGCCAGCGGAGCTCACATAGCCATGCTTCTTATTCAAAGTATTTCAATTTTACAAATTGAAAACTTTTGAAGGGGGTCTTGTAGAAGCATGGAAAAAGAACATGATTGCCCATGTGGCTCAGAACAGGAAAACCCATGCAGTTCAAAAATAGACGAGCTTCATGCGGCTCGAGAGCATCATGCGGTTCCAAAGTCACCAACTTGGACATACGGCTCAAGCAACACCACGTAGCCTTCTGCGATTCACTTCTACAGTTGGCCATTAAGAAAAGGCCCTATTTAATGCTCTGACATTAAGGAGAATTGACGGCTCTGACATAAAGCTGCAATAATGACTCTGTCATAATGGTAGACTCCTAAGAAAATGAAGGAAATCTCTGACACGATCCATCAAACCCCAAAATCCTTTATGCGGCCTTGACACGTGGACAGTCGCATGCGGCTCAGGTAGAGGCCACCTCATGCGGCTAAGGTAGAGGCTACCTCATGCGGCTCAGGCAGAGTCTATCCTATGCGACTCACGAGGACTATCTTCATGCAGATCACTAGGAAGCCACCCATCATGCGGTCGCCTACGCTCATGCGGCTCAGATCGTCTCCATATGGCTCAAATGTTCAAAGGCTATGCCCAAGTAACCTTGACACGTGGCCAGTCTTATGCGGCTCAGTAGGGAACAATCCTTATGCGGTTCGGATTTCCCAAGTGGGTCGCGGTTAAGATACGTGGTAGAAGATTAGTTTTTCCCGCGTCCCTACAGCTAGCAGCATAATAATAGTGGAACACGTGGCATCAAATCGATCAAGATTCATCAATAAATCCCAACAACCAGGTTTAGTGCCATCCTCATAATTACTGGGATCAAATCAGATCATTTGCAATCATGCAAATTGAACATGTGGTGGGAGATCCGAGCTTGGCATAACAAATCATGAGGATTTATGGCAATCATCATTAATTGCCCATAGAGATTTGATGCAATCTACATTAATTACCTAGATTTGCTACAATCAGAATGAAGGGTCCAGATTAATTGATCCTTAACTGCCGACTTATCAAGGAGGTAATCATTGTAAACCCTAATGATCGCATCCCACTCCTATAAATAGTAAGGTGCCATTCCCTTGCAGAAGGAGGATTTTGGGGAGAGCACCTGGAGAGACCTGAAAAGAGGGCGCAGAAAGGCAAAGGCACACACAGAGGGCATCCTGAGAGCATTTCTTCCCCGGAGCCAAGGCAGTATCCGATCGTCCAAGGAGTAAGGCAGAGCTGCCGTCGCTTTATCGAGCCTCTACCGTCACCTCCCAGAATCTAAAATAAACAATTGTACTTAGATTGTTGTACCTAGGTTTTTGACCCTAGGCTTTCTTTATACAAGCGAGTTTGTATTGTGAAGTAAAAGTCCAGTCCTCCGATATAATTGTTCTGTTCTTTTATAATTCATGGCAAAAAAGGAGGGACCATGTTGATCCCATTTTAGCCAGGGCACATGCGTAGGAAGGATTGTTCTTAACTACATTTCACTTAGAACGGTTATACACCTTTAACCATTAGGTATGAGTACTTTTGGTTTGGGTACTTGTATCTGACCGTGGCTTGGAACAATAACTTGTAGAGGATTAGTTCACCACACCTAATCCTTGTTTGGTTGTAGGTGTGACTTACTACTACGATGAGAAGGTATTGAACCTTATTGGGGTTCAGATACCATATTGGATTCATAGCATTGAAAGATACGTCATCTTGAATTAGTTTACCATCTCTTGTCCTTGTTTGGTTGGGGGGATGGTACGCTAGTTCAAGGGTGTGTATTGGACCATGTTATAATTCAATTGAATTATTTATTTGAGCAGTTTATATTCAGTTATATTGGTATGATATTATGTGTCTTGTTACGTCCCTCTGAGGACCTGGTTATCTCGCCAGGTGTGTGCTCTTGTTTCGCAGGTGTTCTAGCCATGGACATGATCATCTCTATTTCTTCGAGGATGATTGCACTTTGATCGTCTTTGCTTCGCTCGCCAAACTTTTTCTTTTGTTGTGTATTCTTTTCATAGTTCGTAGTGGATTTGCCTCCGCCCAACTACATGTACCAATGACAATTCATAGTTGATTATATAACTTTTATTCTTGCATTTTGTGGATGAGATTAGTTAGTTGTGGTTTACTGTATTTTACAACTTACGTATATTTCTTATACGGCAGACATGTCTACGTTCCTAGTCCTATGTATTTTGGGACTTGGGCATTACACTTCAACGCTATCACTTATAGAGAAGAGAAGATTGGAGGTCACCCTCCCCATCTCTCGGCCATGCAAGACTTCAACAACTTCATGTTCAACTCTCATCTTACCTCCCTTCCATTCACCAGCAACGCCTTCACTTGGTGCAACATGCAGGAAGGCGACCGTCGATAATTCTTCTGCCTCGACAGGGCTTTAGCAAATGCTCACTGGCTTTGTATGGGGACTACCTCCAAGCTATCTCACATTAATGCCGCCGAATTCGACCACACTACTGCTAGTTAGAATCACTAGCACTTCCAGTAAGTCCAGAAAAAGCTTCCGCTTCCTGGACTTCTGAAGCGAGCACCCCCAATTTTTGGGTGTAGTCACGGAAGCTTGGAACAACGCAGACTCAATCGAACCTCTCCACCAGGTGGCCAACAAGCTCAAGGCCATGAGGAAAGCTCTGGCAGCATGGAGCAAGCAAGCTTATGGAGATATCTTCCAAGCCATTCGCAAGGCTGAGGATGACGTTACTTGTGCCAAAGCCAGGTACATGATCGACTGTTCGTCTGATACCAGGAAGATGCTGAATCTCACCAAAGCCATCCTCAAATTCAGGTTGAAAATTGAGACCGATTTTTGGAAGCAGAAAGCTAGGATCAAATGGGACAGCGAGGGGGACAACAACTCGAGCTTCTTCCACGTCTGCGTAAATGGGCGTAGACAAAACCTCACTCTCCATCAGATTGCCGCAGACAACGGTACCAGCATCAGCGATCAAAAGGGTACCCAAGTGGCGGCTGCTGTAATTCCCTGAATCCGTTGCGGAGCACGGTGCGGGCTAGCGGCCGAATGGCCGAGTCGGATGAGAATTGGGGAAACTTTACCAGGATCGCGGGATAATAAATTGAGATCCTTTCCTCGTTATGGATTGGACTCTTTTGAAATGATGCCCAAGATGCAGTGACGTGCGTCTTGGGGGAAGAGTTCTATATAAGAGTCGCTTGCCCCGAGACCGTTGCCCTGCTGGTTTTCGATGTCTCTTTTGCTGTTGGCTTTTGTGTGCGTTTTCGTGATTGTTTTCGATGAATGTTTTCATGGATTTACTTTCACCGTCTACGCATTTTATATCGAATAACTGAAAGAAAGAGAAGAAGTATGCAGACCAGACGTTGGTGCCAATGCAGGTGCTAATGCGGTGAACCTCGGGTGACATTGCGTGGAAGACCTCTTTCTCTCGGCAATTCACCAACAAGTGAGTGGCTTTGATCCTTCGACGATCCTTGATCTTCGCGCATAACAATGGTAGACTTGTTATTGCGTTCGGTGCTTAATAAAAGATGCCTAGTAATAATACGGGAAAGATAATGAAAGATAAATTATCAAATGGCTAGGCTTATGTTGCAAATCGAATGATGCTCGTATACTATATGAATTGTTTAACAGGTGATGCAAAGACCCAAGTATTGGGCGGTAAGTATATCGGACTTCGGTTCGAAAGAATGGGTTAAACATGAATAGTCCCTTGGTTGGATGAACGAATATACGAGCCTATGGCTCAAGACAAGTTGGTAAGATGGAAAGATGGGAAAATGGCAAGATGAAATGAGAACTACGAATATGTGTGGAAGATGCTATTATCATGCATGTCGTGTCTCTTATTAGTTAAGTTGCATTGCATGCATGGTCATGGACAACTTGTATACAAGGTAGTTCCCAGAACGGTAATCCGCAGCCACGGACCCGGTTCGTCCTAGGGGGAACAAGGAATTATGTCGACGTACTGGCATCGGTAAACGAGACTTGCAGTGGGGCTAGCTACCCGCACTGAAAGGGCATCGTTGTACCAAGTAAGACGGTCCAAGATGGCGTATCGCCAGTGACCTTCATATAGACAGGTGGCATAGCTAACATTGTCTTATGCATGCAGAGTAAGTGGTATTCATAAATATGTACAGGGATGGCTACCGACCGTGGGTAAGATTCACCAAATTGGTGATCAATATGAATTGCTTATGTTAGAACAACATGAATTGCTTATGTTTCTAACATCACTGTATGCTTCTTATATTTCTCATCAAATATATGAATTGTTAATGGACCCTAAGGCAAGATAGAAATAATACAAATCAATAGTGAACATTCATATAATTTTACTACTGTTGATTTATGGTGAGATTGGTTACGGCCGCTCACCAGTACATATGTGGCAATGTACTGACCCTCGTCTCCACAGGTGCCGGGAACCTAGTGGATAATCATAGACGCTGAAGGCTTACTGTCCGACTCTTTAGAAGCTTCGTACATCTTGAAGTTTCCACTTGAAGAAGAAGGCATTTTGCTGAAGGTGGTTACTGCCGCATTATTAATAAAGGGATATGATGTATGGAACAAGTTGTATCTCATTTCAATATTTCTGCAAGTTGTAGCCAAGTTTGGCCTTTCATCTCGGCTGTTTGAGAGCCTTATGTTTATGCAATGTAATTTCAAAGATATCAATAAAGAACTTATTTCAGATCATATCTGTGTTACCAAAACTTCTTTATCATCCGCTGCGAATCTCTATTCAAATGTCTCTTTTATAAAAGGAACACGAGCACGCCTTGTACAAGTGCAATTCCAGACTTGTACGGCATCACGCCTTAGCGAGGACGAACGATTCGGCGTGAATCTAAGCGGAGGCGAACGATTCCCGAATCGGGGCGTGACAGTTTGGTATCAGAGCACGGTTTTACATCCTTGGGAATTTCTTGGTTTTAAAGATTTCAAAATGACACAAGCTTTATTGCTTCTCGAACAACTTTGGTTTTAAATGTCCCGAAATGAGATATTCCATACAATAAGTCTATAAATATATTATGAGACTAACAAGCTCCTCTGTTTTGCAGAGATGACAAAGGCGGGTACGATAAACAACGCGAGTAGCTCAAGGGTGGTAGCCTCAATCGACCCTATAGAGAGGATGCTGGCTATGATGGAGAGCCAGCAGAGGCAGAACGCGAAGCAATTCGAGGCCCAACAGAAGCAGCTAGATACCCTGCAACAGTTGGTCCGAACAGTGGTGAACAATGGGGCTCAAGGCACTCCAGTCTCCCGAGAGAGCGAACTAGTGCAGGCAGAGGAACCCCCGGCAGCTAAGAAGACCACTGCTGTGGCCGACATAACAAAGTTTAAGAAAATCTATAGCAAGGAATTCAAAGGGACAGAGGAAGCCACCATTGCTATGGATTGGCTAGTTGAAGTGGAAGACCACCTGGAAGCTTTGGGTATTGTTGGATCTAAGAGGGTCTCGTGTGTGAAACTACTGCTGGCTTCCAACGCACACTACTGGTGGCAAAGTCAGAAAAGAATTCTTACGGGAGTAAATGGAACAACGAAAATTACTTGGCTGATGTTCCGCGAGGCATTTCTGGCTCAGTACTTCTCTTCGACTGAGCAGCGAGCTAAGGAATTGGAGTTCCAGAAGCTCGAACAGGGGAACATGACGGTGAAGGAGTATGAGGCAGAGTTTTCTAGACTGTCTCAGTATGCGATCACGAAGTTTACTAACGATGCATCTAAGGCTCGTCGGTTTGAGCAGGGCTTGAGGCCTGCTCTGAAGGCTCAAGTCGTGGTTCAGAAATATAAGACTTTTCAGGAGTCTTATGAGCACGCGAAGGAATTGGACCCACACTATCCTGCGACGGCGCCAGTGCAAGCGTCGGTACATAATTGGCATAACAAGAGACCAAACAACGGTGGCAGGTATGAGGCACCAAAGCGTCAGAATCACGGTGGCTTTCATCGACCCAACCCGCTTGCACCGTTTTGCAGCACGTGCCACAACAGAGGACATTCTCCTGAAGAGTGCAAAGTCTTAGAGGGAGGATGCTATAAGTGTGGTTAATTCGGCCATATATCTCGTAACTGTCCAGGGAGGGGCAACCAGAACCCTCCGAGGCAGCAGCATCACCAACAATATCAACAGAATCGTGGACAGGCACCATGACCTCCTCAGCCACAACAGAATCAGAGGCCCGGTGCCCAGGGCCGAGTCTTTGCATTGACTCAGGAGGAAGCATTTGCATCAGATATTGTCGTGACAGGTATATTGTTATTTAATGGCATTCCTGCACGTACTTTATTTGATTCTGGTGCTTCACATAGTTTTATATCTAAAGACTATGTTAAGGAACATAAAATAAAAATGACAATGTTGGATGTATATCTTAGTGTTAGTACTCCATCAGGAGTGGAGATGCCTACTAACATGATGTGTAGGGATGGTTTCATATGTATTGGGAAGAGAAAGCTACCATTAGATGTAGTCAAGCTTGATATGAAAGATTTCGATATCATTCTGGGAATGGATTGGTTAAGTGCATATTGTGCGACGATTGACTGTGCGAAGAAGCGAGTTATGTTTCGCCTACCTGGGGGAATAGAATTCTCTTACTCGGCCAGTTCGTCGGCGAAGGCTTCGATGGTGATTTCAGCTACTACGGCCCGGCGATTGCTTCATTCTGGCTGCGAAGGGTACCTTGCTTCTGTTCGAGACACACGCAAGAATGGCGCAGACTCAGCTAACACTGAAGTCGTGGCAGAATTTCCTGATGTGTTTCCTGACGAGATACCCGGAATGCCTCCGGACCGAGAGATTGAATTTACTATCGATACATTTCCAGATGCTCGTCCGATCTCAAGGGCACCATACAGGATGGCGCCTGCTGAATTGAAGAAACTCAAAGTACAGCTACATGAATTATTAGATAAGGGATACATCAGACCCAGTGTTTCACCATGGGGTGCTCCGGTGCTATTTGTGAAAAAGAAAGATGGATCAATGCGGCTGTGCATCGACTACCGTGAGCTAAATAAAGTTACAATTCGAAACCAGTACTCGTTGCCTCGAATAGACGACCTCTTCGATCAGTTACAAGGGGCGTCTGTATTTTCAAAGATTGATCTTCGCTCAGGCTACCATCAGTTAAAGATCAAACCAGATGACATTTCTAAGTCCGCATTCCGAACTAGATACGGACACTATGAATTATTGGTCATGCCCTTCGGACTGACCAACGCCTCTGCCGCTTTCATGGATATGATGAACAGAGTCTTCCGGCCCTTTTTGGATAAATTTGTGGTCGTGTTCATCGATGACATCCTAATCTACTCGAAGAACAGAGAAGACCATGCGGAACATTTGAGGACAGTGTTACAGACTCTACAGGAAAATCAGCTCTATGCCAAGCTGAGCAAATGTGAGTTTTGGATGAGTAGCGTGTCGTTCCTAGGGCACGTTATCTCGGCGGAAGGTGTATCCGTTGACCCAAAGAAAATTGAAGCCGTAGTGGATTGGAAGCAACCCACGTCGGCCAGCGAGATCCGAAGTTTCCTCGGCTTGGCAGGCTACTACAAAAAGTTTGTCAAAGATTTTTCAAAAGTGGCAGCGCCTTTAACTCAGCTAACCCAGAAGGGAGTGGCATTCGATTGGACTGATGAGTGCGAGGCTTGCTTTCAAAATTTGAAGCAACGTCTCGTATCAGCTCCAATCCTTACACTTCCAAACGGCGTCAAGGGATTCCAGATATACAGCGATGCGTCCGGACTGGGTTTGGGATGTGTGTTGACTCAGAGAGGAAAAGTGATATCTTATGCCTCGAGACAGCTTAAGCCGCACGAGAAAAATTATCCAACGCATGATTTGGAATTGGCAGCGATAGTGTTTGCACTGAAATTGTGGAGGCACTACTTGTATGGAGTGGCTTGCGAGATCTTCACCGACCATAAAAGCCTGAAGTATATCTTTACTCAAAAAGATTTAAATTTGCGGCAAAGACGTTGGTTGGAGCTTATAAAAGATTACGACTTGACGATCGCGTACACCCCAGGAAAAGGCAATGTGGTGGCGGATGCATTGAGTCGAAACTTTGTGGGATCACTCAGTGTTGACAAACGAATACTGGAGGAATTAGAAAGCATGGGAATTGAGCTCCAGATTCGTGGCCGAAATGCACAATTGGCTCAACTTCAACTTGAGCCAAGTTTCTTAGAAAAGATAAAGACAGCACAGAGGACAGATGAGTTCTTGATTAAGATTAGCAGAATAGTGGAAAAGGGTGAAGCCAGCGACTTCACCAGGTACGAGGACGGATCATTGCGACTCAAGGGGAGGCTATGTGTCCCGAAGGATGAAGAACTCCGGAAAGAAATCTTGACGGAGGCCCATTATGCCAAGTATTCTTTGCATCCGGGAAGTACAAAAATGTATAAAGATTTACGCACGACCTTCTGGTGGCACGGCATGAAACAAGATGTGGCCCTCTTTGTCTCGCGATGCTTAGCGTGTCAACGAGTCAAGGTGGAACACCAGAGGCCCGGCGGGGAGATGCAGAACCTCGCGATCCCAGAATGGAAATGGGATCATATAACCATAGATTTTATAGTTGGCTTGCCGAAGACGCAGCGGGAGAATGATGCAATTTGGGTCATCGTTGATCGATTAACTAAATCTGCACATTTTCTCGCAATGAAAACCACATGGAGCGTCGACCGGTTGGCTCAGCTATACGTAGATGAAATCGTCCGACTGCATGGAGTACCGGCATCAATAGTGTCGGATCGGGATGGGCGATTTGTATCGCGTTTCTGGGTCAGTTTGCATGCTGCCATGGGAACACAATTGAAATTTAGTTCTGCATACCATCCTCAAACCGATGGCCAGACCGAGAGGGTGAATCAGATACTTGAAGACATGCTTCGGCTTTGTGCTATTGATCTGAAGACTAGTTGGGATACTCACTTGCCGCTAGCGGAATTTGCCTACAATAACAGTTACCAGTCAAGTATAGAAATGGCCCCGTATGAAGCACTGTACGGGCGAAGGTGTCGGTCTCCGATTTGTTGGGATGAAGTCCGTGAACGACAGGTACTTGGTCCGGAGATGGTGGAACAGGCCGTCGAGAAGGTCCGCATGATTCGGGAGAAGTTACATGTGGCGCAAAGTCGGCAGAAGAGTTATGCGGATACTCATCGACGACCATTGGAATTTATGGTGGGCGATCACATATTTTTGAAGGTGTCACCGATGCGCGGAGTTATGCGATTCGGTGCGAAGGGGAAGCTAAGTCCGAGATTTGTTGGCCCATTTGAAATTCTTAAGCGAGTCGGCCCTGTAGCCTATCTGATCGCGTTGCCACCGGCATTGGATGGAGTGCATGATATCTTCCATGTTTCCCAACTACGGAAGTATGTACACGATCCAAGCCATGTGTAGACTTCGGTCCGTTAGGGCTAAGAGCTGACTTGTCTTACGTGGAGGAACCCGTGCAGATCTTGGATAGGAAAGATAAAATCTTGCGGAACCGAGTTGTTTCTTTGGTTCGAGTGCTTTGGCGAAATCATTCCGTCGAAGAGTCGACATGGGAACTTGAGGCAGAGGTGAAGGAAAAGTTTCCTTCATTGTTTGACCTAGGTGGGTTTGTGTTTAAGTTTCCAGGACAAAACTTTTTGTTAGTGTATTAATATGTAATGCCCTGAATCCGTTGCGGAGCACGGTGCGGGCTAGCGGCCGAATGGCCGAGTCGGATGAGAATTGGGGAAACTTTACCAGGATCGCGGGATAATAAATTGAGATCCTTTCCTCGTTATGGATTGGACTCTTTTGAAATGATGCCCAAGATGCAGTGGCGCGCGTCTTGGGGGAAGAGTTCTATATAAGAGTCGCTTGCCCCGAGACCGTTGTCCTGCTGGTTTTCGATGTCGCTTTTGCTGTTGGCTTTTGTGTGCGTTTTTGTGATTGTTTTCGATGAATGTTTTCATGGATTTACTTTCACCGTCTACGTATTTCATATCGAATAACTGAGAGAAAGAGAAGAAGTATGCTGACCAGACGTTGGTGCCAATGCAGGTGCTAACGCGGTGAACCTCGGGTGACGTTGCGTGGAAGACCTCTTTCTCTCGGCAATTCACCAACAAGTGAGTGGCTTTGATCCTTCGACGATCCTTGATCTTCGCGCATAACAATGGTAGACTTGTTATTGCGTTCGGTGCTTAATAAAAGATGCCTAGTAATATTACGGGAAAGATAATGAAAGATAAATTATCACATGGCTAGGCTTATGTTGCAAATCGAATGATGCTCGTATGCTATATGAATTGTTTAACAGGGGATGCAAAGACCCAAGTATTGGGCGGTAAGTATATCGGACTTCGGTTCGAAAGAATGGGTTAAACATGAATAGTCCTTTGGTTGGATGAACGAATATACGAGCCTATGGCTCAAGACAAGTTGGTAAGATGGAAAGATGGGAAAATGGCAAGATGAAATGAGAACTACGAATATGTGTGGAAGATGCTATTATCATGCATGTCGTGTCTCTTATTTGTTAAGTTGCATTGCATGCATGGTCATGGACAACTTGTATACAAGGTAGTTCCCAGAACGGTAATCCGCGGCCACGGACCCGGTTCGTCCTAGGGGGAACAAGGAATTATGCCGACGTACTGGTATCGGTAAACGGAACTTGTAGTGGGGCTAGCTACCCGCACTGAAAGGGCGCCGTTGTACCAAATAAGACGGTCCAAGATGGCGTGTCGCCAGTGACCTTCATATAGACAGGTGGCATAGCTAACATTGTCTTATGCAGGCAGAGTAAGTGGTATTCATAAATATGTACAGGGATGGCTACCGACCGTGGGTAAGATTCACCAAATTGGTGATCAATATGAATTACTTATGTTAGAACAACATGAATTGCTTATGTTTCTAACATCACTGTATGCTTCTTATATTTCTCATCAAATATATGAATTGTTAATGGACCCTAAGGCAAGATAGAAATAATACAAATCAATAGTGAACATTCATGTAATTTTACTACTGTTGATTTATGGTGAGATTGGTTACGGCCGCTCACTAGTACATATGTGGCAATGTACTGACCCTCGTCTCCACAGGTGCCGGGAATCTAGTGGATAATCATAGACGCTGAAGGCTTGCTGTCCGACTCTTTAGAAGCTTCGTACATCTTGAAGTTTCCACTTGAAGAAGAAAGCATTTTGCTGAAGGTGGTTATTGCCGCATTATTAATAAAGGGATATGATGTATGGAACAAGTTGTATCTTATTTCAATATTTTTGCAAGTTGTAGCCAAGTTTGGCCTTTCAACTCGGCTGTTTGAGAGCCTTATGTTTATGCAATGTAATTTCAAAGATATCAATAAAGAACTTATTTCAGATCATATCTGTGTTGCCAAAACTTCTTTATCATCCGTTGCGAATCTCTATTCAAATGTCTCTTTTATAAAAGGAACACGAGCACGCCTTGTACAAGTGCAATTCCAGACTTGTACGGCATCACGCCTTAGCGAGGACGAACGATTCGGCGTGAATCTAAGCGGAGGCGAACGATTCCCGAATCGGGGTGTGATAGTTGCGAAGTTCTGTTCCAGACTATTCTCCAAGGAAACGGTCCTCAAAGACAACACCTTGCTGGATGAGGTTCCCCACCTTATTAGCGACACAGACAATATACGGCTTGAACAGCCCCCATCAGAGGAAGGGGTGAAGATGCCGTCTGGGCCCTCGACGAACACAGTACGCCAGGGCCAGACAGATTTTTAGGGATTTTTTTCATACATGCTAGGACATCATCAAGGTTGACATCCACAATGCTGTCTCCACCTTCCCCCAGGGAGATACTTATCCCAGAGCCATCTCGAGCACCAACTTGATCCTCATCCCGAAGAAAGACAACCCAGAGACATTCTGCAACTTTCACCTAATTAGTCTCTGTACCTTCACCAACAAGAGGAGCATAGTGGCTTTTTGTGGGGGAGAAATATCCAAGATAACATCATGTTCGCCCAAGAGTTAGTCACCTGCATGAAGCTTCCAACAAGAGGAGGCAACATAGCCATCAAATTGGACATGGAGAAAGCCTACGACAGACTGGATTGGCAATTCATGATCTAGGTCTTCAGAGGCTTCGAATTTTCCGAAACCTGGACCAACATTGTGTGTAGATCGATCAGCAACTCATGGTTCTCCACGGTTATTAACGGCCAAGCGGACGGTTTCTTCAAATCTAGTCCTGGGATTAGGAAAGGAGATCCTCTATCTTCTACCATCTTCATCATTACGGCAGATGCATTGAGCAGAAACCTTAATAAGATGGCGAGAACCCCCAACTTCCAGTACTACCATACAGCTAGCGGCTGCCCGATCATCACCCATCTGGCCTTCGTAGATGATATCCTCCTATTCTCTTTCGGGAACGCCAGATCGGTGGAAGTCGTCCACAATACGCTTCAGAGATACGAAGGGTGCTTAGGACAGAAGATCAACCCGGATAAAAGTGTTATCTATGCCCACCACAAAATCAATTGAGAGCAGGCGGCTAGCATCTCTACCACCACCTCATTCCCCATCAAGCACCCGCCATTCCACTACCTTGTGCGCCCCCTCGTGCACGACAAATCCAACGCCGGGATCTTCAAAAACCTGATCACTCGTATCAGGAAGAAGCTCGAAGGCTGGCACAACGCCACACTATCCCCAGGAGGCAAGATGATTTTCATCAATCATGTCCTCACATTCATTCCTATATACACCCAGGTTGCATGCTTCCCTCCCAAGAAAGTTCTTTCCAACATCAAGAGCATCTTCAGGAACTTTCTCTGGGGACACAGCGGCGGTCACGACAAGCACCATTGGGCCAGCTGGGATACCATAGCTCGTCCGACCGGGGAAGGGTGCCTGGGTTTCACTAAACTTTACCACTTCGTTAGTGCTTTTTCGATGAAATTGTGGTGGACGCTTCGCACGAGTAAGAATTTATGGTCCAGGTTCATGAAGGCCAGATACTTCAAGCATATCTACCCGCCTACGGCCATCGCTAACAGCAGATCCTCTACGGCCTAGCATCGCATTCTCATCGGGCGGTCCCTAGCCGAACCAGCGATTCGCCTAAAGGTGGGCAACGGCGATATCTTGCTTTCCAACATTTTTGCTGCTCCTAGGAACAACACTATCAAGGACTTGTGGGACCTTTCTAATAACACCTGGAATTGGAACAAAGTCCGGGTATGGGCTGGGTCTAAGGCGGTCGATTTTATTCGCCGTAGCGGATTGAGGATCAGACCGGACACAGATAAGCTCGAGTAGTCACCCGCTGTTGCCGGAGCATTCAAGGTTAAGTTGGCCAGAAGAGTGATCCTAGGTAATGCAGCTCTATCTCCTACCATTGCATCCTTCTGACAGACATGCATCCCTATGATGTGGTCCTTCCTCATCTGGAGAGCCCTACGCAATAACCTTCCCACTGATGACACTCTCACCACAAACGGGTTTAGCCGTTTTGATTTCCGTTTTTCTCTTCTTTTGTCAGTATACGTGTATAGGCATCAAAAGTAGCAACCACATCCTCAGTCAAGGGAACCTACCAGTCAAGGTCTGGAGAGCTCTTTTCCAGTATTGCAGATTGCCTCATGGGGGCGATAACTTTCACTACCTCATGGCAACCTGGGCTTCAGCGTCCCATGGCCACCAGATCGTCGTTGCGGCCGCCACGTGGGTTATCTGGAAAAATTGAAATAAGGCGAGATATGAAGGACACCAGTACAATACAGACCAACTGATATGGTAGACCATTCGTCAATGCCGCAAACGGAGATCCCTCTGTAAGCATGGCCAGACGGTCTTCAGGAACTCTCTCCTATCCTCGGCTTAGCCATTTTGATTCCCATTTTTCTCTTCTTTTGTCAGTATACGTGTATAGGCATCAGCATTTTGCGCTATATGGTATTCTTGTAAAGGTTGGGCCTTTTCGGCCCTCATGAATAAAATGGGTGGTTGGTTATATATATATATATATATATATATATATATATATATATATATATATAACCAAAGACATTTTATTGAAAATAAAGGGTGCTCAAAAAGAGTATTACAGACGGTGACAAAGCCTACAGACACAAAACGGGCTCTGATCTACAGGTTTGAAAGTACTAAGAGCAGAAAACAAAGTTTACGAAGTGCTAAAAATCCAAAAAAAGTGGCCCGTAAGGACGGGAGCCCAGTGAAGGGTCAGTTGGGGCACAGCTCGAGGGGGGGCCAACGGTAGGAAAAGTCATTCCAAAATTTTGAAACGGTAGACTGGAGGACGGGTGCGGGACCCGAAGCATTGGGGGGGTGTATGCGCGCGAACCAAAGTCAACGTACTGCACGAGAGTCCGGGGCCGAGGTGGCCCAAGGTGGCCTGCATCGAGCGCATTGGGAGGGCAGATGGAAGACCCATACGGGGCCCGAGGTGGCCTGCACCGACCGCGTGAGCCAGTGCGAAAACCGAAGCGGCGAGAGCGGGGCCCGAGGGGGCGCTGGTCCCGAGGGGCCTCTGGACCAGAAGGGGCACCCGGGCCCGGGTAGCGGCGCCGGGCGGAGACTACCGTCGGGGAGGGGGCCACGAAGCCGGGGGCCGGAGGGCCGGAGGAACCGGAGAGGAAGGCTAGTCCGGTAAGGGGTGAAGAGGTGGGGGAGGGAGGGGGATCCGCCGGGAAGGGAGGGGAGGCGACCGCCACACGGAGGAGGACAGTCGGCGGCGGCTCCAGAAGGGACCTGAGGGAGGGGGCTGTCACACCGAGGGTGGGGCTTGACCTCGTGGGCGGGTAGCGACTGGACGCCGGCGTCGGCCAGGCGTCGCAGCGAATGGGGACGTCGGTTAGGGGCGCTCCGTCCGGAGGTGGAGAGAGCACCGGAGAGAGGAGGGAGCCACCGATGACGGTACCTGCGAGACCTCCGGCACCGGGGGAGGGATACGAAGAGGGGTGGCCAGCCTATGGCCGTCGGGAGGCTCGGACGGGGGGCAGAGGGAAGAGGATGCCGAGTTGGGCCCCCGAGAGTCCGCGGCCGAGGGGGAGGACGCCACTAGGAGCGGAAGGGCGGGGCAGGCCCAGGCCGCGTGAGCCGAGGGGGGATCCGCCGCGTGGGCGCTGAACTCCGGGGGAGGGGGAGGCGCCGAGGCGGAGGGATGCCAGAGGGGAAGCGGAGCGGGGGGAGGGGCCACGGCCAAAGGAGAGGGCGGCGACGGCGGGTAGGAGAACCGCTGATCCGCCGGCACCGATGAAGGGGGGCTCGGGAGGGGCAACCGTAGGGAGGATGGCTGCCATGGCGAGGGGATCCTGAGCTGGAGGGGCCGCTGGGGCGGCCAACGGGGGGGCTGGGACAGGGATGCCGACTCGGAGGAGCGGCGGACCGGGGCGTGGCCACGCTGCTCGCGTGGCACCGAGGGTCTCAGGCGGCGCGCCGAGGAGAGACGGGGTCGGCGAAGACCCTGGTCGCCGAGAACGACTGTTTCGACGGCGTCGAGTGCGACGGCTTCCCCGAGGTGGAGGGAAGAAAGGGGCTGTGCCGCCGCACACCGAACGCGCTTCGGCCGGGGGTGGGGGTGTCCACCCCGCGAGAGGGGCGACCAGCAGGGACCGGACCGCCCGGGGACGACCGGACACTGGCCCGGGGGGGAAATAACCCGAGGAGCTGATGAGCTCCATCGAAGGGAATCCACACCCACATCTTTTTTATACATCTCCATATATATATATATTATATATATATATATATATACATATATATATATATATTTTATATATATATATATATTTTATATATATATATATATATATATATATATATAAAGATATAAAATATATATATATATATATATATATATATACACATATATTTTGTATTATATATATATATATATATATATATATATATAAGAGACATTTTATTAAAATAAAGGGTAGCTCAGAACGAGCTTTACAAGCGGGTGCAAGACTGGAAGACACAAAACGAGCCCTGAAAAACAAAGTAGGAAATAGAAAAGGTTCAAAATCGAAATTTTGAACTTTTGGAAACTGAAATTTTGAAATTTCAAAATAGCAAAAACCGTAATTTCAAAATTTTAAAACGAAAATTTGAAATTTGAAAAAAGAAAGGTGGGAGGGGGGCACTGCCCCTGGGAAACACGGCCCAAGGTTAGGGGGTTCCGCTTCTAGAGGCTGGGCGCGTGTCCCTAGACGGAGCACTGCCCGAGGAGGACAGAGCGCGCGGCTCGAGCAGACGAGCGCGCGGCTCGAGACCGGCTGGCACTCTGTCTAAGGGGACAGAGCACGCGGCTCGAGACCGGCTGGATGCGCCTCCGGCGAGGTGCGCCCGCCCGGAGGGAGGAGTGGCGGGCGGAGGAGGGGCTCAACTTCTAGGGGGAGGGAGCGGGGGTCGTCCTCCGGGCGGAGACGGCGCGGGACGGAGAGGTTGGAGGGGACGGCGAGAGATGGGCTCCGGCGGGGGAGGGAGGGGGGAAGAGTGGAGCCTCCGGGTGACGGGGGGAAGGGCCTACCGTCGACAGAGCGAATGCCGGAGAGTGGAGGGGGAAGGGGGAAATGCAGCGCTCAGGAGAGACGACGCCGGGGTGCCGGAGGCGGCCGCACCAGATCCGATGGCTGGAAGAGAGACGGATCCAGCCAGGGACGCGTGGGGCGTGGAGGGGGGCAGCGACGGCGAGAAGCAGCCATAGGACGCCGCACGGCCGTCTGACGCCGTGGAGGGGGGATCTCCTGAGACCGCCAGCGGGGGGGAGCTGGAAGGGGCGGAGGTCATCGTGGGGGGAAACAAAACCTAGCCGGCGGCTGTGCGGTTACAACGGCCCACGAGGGGGGCTCGCTGGGGGAGGGCGCCACCGCCGAGGGAGGAGCCCGGGCGCCAGGGAGCGACATGGGGGGGGGCCGAGACAGGATGAGGGGGAGGAGTTCCCGCGTGGCCAGCGGCGGTGGTTGGGGGAGGGAGGAGGCACCGTTTGACCCGCCGGAGGCCGGGGGAAGGGCGAAGGGGGAAGCCGGAGGGGGCCAGAGCAGGGCTGGAGCGGGCTACTGCAGGAAGAGAAAACAGTTCGCCGTCGACGATAGGGCTGGTGGCGCGGCTGAAGGAGCGACGGGGGGGGGTGGGCCGCTAGGATGGAGGGGGAAAGCTTGGTGGCTTCAGAGTCGACTCCGACGGAGGGCTAAGTTGGGAGGGGGACGGAGGAGAATCAAGACAGGAGGGAGTGGGAGAAGGATTCCCGCGCTCCGGTCGATGGCGTCTAGACCGCCGGGGATGGCGACGGCGCCGAGGAGGAGGTGGAGGGGGGAGGATGTAGGGACACACTCCGGCGAGGGGGAAAGCTGATCCCCATATGAGGAAGTGGGGCGGCTAACCAGGGGTCGGCCAACCGGCGAAGGGCGGAGGGAGCGCGCCCTGGGGTGCTGCCTGCCATGTCGGCCACCCGACCACGAAGGCGAAGGGGGGGTGGCGAGCAGGGTCGCTAGGGCAAGAGCTCGAGCATGAGCGGGGGGGGGTAGCGAGCAGGGGCGCTCCAGCCGACGCTCGAGTGCGAGCTCTCAGCCCCATTTGTATATTATATATATATATATCCCCCTTGCCATTCGGGCGCCCACCGACAGTCTTCCCAATTTGGAAGGAGTAGAACAGCTCACCGACGTAACCATAGCCAATTAACAACTCACCACCGAAGACCCAGTGACCGAGGCCCTAGCCATTCTAGGGCCAGACCTGGTTCAGAGAGGGCTCCAGATCCAAGTCGCGGGGTTTCTGCTTCAGCAAACTAGCCTCCTAACAGGGAACACCAGCGACTCAATTATCATCCCACCATAGAATCCTATTCTGGATTCCGCCGGAGATTCGGTCAATATCCAATCGGCCCCAATGGAGCAATCATGTAACGAACCCCCTATCAACAGAGGTAGGACCCTCTTCCTCGAACAAGGCTAATGCCAACATCGGTCCCACAGAAACCGCCACCATCCAAACCAGATCCGCCGCCAAGCGGAACAAACCCCCCCCACAATATCCTTAATACTTAACATCATGTCCTGGAATGTCCGTGGTCTGGCTAACAAACCGACGGTCAGAAGAATAACCTATCTGCAAAAAATCCACAAGATAGACATCCTCATCAACATCGAACCAAAAATTCCCCCCAAAAGACTAAAATCCATCCAACTTCAACTGGGCCTTCCTGTGGCCATTGCAGGACGACACGATATCTGGATTATCTGCCCGAAGGACGTCAAGTTAGGAGTCATCCAGGAATCCCAACAGGCCCTCTCCTGTTGGCTTGACCACCCCAGACATCCTGAGCGCGCTATCCTTTCTGCGGTCCATGGCAGCTGCGATGTTGCCGAGAGGAAACAACTCTGGAACGATCTCCCTGACATCCATTACCTCAACACCAACTCTCCTTGGCTTTGGATTGGGGACTTTAATGTGATCACTTGTTGTGCAGAGAAATCCGGAGGTCGTCCCCCTCCAGCCCCGGCTATGCTAGACTTCAACAATTTCATCTTCAATGCCCACCTATCCCCCATCCAGTTCTCGGGCAATACACTCACCTGGTACAACATGCAGGATGGCGACCGTCGTTAATACTCTAGACTTGACAGGGCCCTCACGAACGTCTTCTGGCACGGAATGGGGATCACTACCAATCTATCCCACCCCAACTCCACAAAATCAGACCACAACCCCCTTTTGGTCGAAATCAAAAATAAGACCACCACATCCTATAAGAGATTGCAATTCCTCGACCTCTGGGCCGGGCCTCCCCAATTCCTGGGCATCGTCGTGGAAGCATGGAACAGTGAGGACTCCCCCAACCCCCTCGTTCGGGTGAGCAACAAGCTAAAAGCCACTAGGAAAGCCCTGTCCGAGTGGAGCAAGCTTGCCTACGAAGATATATTTCAATCCATTCGGGTAGCCGAGGATGACGACACCGGTGCCGAAGCCCTGGTCGTCACGGATCGCTCGTCAGCGGCTAGAAGAGCCCTCAACCTCACCAAGGCGATGCTTAAATTCAGGATCAAAGTGGAGACCGATTTCTGGAAGCAGAAAGCGAGGCTGAAATAGGATAGTGAGGAGGACAAAAACTCGAAATACTTTTCGCCTGTGTCAACGGGCGCAGACAGAAGCTCTCGATTCACAGGACCGTTGACGAGAACGAAAACATCATTACCGACCAAAAAGGCATCCAAGAGGCAGCCACGGAATTCTATTCCAAACTTTTCGCAAAAGAGACTTTCCACATGTATAGATCTTTTTTCGACCAAATACCCTTCCTCATCAACGACTCTGACAACGCCCAGTTGAACCGCCCACCCACGGTTCAGGAAGTTACAGAAGCAGTGTGGGCTCTAAACAAGCACAGTACGCCAGCCCCGAACGATTTCTCGGGGGCTTTCTTCTGCACATGCTGGGATATTATCAAACAAGACACCACCGAAGCGACGATCGCCTTCTTTGAAGCCGCTATATACCCCAAAGCCATTTCTAGTGCCAACCTGATCCTCATCCCTAAAAAAGACAACCCGGAGTCCTTCCGTGACTTTCGACCCATTAGCCTGTGTACTTTCACCAACAAGATCATATCCAAGGTTATCGCAACTAGAATGGCAGATATTCTTCCCAAGATCATCTCGGAGGAGCAGAGCGGGTTTGTTCGCAGTAGGAACATCCAAGACAACATTATGCTGGCCCAAGAGTTAATTACCTGCATGAAATTTTTAGTTAGGGGTGGCAATATTGCCGTCAAAATCGACATGGAGAAAGCCTATGACAGACTGGATTGGCAATTCATGATCTGGGTTTTCAGAGCATTCGGATTTTCGGAAACCTTGACCAACATCGTCTAGAGATCCATCAGCAACTCGTGGTTTTCCACGGTCATCAACGACAACGCTGAGGGATTCTTCAAATCCCACCGTGGGGTGAGATAGGGCGACCCTCTATCCTCCACTATTCTCATCATAGCGACCGACGCCCTGAGTAGGAACCTTAACAATATGGTCAACACCCCCAACTTCAAGCACTATCATATATCCAGTAGATTCCCAATCATCACCCATCTGGCTTTTGCAGACAACCTACTCATATTCTCCTCCGGGGATGAAGGTCCGATGGCGGTGGTTTACAACACCCTGATGAGGTATTCTAGATGCTCCGGCCTGAAGATCAATCATTCTAAGAGCGTTATCTACGCTCACCATAAAACCAGCATAGAGCACGCCAACAACCTATCCAACTTAACATCCTTTTCGGTTGCCAGGCCCCCGTTTACCTACCTCGGATGCCCGTTAGTATATGGAAAATCCAACGCCGGCATTTTTGAGGACTTAACCACCAGAATCAGGAAGAAACTGGAAGGGTGGCACAACGCCACCATATCCCCAGGAGGCAACATGATCCTCATCAATTATGTCCTATCCTCCATCCCCATCCACACCCTAGCTGCGTGCTAGTCGCCCATCAAGGTCCTTTCTTCGATCGAACAGATCTTTTGTAACTTCTTTTGGGGGCATAGCAACGGCTACGATAAGCACCACTGGGCCAGCTGGGACTCTATGGCTAATTCGACTGGAGAGGGGGGTTTGGGATTCACCAACTCAGTCACATAGTTAAAGCTTTCTCAATGAAACTGTGGTTGAATCACCGTACGCGACACAACTTATGGAGAAGGTTTTTGAAAGCTAGATATTTCAAACATGGCCACACCTCGATGGTCTTATCCAACTGCAGATCCTCCGCGGCACAGCGTCGCATCCTTATTGGCCGCGACCTAGCCGAACCCGCGATGAGACTCCAGTTGGGAGTGGGCAAATCGAACCCATTCCTTGAGCGATGGGTTGGAGACAGCATGATCTCGAATCTCAACAAGACCCCGAGAGATTGCAGAATCAGAGACATGTGGAACCCCACTACCGACGACTGGAACTCGGACCAGATTTGTGAGTAGGCTGGCCCCGAGGCAGCAGATAGCGTCCGAGAGAGAGAGTTACGTATCGGTAGCGGGGCAGATGCATTGTGTTGGTCCCTCAAGGCATCGGGCGCATTCACGGTAAAGTTGGCGAGAACCGCTATCCAGGGCAATGGTCGGCCGTACTTCCCCATGGCCCACTATTGGCACTCCTACATCCCCAAGAAGTGGTCCTTCCTCTTGTGGAGAGTCTTCAGAAAGAAACTACCGACAGACGACATCCTCAACACCATCGGGATTAGCTTAGCATCTGCTTGCTCCTGCTGTTCCGAGCGAAAGACGGAGAATATTGATCACATCTTCTATCAAGGGACGCTTGTAGAAGCATAGAAAATGATCCATGCGGCTAGGAAATCTCATACGGCTCAGAAAGACCATGCGGCTCAGAAAGTCATGCGGCATAAGGGACTATGCGGCCCAAGACATCCCATGCGGCTCAGAAGACACATGGCGTAACAGTGCTCCCCTCCGCCCTATGCTGTATTAATTACTTTGACGGCTGACAACTCTGAAAAAAGTGACAGCACTGACACAAGAGAGGTAATTATGACTCTGTCATAATGACAGACCTCTAAGGAAGAGAAAGAGATCTCTGACACAATCCTCCGAGATCCATAAAAATGCCACGTAGCCTTGCCACGTGGACGTTCGTATGTGGCTCGAGCGAAGACTTCCCATGCGGTTCAGAATGAAGTCGTCCTATGCGGCTCAGGCCGAAACAGTCTTATGCGGCTCAAGCGGAGGCCTTCCAATGCGGCTCAAGAGGAACATTTCTATCGGCTCCGGTGGATGCGTCCCTATGCGCCACGCAATGATCATCTCCATGCGGTTCAAAGGTTCGAAGGGGGGCCACTACCCAAGCAGCCCTGACACGTGGCCTAAACCTTATGCGGCCCAAATCTTATGCGGCTCAATCTTCATGCAGTTCGGATTCCCCCAGTGGCTCCTAGGACACGTGTCCTAAGCCGATCAATTTTCCAGATTTATTACAATCAGAGATTGGGTCAAATCCTAATAATCTGGGACACGTGGTAGAAGAATAAATCAAATTTATTCACAGACATCAGAAGATCATTATGAGGAAGATTTATTCCAATCAGCATTAATTGCTGATGAGATTTGGTGTAATCTACACTTAATGGTCCAGATTCATCACATTCAAAACTAATGGCCTAGATTGACCAATCCACAGGCCGCCGCCATCTCCAGGAAGCAATCATTTATAACCCTAATGGTCACACCCCATTCCTATAAATAACAAGGTGTCATTTCCTTACAAAAAGGACATTCCCTGGCAATATACACAACGGAGAGAGTAAGACCAGAGAGACCCCTTTTCGAGATCAGAGAGCATTAGAAGACTTGGAGAAAAAAGCAGAGAGGGAGCAAAGAGAGCATTTCTTCAAATGCCGAGCAAATCTTCTGGAGCCAAGGCTGCATATCGATCGTCCAAGGAGTAAGGCAGGGCTGTCGTCGCCTTTCCGAGCCTCTATCGTCACCCCCCATAATCTAAAATAAACAATTGTACTTAGTCTGCTGTACCTAGGCTTTCGTCCCTAGGCTTTCTTTGTACAAGCGAGTTTGTATTGTGAGTCTAAGTTCAGTCCTCCCATAAAACTGTTCTGTACTTTTACAATCAATGGCAAACACGATGGCGACTCTGCTGGGGACAAACTTCTCCACGGTTGAGGAGTTGGTGACACAGTCGGATACAGCCAAGCTGGGCTCCACGCAACAGAAGATGGTCGTCCGTTTCGACCAACAAGCGTTTGAAGAGATGCTCTCTGAAGGAAGTGCTGGCCCGATCCAGAAATGAACCCACACAAAGAAAGCTCGCTGCGAGTGGAGGCCAAAATCGTTTGCTCCTCCACAAGCTCTGGACGGGGTACTCTCTGCTTCCCAAGGCGGCAAGGATGATTCTCATACTGCTCCACTTCGAGCCGTAGAGAACTCTGCTGTCCCCGAGTCTGGCAGAGGAAAGCATTACGATGCTGGACTTGTAGGGACAAAGAGAGACTCTATACGTCCCAAGAACAAGTCGAGCACTCCGGTGGCCAAGTCTGTCAACTACATGTAGAAGGCTCATACGGGTGGATCTACCGGCCGCATGAAGAAAATCCATGCGGCCAGATCATCCAGCCGCATAAAGAAGACTCATGCGGCTGAGACTTCCAGCCGCATGAAGAAAGCCTATGCGGCTACGTCTGCCAGCCGCATACGGACCAACGATGACAGCCGCATGACGCCTACTCCCCGCGGCTCTGTCTTCGACCGCCTCTCGTACGGTCCTGATCTCTTGTGCTCCCAAGAAGATATATCTGACTCTCTCCAGTATCACTTAGACTCTTCCTACTATGTGCCCGTACGCACTAGAGCGAAGAAGTCTAAAGCAGCACGAGCCTGGCGAGTTCGGTCCGCTGATCTGTCCTCTAACCATCCGAGCATTCCGTATACTACTACGCGGGCCTCGGATGGGAAGTTGTACAGAACCACTCGAGTCCAGCCCCCGGCGGCAGACGTACAGAGAGGTTCGCAAAAGTTTTCCTCAATCCCGGGAGAAAATATGGTCGGTCCAGACCCATCTGACTTGCGTGAGGCCATCCTCCACAAACGTAAGGAAAGAAAAGATGCATCGGGGTGCAAAGAGTCCTCCCACGGACGTCACTGCACCCAAGTCATCATCAACTGCTGCTGCAACAGCGCGACGATACGAGAAGATCGGCAGTCTGTCTTTAAAAGACTGCAACAGCCATCTTCAAAAGACGAGGCACTACCCGTCGCCTCCTGCAACTCCGCTCGAAAAGTCCCCGCTGATGGAAGGGGGAGGAAGACCAATGTTCCCAGCCCGAAGATTTCAACCACTGCGACTAAAAGACTGTCGTCCAAACGGGTGCCCACCATCGGAGTTTTCCAAGGTACTCGCTCTAAGACGAAATTCGCTACAGTAGGAGATTCGTCGTCCACAACGCAGGGGGTTGCTGGGGCTGGAGGTAGCACCCCTGCGAGCCTCCACAGCAATCCGATGTTCCAAGAAGACGAGCCGGTGGAGACAACTCTCCCATCGGATACAGCAAACCTCGACGTCCCGGAGGACGTCCACAACTCCCAAGACGAGGCAAACGCGGAGACTGGGGGTACTTTTCCTTCCGAGTCTGAATCAGATGGGAACATACCCACATACCTCGATGACTTCTCACTACAGGGGTACGATTTGGAGGGCACTTCCTCCACCGCTCCGTCTATCTCTCCTCATGTGAAGACGGTATTCGTGACAGACAGCAACCAAGGTGGTTCCAGTGATCGCCAAAGCATTGACAGTCTCGAAGCTATATTGCTTGCTTTGGTCAAGTCTGTAGACGAGATTAAAGTGGCCCTTCCAACTTTGTAAGGAGGGACGCCTGGCCAAACAAGCACGGGTCCCACGGTCAATGCGAACTCAAATTCGGCGACACCAAACCCGTGCAACGATCCTCCTGAAACAACGGTCCCCACCGCCGTAGACGAGGCCCGCGAAGCGAGAAGAGAGGTCCAGGAGCTCCGAGCCATGTTTTACGCTCGAGAAAACTCTCAAAACCTCAGAATACGGCAACCATACCCTGCTGTGTGGAGGGATGTTCCATTTCCACCAAGATATAAGCCGTTCAACATCAATCCTTATGATGGCAAGACCTCAGCAAGTCGGTACATCACTTACTTCGAGGTCACCACCGACCATCTGCCCCATGACGATGCCATTCTTACACGATTATTCATCGGTGCATTGGAAGGAGTCGCCTTCGACTGGTATCGCAATCTGCCGGACAATTGCATCCACTCCTTCGCCGGCTTCAAGCGCATGTTCTTGGAGAGATTCTACGAAGTAGGGCACGACATCACTATGTCTACCCTTATGGACGTCGTCCAAGGGGAGAAGGAGCTGACAAGAAACTACATCGAGAGGTTCCGCCAAACCGCCATGAAGTTGCCATCTGGAAATCTGGATTCCTCCTTGATTGAAATTTACCAAAAGAGACTGCTCCAAACAATCAGTCTCTGGATGGGCGAAAGTCAATTTAAGGATTGGAAGACGTTCATCATCAGTACCACAAGCATCGAAGAACGGTTGAAGAAGGCTCGCCAATTGGGACTACACATCTCGGACGGAGAGAACAAGGGCAAGCGTCCTAACAACGACAATGGGGTAGCCCCTCCAACAATCGGGACAGTATGGGTAAGCAGGCTACGGTGGCCGACACCGCGTAAAAACCTGAGCCAAAGCCAACAGACAAACAATGGCCCCAAATTACTTACTCCTTCGAAGACGGTCACGTCAAGCCCATCTTGGATATGCTCATACAAGGAGACATAATTCAGCTTCCTCCACCAAGACGGGAACCGCGACAGGCTGACATAGAGAACTCAAAGTACTGCTATTACCATCGTTACGTCCACCACGCCACACACGACTGCTACCAACTAAAATAGTACATCCAAAACCTCATTGATTCGAATGCTCTGGCTATCGATTTCGAAGAGGTAATCGTGGCAGCCAACATGGTGTCAGTACAATTCGGCAGCTTCCCTCCGACAGAAACTCAAGACAGGATGGTCCCCATCCCTCTGGTAACAATGGAGATCGCTAATCTTCTTCCTCCCCGAGATCAGACCGCTGGTCTAGTGCCCCTCACCATATCACGAGGGGAAGTTATGTGGATCCATCCAGACTTGGTATCGAAAGTGACTCGGCCCATATCATCTTCTACCTGCAAGAAGAATAGTGGAAAAATTAGGTCCTGCCGCACAATCTCGGCAGACATCGAAGAAGCTACAGCCATCGTCACACGGTCTGGGGCGCAACCTAACCTATGGTTGACAATCCAGCTGAAGATCATCAACCCACTATAACTGATGCTCCGGGACCGGCTCAGCCTTCGACGACCGACAAGCCTAGGCCGAGGGAGACTCGCTTTGACAAATCCCTCCGAAAAGAGGCATTACAAGGGCTGAAGAAGACCTACAACTTCGACATCTTAGCACAATTGGCCAACACATCGGCCAAGTTGTCATTATACGAGCTTCTGAGACTCTCCAAGGATGTTCGTACAGCTTTCAGCGATACACTCCAAAATGCTGACACGTACCTCGCTCAGGTCAACCTCACAAGAGAGATCCCGCCTGCAGATCTCTAAAACAGCGCCTGTACGGGAGCAATGCCCAATACCGTCTTCACTCTGCAGAATATGCTCATCAAAACCAACCTGCACGATCGCCCGCTATACTACACTGGATACATCGGTGACGTAAAGGTGGATCGGATGCACATTGATCCTGGCTCTTCCATAAGCATTATCCTAAAGGGTCTGCTACATCATCTCCGCATCCCAATGCATCGTCTGACGCCTACAACCACTGCCATCAGAGATTTCAATTATGGCAGGAGCTACCCAATTGGAAAGATTCGTCTGAAGTGTCAAATTGACGACCTCCAATCTGACGTTACATGCTACGTCATAGATGCAGACACTTCTTACAACATCCTCTTGGGGCGTCCATGGATACACGATTATATGATCGTGCCTTCCACGGTGCACCAATGCTTCAGATATGTCGACAAACACGGCTTCATGAGGACGGAATTTGCTGATATCGATCCCTTCAAAGGGGTCGAATCCTACTACTCAGACTCCTACCTGTACGAAAAGTCAAAGAAGCATCTTGGTGAAGGAGATGTACAAGCTAGTACCGAGACAACCACAGGATCAGAAGAGCCTCTGATGATCCACCTCCAAGCTCGTAAACCAGGCAAGTCAGCACCCCTTACTGCCACTCTGCGTAAGGACGCAATCAGCCTCTCAGCACAAAAAGAGCAGATGATAATCCGGCTGCGTAGGTCTGGCCAAGTGCCGAGACCCATAACGGAGCCGCTGATAATTAGATTGCCAAGAGTCGGCCAGCCACAAACTGAAAAGCTCAATTCCTCTGACAAGCCAATGACAATATGTCTTCCTAAGAAGAGTCATCACCCTGATGCAAGGTCCGGAACATCTAGCGAACCAACCACTCCCCGCCTAGCATCGAGTGCCAAGCTGGGGGTCGCTAGTTTGCCAACAACTCCACGTTCTGAACCGCTGACGATCAAGTTGCCCAGGTCGTCCTCTCAGTCTTCGTTTATACAGGGGGTAGCTGAAGAGGAACCGGAGCTAGCCAAGTATGTTGCTGCCCACACTGATGTTCCCTCCACAGATGATGTAATCCCCCTAGAAAAGATACCTTACTTCATCAATAAAGGTCTAGCTTTGAACTACCTCGAGCTTAATAAGCTCTGTACGATGTATGCTTTGGAACACGGTATATGCACTCACCTCCACACACAGGTAACAAATGTGCACACCGCAATCCAGCTTACTCCAGCAGAAGACGCTTACCGCATAATCGAGGGAGGGGACCACCCAATCATCTTCGGCCGGAAGGACAATCCTCATCCCTTCACCATAGAAGAAGTCGACCTTGGATCAGATGCCGGAAGACTGCCTCTGTATCTTTATAGCCCCCAATCTAAATATCTCATGTAAAGCCCCTAAATTTCTACTGATTTTTATTTTATTTTATTTTATTTTGGTACTGATTTAAAAATTGTTATTGTACGTCGCGTGGTCGTGTTTTACGTCTCGCACAAAATTTTATTTTTATAATTGCTCGACGAGTGCGAATATGTGACGAGGTACATATGTTAGAAAAATATTTTATTATAAATTTTATAATATTTTTATTTTTGTATAAAAAGGTTATTTTATTCATCATTTACAAATAAATGGTGATTTAGAAATTTGGTTTAATATTTTACGAAATGTAAAAAAAAATTGTTCATTAATAAATCTTGATATTTACAACGGCTAGTTTACGATTTAAATATTTAAAGTATTTATAATGATTTTCGAAATTAATTATTTCCATAATTATTTAACTATGAAAATAATATTTGAGATTTTGTTAAGTTAAATATTTGATTAAATATGGTAAATTAAATTGCAAAAGATTTTATGGACTTCATTTAAAATATTTTAAACTAAGTATAGAATTTATTTAGATGGGATTTGATTTGGATTACATTATTTTTTAAATCAATTTAAATTAATTGGTGGTTTATCTATTAGGGATTTAAATAAATCCCAATCCCTATCCAACTGGGAATTCCCACATACTATAAATAGGCAGGTACTCCTCCAGAAATTTCTATCCACAGATTGTGCATCGTGTCTGTGACCATCTAGTCTCTTATTCCAAATATTACAACTACATTATCCCCATCTCCGTGTCGGACACACCCCGACATCATCGAATCCCCGTTCCTAACTCTACCCACATCCATCGCCACCACCAACTCCCGCCTGGCAACCATGGCCAACCTTGCAGCGGCACCATCCCAACCACCAAACCCCTCGCCACCATCAACACCCCCATCCGAAACTGCGGCAGCCCCTCCCGAACATCATCTTCACCACCACCATCGTTTCCACCGGCACTACCGTCGTACCTCCGGCCACGTCCTACAAATCAGCACCACCACCATCTCCATTGCCACCGTTCCGACGACCCCTGACACCTCCGCCAACCATCGTGGCCAACACCCCGACGCCATCACCACCGTCATCCCCACCACAAACCACACAGAACAGTAAGGAAAGGGGGAGGGAAGAACCCTTACCTCGCCGACGACCGCCTCCTGCCGAACTCTCTCCGCCGGATCCGGTGAGTGCCGCCTCCAGCGCCCATCCACTCCGACGAGGACCGCCGTCTTCGTGCCCAGGTGGTCGAGCCACCGGTGACCTCGGAAACCCCCTTCTCCGTGGGTGTGCCTCTGGCTTCCCACATCCCGATCTAAGCCACGTCTCTCCACTCCATGGTCGGCCAGCCCCGCGGCCGCCGCTCCAAGTCCTGGCGAGCTCCACCGACAAGAACCCCGCGAGCCACCGCCCCGCTTTTCCTCTGCGGCGGATCGGCAGCCGCGCCACAGGGAGACCTTCGCGCCGCCCCTCTCCGACTTCATCAGCCGCGGCTGCGTCACCGTCGCCGCCTCACGATCGCCGACCCCGAGTCCCCTCAGGTGAACCCTTCTCCTTCCGCTCCCATCTCTCTCTCTCTCTCCCAGAACAAATGGAGGAGGAATAGCAGCTGTACTGCTATTAAGTTTTGTTTTTTTTTGTTTTACTGTTAATAGAGTATTGTTACTCATTATTAGTATTACTATTAGTTTTAACTATTATTAGTATTATTATTATTATTAGTATCAAATATTAATGGTTTTTTGTTATTATCTATTATAATTAATTATTTATTATTATTATTAAGAAGGATGGTGTTGTTCTTGGTTTAAGTTTTTATTATTAATTATTATTAGTGTTATTATTTATAATATTAGTTTGTTAAATATTATTATCTATTATTTTAATTGAATTAAGCAAATACTTTAGCAAAATTTTAAGATAATTTTTAACACAAAAATATTTTTCGATTTATACATTTGACCAGTTATGCTCTTGGTCTAAAATGATTTAAAAGTATTACTAAAATAAATATTTTAAATTATGAAAAATAGTTTCCTTCTTAAATCATATTTTATAACTTATAATATTTTGATTAATAAGATGAAATTTCCAAAATTATTATATATAAATATTTCAAGTATTTTCATAAATGAATTTTACAAGCAAACATATTTTTTTTAGTAATATAAATCATTTTCTAAAGAAATTGTATATTTATCTATTCCTTAAATTCTTCCAATTATCCTTATTTTCTCATGACTAATGATCCGTTCATATTTTCTCGTGACTCTTGGACCATTACACATCGAACATGGCTACTGGACAAATATAACTTGTCGGATTATCGCACCACACCAGGCGACATAACAGGCAAGATACCTTGCCATTAAACTGTTTATATTCAGTCTACATTTATTTTATATATCACTGTTCTTTATTTCCAGTTCTTACAGTTCCTGATTTACTGCCTGTTCAGTGATTAATAATTTACTTTGTTAGTATCCTTTGATTGCATGTTGAGCTAGAGTTAAGGGACTACCATTGTGGTGTATTGCATATACCTTGACACAGTTGTACCACGAGGATGTGTGAGATGAGTATCATGTAGAGGTTCTTGCGTGTGGGCTGATCACCCATGCGCATGCGTTAGGGCTAACTGTTAGTAGAGGCGTGTTAGGAGACTTAGCAGTTAATAGAGGTACATGGTCGTGGATGCGACATGACAAGTACATTGGGTGGGGAGAACATTACCTGACGTATGGGCTTCTATGCACTTCCCTCATTACCTGTGCGCTCCGCCGGAGACGCAGGCTCCAGGTGCCCTCTGACGTTATCCAGAGCGTTATGGACGTAGCCCCTTGCACATGGTGCCCTCTGATGCTTCCCGAGCGTTATTGACGTAGGCCCCTGGTGCCCTATATGGGAACTATGCCGATCCTATTTACAGCCAGGGCTCATGCGTTGAAGGTTTGTTCTTACTGCATAAACACATTAGATGGTTAGGTAACCTTCGTCAATGTCATATCACCCCGTTCCATTAGTTGCTTGGGACAACATCGCATCGCGGTATAGTGTACTACCCCTTGTCCTTGTTTGGTTGTAGGGGTAGTCCACTGTTTCGACGATGAGGTATTGGAACTTGTTACGAGTGTGACTATTTACTTTACTTGTGATTTATGACATAGTATATATATTCAGTTATGTGGCATGTTGATGTATCTTGTTACGTCCCTCTGAGGACCTGGTTATCTCGCCATGTGTGTGTTCCGTGATTTCTTGCAGGTGCTCTAGCTAAAGGCCATTCCTTCCTTCGTAGTGATTACTCTTCGACTCGCTATTGCTCCCGCTTTGCTAAATTCTTTCATTGTATATTTTTCCATATTTAATTTGGTTGGTAGTGGACTTTGTCTCTGCCCAACTATTGTGTACATGACAAATTCAAAGTTATTTTTATATCATGTTTATCCTTGTGGATTAGATTTAGTACCTTGGTTACTGTATTTTACAGCTTATGTATATATACGACGGTCCATATACTTCGTATGTATACAGCTGGCATGATTACGTTCTAGTCCTACGTATTTTGGGACTGGGGCATTATATCTCATACAGAAATAACGGTATGACCTGGAGACTATGACAGGCTTGAACTACGGCACGGGGCGACGATTACCTTTGAAGCCACCGGTCCCGGCAGGCAAACCACGGGACTACTATAGCAAGACTCGATGTGGATTAGGGTATGTAACATCCACGACGACCCCTGAAAGTTCAGATGAAGAATGTGACTGGCATTCACATTCGACCGGGTCACCAACTTCTGACTCTGATACCAGCATCGGAGATGTATTCAGACAAGTCTTGTCAGTCAACATGGCATTCGTCGACGCTTATGAAGAAGACGAAGACATCCCCGAAATCCTCGAGCTAGAGCCATGGACCCAACAGCTGGATGCATAATGGGAAAAGAGGTTCGAAAAGAGAACCTCCCACTGAAGATGAGGTTATCTAGGTCGACCTCGGCAGCGAATCTTCTCCAAAACCAATCTTCATAAGTAAAAGCTTAACAGACGAAGAGCGAGAATCGCTGCTGGAACTTGTCAGAGAATATATTGATGTGTTCGCATGGAGTTATGAAGACATGCCGGGGTTAGATCCCGACATTGCTCTTCACAAACTCAACATTCGGCCAGATGCAAAGCCAGTCAAGCAGCAACAGCGACGCTTCCGCCCAGGCGTCATGGATGGGATCGAAGTCGAAGTCAACAAACTAATAGCCAGCGGCTTCATTCGTGAGGAACAACATCTGGATTGGGTCGCCAATATAGTTTCGATCCTCAAGAAGAACGGGAAGATCCGAATCTGCATCGACTTCCACAATCTGAACGAGGCATGTCCCAAAGACGAATTTCCCCTCACTATTACAGACATCATGATTGACAATACATGCGGCTTCGAACGTATGTCATTCATGGATGGGTTCTCAGGGTACAACCAAATCAAGATGTCTTCTGACGACGAAAAGCATACATCATTTCGAACACCAATTGGCACATACTGTTACACAGTCATGCCTTTCGGTTTAAAGAATGCTGGCGCCATATATCAACGAGCCATGAGTATCATCTTCAGAGAACACTTGTGCAAGATGGTGGAATGCTATGTTGATGACATCGCCGTCAAGAGTCGTCGTAAGGAAGACCATCTACTGGATCTGAGAACGGTATTCGATCTGATGCGAGCGCACAATTTGAAAATAAACCCTACGAAATCTTTCTTGGGCGTATCTAGCAGAAAGTTCTTAGGTTTCATCATCATCGCCCAGGGTATTCATGTAGACCCTGAGAAGACGAAGGCAATTAGGGAGATGGGTCCCCCGAAAAACCTCCGCGAACTCAGAGGCCTTCAAGGAAGGCTAGCTTACATCAGAAGATTCATCTCTAACCTCTCCGGACGATGCCGACCATTCACCCACCTCATGAAGAAAGGCGTTTCATTCGTATGGGACGAGGAATGTCCGCGGGCTTTCGACAGCATCAAAAAATATTTGTCGAACCCTCCAGTCCTGGTGGCCCCGGTTGCTGGAAAACCTTTCCTGCTCTATGTACGAGCAATAGAACATTCCTTTGGTGCTCTGTTGGCACAAAATAACGATGTTGGCCATGAACAAGCTATATGCTACCTCAGCCGAATGATGATTGGGCCAGAGCACCGATACACCGCTGTAGAGAAGGAGTGCCTCGTCCTGGTGTTCGTCATTCAGAAGACACGGCACTATGTCACCGGACAAATAATACATATGATCTCACGAGTCAACCCTCTCAGGGTCCTCATGACTAAACCAGGGGCACTCAGCTCTTGCCTCGCTACATGGGCAATATTGTTGTCCCCTTATCATATGATCTTCGTCCCGCAAAAGGCTATCAAAGGTCAAGCCCTGGCGGACTTTTTGGCAGCCCACCCAGGCTCAGAGTCATCCAGGATATATAAAGAAATCCCAGATGAGGTCTCCGAACTTGCATACAACCGCTCACGATGATATATGGCGAATGTTCTTCGACGGTGCTTCGAGAACTGGACCCAAGGGCAACATCGTCGTCGGAGTCGGGGTGGTGCTAGTCTCTCCTGCCGGATTGGTGATTAACTGTGCTTACTCCCTCACGGAACCCTTCTCTAACAATGTGGCCGAGTACAACGCTCTGGTCATTGGCCTCCAACTTGCAAGAGAGCTGGGGGTAGAATATCTTGAAGTATATGGCGATTCTCAGTTAATCGTCGATTAGATCTGGGGCTCATACGAAGTCCGCCATGAAGACATGATCCCCTATCACCAAATAGCGATCGACATCATCTCGTCATTCGAGGGGTTCTTCATCGAACACGTCCCCAGACTCTGAAATATCGAAGCCGATACCTTAGCAGGCCTGGTCGCTTCCCTAGCAGTGCCAAATCATACTCATCAATCGGTAGATGTGATAGGCCACAAACTGGTCTGCCCCAAGAACAATGTTCAATTCGTGGCAAGTTATTTCGCTCAGGCGATTGATGATGCCCCAGATTGGAGACAACCATTCATCAACTTCGTCGTCTACGACATCCTCCCCGAGAACCCAAAGGAGGCCACCTCCATTAGACGGCGTTCCCTCGGATTCTTCTACGATACAGAGACGAAAATGCTGTATCGGCGATCCTACGATGGATTATTGCTTCGGTGTCTGTCAAACGCAGAAGCCAAAGAAGACATACAAGAAGCGCATGACGGTGTCTGCGGGGCCCATCATCCTGGTCCTAAATTGTAAGACCGTCTTTGCCGAATGGGCTACTACTGGCCCACAATGGTAGCGGATGCGATAGACTACACAAAAAGGTACAAAGCCTGCCAAGTCCACGCAGACTTCATTCACCAGCCATCCGAATTTCTACATCCGACAGTGGCATCCTGGCCATTCGAAGCTTGGAGGATGGATATCATTGGTCCAATTACTCTACCTTTCCCCCGTAGACATCGCTTCATACTTGCGATCACGGATTACTTCTCCAAATGGGCAGAAGCTGTTCTACTTGCAGAAGTCAAAACTTTGAATGTGATCAGCTTTCTCAAGCATCATATCATCTATCGCTTTGTACTGCCCCGAAGGATCATCCACGATAATGGTCCGCAGTTTGCAAGCCATGCCTTCTACCGGTTCTGTGATAAGCACCGCATCCAGAATTTTGCTTCGACACCATACAACCCAGCAGTAAATGGGTTGGCAGAGGCATTCAACAAAACAATCATCAAACTCCTCAAGAAATTTGTCTCTTCCAACAAACGCGACTGGAACGAGAAGCTCGGTGAATGTTTATGGGCGTACCGTACTACAGTCTGAACAGCTATCGGGAATACTCCATTCTCCCTGGTGTACGGGAGTGAGGCAGTTCTCCCATTAGAGACTCAAATACCCTCACTCTGTGTCGCCCTCACTTATCAATTGACGACGGATGATAACTATCGACGTCGACTACAACAGTTGGAGGCCTTAGATGAAAAGCGCCTCCTAGCTCAGCAACGGATCGAACTATACCAAGCACGCATCTTCGGAGCCTTCAACAAAAAGGTCAATATCAGAACATTCTAGGTGGGCGATCTCGTTCTGGCAGTTCGGAGACCGATGGTCATGACTCACAAGACCGCCGGCAAGTTCCAGCCAAAATAGGAAGGCCCATTTGTCATTGAGGTCGTATTCTCCAACGGAGCCTACCGTCTCGCAAAACAGAATAGGGATTTTCTCATGTTGCCCGTCAACGGCAAGTTCCAGAAGAAATACTATGTCTAAACGACATTCTCCAGATCATTGAGTCATGTGCCCGCTGGTACCGCTGAACTCACACTCACCCTTCTCTAAATCATTGAGTCATGTGCCCGCTGGTACCGCTGAACTCACATCCACAATTTTCCAGATTTTTGAGTCACGTGCCCGCTAGTACCGCTGAACTCACCCTCATAATTTTCTAGATTTTTGAGTCATGTACCCGCTGGTACCGCTGAACTTACGCTCACCATTCTCCAGATTCTCGAGTCATGTACCCTCTCGTGCCGCTGAACTCACATCCACAACATCCCAGATTATCGAGTCATGTGCCCGCTAGTGCCACTGAACTCACAATTTCACAATATCGAGTCATGTACCCGCTGGTGCCTCTGAACTCACATCCCGGTCACTCTTTCAGATAGTAAGTCATGTATGATCATACCTCTGAACTTTCTTCCTGGAAGAGATCCTCCCTCATGATCCAATACCCGTACTTCTAGTGCACAAAAAGGGTAAGCGATACACAAATTTCTAAAACGGCCATGTCCTCCATTACCTCTGAGTCGTTCTATGTACCCCATCTTCATTGAGCCCGCTCCTGCCATGTCCTCATTACCTCTGAGTGGGAAGGCTCCGTAGAAGAAACCTTCATACTTGCCATGTCCTCATTACCTCTGAATAAGTATGTCGATTCCCTTTCAACCTATTATCTGTACCCACAACCGGAGTACGACAAGGATAATAGGCCGACAAACGTCCTCTGTTGACCACAAATATCCTCCATGAATTCACTTCTGCCATGTCCTCATTGCCTCTGAGTAGGAAGATTCCACGATAAAACCCTCATACTTGCCATGTCCTCATAACCTCTGAGCAAGTATGTTGGTTCTCTTTCATCCTATTATCCGTATCCTAAACCAAAGTACGCCAAGGATAATAGGCCCACAAATATGCTCTGCTAAGTTTTTTAGCACAAGTCCACCATCTCATCATGCCCCGGGAGCCTAGCTGCTCTACGGCATTCTTTTTCCCAATACTGAGAGCACCCACGACCACTTTGCCATTGCTGTTCAGGTATCCTAACCAAATTTGTTATCCATACCTAAAACCAAGGTATGCCATGGATGACGAGTCCACAAACAAGTTCCCCGCGCGGGGCTGACACCACCATCATATCATAGGTGCAACAAGCAATGCAAATGAAGAGTAGAATAGAAAGTACTCTTTATTTGAAAGAAGAAAAAAATTATATCTTTGGGACCACGTCCCTCTCAAAAAGAAAACAGAAATAAAACAAAAGAAAGAAAAGCCGACTACATTTCGGCATTACTCAATTCTAGGAGACGGTTTCTCACTGAGGTGGTCCTCCGCTCAATCCGCTGTCGAGCCCGACGCTCAGCCTCCCGGGATAACCGCTCCCCATCGTCCAAATCTATGAGCGCCTGGCAGTCGTCTTCCAACTTCCTCAGGGCAGTTTCCAGGTCAGTCGAAGCTTGATTAACCCTATCAGCCTCCCAAATAATTAGCCCCCTGTCAGTACGGGCAACCTCAAGTTCGGACTCCAAGAAAGTTAACTTCCTCTGAAGTGCGAGAATCTGCTCCCGTGTGTCAATAATCTCACGAGAGGAAGTCTCCTCCCGAGCTGTGACGTCCTCATTCGCGTGACTCAATTGATCATACCGATCAGATAAATTGCTGAGGTCCTTCAGTATGGCCGACCTGGTTTTATCCCGAGAAGCTTTAGTCCTCTCTATGACGGCGATAAGGGAACCCCGCTCCTCATTTATAACAGCAGACAGATCAGCCTGCCGCAATACCCGGAGCTCAGCCACCAGCCGATCAGTCTCTAACAATTTTGCCTCCAGAAATGCGGCCATCCCTGCATCACCAGGAAGATTCCTAAGGACATCAACTTGACCTTGGGCGCATTGCCGGGCCAAGGTGAAGGAGGTCCCTCTTTCCACAGCAGCTTCTATTCCCCTCTTCAAATGACGATAAAAACTGGCAACCACGTCCTGTAACGCATCGTCCAAAACTTCTGCAGAGGATGGCGTCAGAGGAAGCGAGGACGACAACATCGGAGGAGTGACGCTGGAGCTTGCCACCAGAGGAACATAGTCTGAGCAGAACGATACATGAATGTCGGCTAACTCGTCTTCCGCCGTCCGGACAGCTTGGATACTCGGTAGGGCAGAAAGGTCGATTCTTGGAGCCACCGGAGCAGAGGATGACGCAAGGACCATCGTTCCCTGCCCCGACTGCCCCGATACCTGGCCCGCTAAACTCGAGACCCCAAAAGGCCCATCAAAATGAGTCGGAAGGTGAGGGGGTACACCCTCTCCACCAGTGCCCCTTCGGCTGGGTTTGTCTCAACAATGTCCATCCTCGGCACTGGAAAGACAGGACCTGTATGCCCAGAATAATAATCAATCGACGTAACCCGAAGGACGTGATGATATAGCAGATAGGCCTCCTCACAGTTTAAGATTTGGCTTATCTTACCAAGGGTGGAGCATGGAGGCTGCAGCTCATTCACAGCTGGCATGGTCTCCTCATCCATAATCTCTAAATTAAGCTCGACAGCATCCTCTGTCCCCGTCACCTTGAAGGGGGATACGGCTCGATCGGCATCGTCTCGAGGAGATTCTGCGATCCCAGAGACAGACTCACGGAAGCCCCCGCCATCCCGGATCACCACCTCGGCATCTTGAGACTCCTCTTCTTCTCTTGACACCTACAAGCGGGAAAGAAGATGATTAAAATCAAAGCTAGAAGGAAAGAAGAAAGGAAGAATCGGGAGCGGTTTGGTTACCTCTGACACGGGATTGACCTCTTCTCCACTTTCTCTTAGCTGGCGGTGTCTGGTTGCAACCTGCTTCCGGGAGCGAGATATACCGCCAGCAGGAAAAACTTGCGTGCTACGCTTTGGAGCAGGGCCAAGCGCAACGGGTGGCTGATCCTCCAACATCTCATCTAGCAAGATTAGCGGCGGATCCACCTCTACGTCTGCCGTCGGAAGGGTAGAGTCATCTCCATCATGCTCGTTGCCCTCATCATCCTCAGCCACAGAATCCAAATCTGGTACTTCGACTCTAGTCTTTCTCTTCTTGGCCCCTTGAGACCCTTCCTCCAGGCTGGTACCAACAATAAAACTGGCACCCAGGTTAAAATCGACCAGAGGTTTGTTCGCCATGACATGGTCCAAGGCTGCCATGTACAAGATCTCCACTGACGCCTTAATGGCAGGGACTAAAAAAATGGTATGGGTATGGAATGTATCGTAGTATTGCCAAGCCCTGATACCATCAAGAAGGCTGCCTTCAAAGTCCAGACAGGAGTTGGGATTGTCTAAACAAAGCTGGCTATATCCAAACTAACGGGAAAAACTGCTAGGCAGATAAGGCTTCAGAAAAACAGTATTACGGTTATGATACACCAGATGTGCAGGGCGGATGTTACGCAACCATAGGAGCATCTGGCCATCCAGAAGTTGAGGGGGCGCAATACCGTCAAGATGTACAGCCTCTATGTCCCTGGCGGTAAAGCGAGGGACGGATACGAAAATATGATACATATCTGCCCTCGCCAATGCCATCAGGCAAGCCCGCATGGTCTCACACTCCCAAGGCTCGTCACGATAGCGGAAGATAAATGCATCATCATCAGTCACACCGTCTTCAGAGCCCGGTCTTATCAAAGACGGATAATGTATCAACAGCCACCCCATCAAATAGTGATAGGGTAACTCAGTTCGTTCAAAATCCTTGGTCACGTCACGAGCAATGACCTTGGATGTGAAGGTACGAAGGCCACGGTGTATGCTGCACACCATGGCCGGGAGGAGACCTAGCCTGATTCGTAAAACTAACTTCACAGCCGGAAGGATAAAGTTACGACTGATTCTCTCGATAGTACCAGCCCCTACAAAGACTACACAGTTTCGCAGCCATACCATTAAAAATCCCGCCAGAAGTGCTTTTTCTGACAACTCTTGGGTATTCTGCTAGAAATAACCGAAAGATTCAGTTTTACTTCCAAATCTGTCACTGGTGGTGGCCACCCTCTTAGCCGACGACACCAAGTCTTTCACCGCCTCCCGGGATCGAGGGCAACGGGAAGTAATTCATCCTGAGGCATCTGTCGGGAAGAGATAGTGCACCCAGTCCTTGGTATGGGGAGCATTCCCTTCCGACTTGTTATCTTTTCTGGCCGTCTGATGACATATGCTGTAGTGGCACAATATCTCTTGATAAAGGGGTACGAAGCCTGGATACTGTCTTTTCAAATCTTTGAACTCCTCATTCGTGGGAGTATACGCCTCAAAAGCTTCGTCCCCCCAAAAAAGCTTGGAGACCGCGTGCATTTCGTAGAGCGCAAGCCCCATTTCCCCTATGGGTGTATAGAAGGTTCCCGTACGGCAATTATACATCTTCAGCAGAGACATGAACAACTTCTTGTTTATGGACAAGCCATGGCTGGTGCCCCGAATGGTATGGTAAAGGCCAATCTCACACAAAAAGGCCTCGTACTTTTGCAAGATCCATGTAGACAGATTGGTCCACGAGGGAACAGGATGTGTCCAACAAGTGAGCGTCAACTGGCCGATGGGGTAGGAGCCCTTTCGAGCAAGTTGATTTATAAAAGTGTCGGCGGTAGAAAATGTGAAATTGGGGCCAGGCACGTTTAGGAAAGTACCTGGGACCAATCCCGTTTTAGAACAGCTGGTGTGCACCTTGCCTGCAGTCACTGACTTCATGTTGTTGTTGTAATGGATGTCTCCCACAAACAACCCACCTCGGGTAGGAGTTAAAGTCTCTCCCATCTTTCGGTCTAGTGGAAGCATATTGAACCAAGATAACGAGAAGTGTCGCTCCATTTGGAGGATGCGGATCGCCATCCCGTTAGAGATAAAACTCCAGTTCTCCGACACCTCCAGAATATGACTGTTCTCCACAGTCAAGGCATCTCCAAAGAAGAACGCAGGCTTCAAATATTTTCCTTCGAATTTCACGGAGTTCATCATAGCGTTAAGGAAATGGAAAGACTGGTGCTTGATGGCATTCAGTCTAGCCAGAGGCTCATCGCTCGGAAACTGGTCCGTCATATGCTGAATAATATGGTCGTACCTATAGCTGAGAGCAGCTTGGAGGCTACCCACCAAGAGTTCTCCAGCAGCGTTAACCGACAGATTCACTGAAGAAAAGACAGAGAAAGATAAGTTAAATGGATGGATAAAGTGAGCTGATTGGGTGCTTCCAAGCCTCATGTGGCTCAAGAAAACATCCATACGGCTCCATGAAGCCTTATGCGGCTCCAATTTAACAAAGCCTCATGCGGCTCAAGCTCAGAAGAGCACTTATACAGCTCCGTGCAATAAAAGTCTATACGGTTTAGCGTCGCTTATGCGGCTTTGTCGACGAAGCGCATAGGCGGACACGGTAGTTTTCTTATGCGGCTCGCAGCTCAGCCGTAGGACGAACATGCGACTTGCAAAGACTCGTACATAAAGTATGCGACATAGCCATGGCAGTTAGGGTTCTTTAACTCATATATTGTCCTTACCAGTAATGGGGGGGTCAACGTCTGGATGAACATCGGGTACGACGACCGGCGGAGGAGCAGCCGCAGTCGAGGCGGAAGTAGAGGCTGCCTTCTTGCCCTTTGCTGCCACAGTCTTCTTGGGAGCCATTAGTTATCGAAGAGGAGAAGGACAATCGAGATAGGGAAGATTTGAGGAAAAAAAAGAAAGTAAAGAAGACATTTCTCTCTTCAAACTCCTCCTATTTATAGGAGGACGAGAGAAGGAGGACACGGGGGCCAATAACCGCCTCATAAAAAGCGAAACCGACTCTTCGGATTTTGTCTCCAAGATTAACCCAGGGCATAAAATCCAAAAGATTTAATGAGCCGACACTTGGGATTTCCTCCTACAAATGGCGCTAAAACGAATTTGAGGCAATTAAAGACCCGAACACGTGGCAAAAAGCTATGCTGTTCGAAAGTCTCTGCGGTTAACATCTCTGCGGCTGAACAATCTATGCGGCCAAGATATCCATACGATCAGGGTTTCATATGCGGCCAAGAAGAATATACAACCATGCTTCTTATTCAAAGTATTTCAATTTTACAAATTGAAAACTTTGAAGGGGGTCTTGTAGAAGCATGGAAAATGATCCATGCGGCTAGGAAATCTCATACGGCTCAGAAAGCCCATGCGGCTCAGAAAGTCATGCGGCATAAGGGACTATGCGGCCCAAGACATCCCATGCGGCTCAGAAGACACGTGGCGTAACAGTGCTCCCCTCCGCCCTATGCTGCATTAATTACTTTGACGGCAGACAACTCTAAAAAAAGTGATAGCCCTGACACAAGAGAGGTAATTATGACTCTGTCATAATGACAGACCTCTAGGGAAGAGAAAGAGATCTCTGACACAATCCCCCGAGATCCATAAGAATACCACGTGGCCTTGCCACGTGGACGTTCGTATGCGGCTCGAGCGAAGACTTTCCATGCGGTTCAGAATGAAGCCGTCCTATACGGCTCAGGCCCAAACAGTCTCATGCGGCTCAAGCGGAGGCCTTCCCATGCGGCTCAAGAAGACCATTTCTATGCGGCTCAGGTGGATGCGTCCCTATGCGGCTCACAATGATCATCTACATACGGTTCAAAGGTTCAAAGGGGGGCCACTACCCAAGCAGCCCTGACACGTGGTCCAAACCTTATGCGGCCTAAATCTTATGCGGCTCAATCTTCATGCAGTTCGAATTCCCCAGTGGCTCCTAGGACACGTATCCTAAGCCGATCAATTCCCAGATTTATTGCAATCAGAGATTGGGTCAAATCCCAATAATCTGGGACACGTGGCAGGAGAATAAATTAAATTTATTCACAGACATCAGAAGATCATTATGAGGAAGATTTATTCCAATCAGCATTAATTGCTGATGAGATTTGGTGTAATATACACTTAATGGTCCAAATTCATCACATTCAAAACTAATGGCCTAGATTGACCAATCCACAGGCCGCCGCCATCTCCAGAAAGCAATTATTTGCAACCGTAATGGCACACCCCATTCCTATAAATAACAAGGTGCCATTTTCTTACAAAAAGGACATTCCGTGGCAATATACACAACGGAGAGAGTGTGACCAGAGAGACCCCTTTTCGAGATCAGAGAGCATTAGAAGACTTGGAGGAAAAAGCAGAGAGAGGGCAAAGAGACCAGATCTTTCAGGAAATTGCCCGACAATGCAGCAAGTGGAGCACCCTGTGTCCCCACAGTACGAGAGGATTCTGGTCAGTGCTACCCCCGTAGCCACGAGCGACAGTTTTCCCTGTTTTGCTTGTTTTGCCTTCCTCCCTCCTTCCTTTTGTGGTATACCAGTATAGGCTTCGGCATTTTGCGCCTTGTATACGGTTTTGTGCGGTCTTTGAGCCGTCTTTAATAAATTGGGGAGTTTTATCAAATATATATATATATATATATATATATATATATATATATATATATATATATATATATATATATATATATAACACTAAAAAGACACTTTATTGAAATAGAAGAGGGAGCTCAAAAAGAGCCTTACAGACAATTTCAGAGCCGAATAACTATATATATATATATATATATATATATATATATATATATATATATATATATATATATATATATATATAATATATGTATATATATATATATATTTATATTTATATATATTATACAAAATATATGTAATATATATATATATTACAAAATATATGTATTATATATATAATACAAAATATATGTATTATATATACACACACACACACACACACACACACATATATATATATATATATTATATATATATATATATATATATATATATATATATATATATATATATAAATATATATATATATATATATATATATATATATATATATTTTTTGATAAACACCATCCTTTTATTGATTACTAGAGTCCCAACTCAGGTTACACATTCCAAAACAACTTTTAAAAATTACTCCAATCCCGCCGGCAAGCTAGCATGCGAGCATCGAACCAAAGCTTTCTTGATTTGCCTTTTCACCTCAAACACAAGTTGCTGTCCCCCAAAGGAATATTGTTTATAGCGCCATTTATTTCTATTTTTCCATAGGACCCAGATAATCGCTTAAAGGCAAACTTGTTTCAGATGTTTATTTCCTCGCACCCACATAATTTTCATCCTATCTTCAATAGCTTCTGGAGAATTTCTTATCCCAAATACTCCAGTGAAATGGGTCCATACTTCTCGAGCCAAATCCCCCTCTGCTAAAATGTGGCTCAAAGTCTCAGTATGTCACGACCCGCACCCACTTTTCGGATGCGAGCTCGTGAGCAAGCCAGCTACATATCGAGCGGACTCCAGTCCGACTCGAGTACGTATAAGCTGTTAAGTTTATGGGTATCATGTCTAATCTAAACTGTATCTCAATCCACAAAAATTATATAAGGCAAGAATGAACAAGTATGGGTCATGGTCTGCAGCCCATTAGCATATTGTTCGATTAGACTCTAAGAATGATATGAGTCCATAAAGTAAGCAAAATATGTCATGGTACTGAATGTGAAGCACGAAAGGATAATAAGAAATATCACAAGCAAATACCTATATCACAGATCGTAATCCTCTACCATCCTGCTCTGCTAACTAACTCCACGCAATCGCTAAACCTGAAGAGATCATCAGGTCCTCAGAGGACTAGCAAGATACATAATATACAAGCCAACATGTAACAGTAAGAAGAAGCAAGAAACAATCAAGGATATCGAACGAGACAAAATGAACCAAGACACAAGATCTAAACACGAGGATCCTAAGACACTGGCATGCCATACTAGAAATGGCTGGCTATAAACTGCAGTCAAGGCAAGTACTCACAATCTATAGTATCTCAATCGCTGTCAAGGCAAGTACACACAACCAAGACGTAGCCAATCCTAGTATAAAATCCTATAGACCATAGTCAAGGTAAGTACTCATAATCTATAGAATGTCAAAGTCAAGTCCCACTTAAGTCATGTCAAATCAAGTCAAGTCAAGTCATAATCAAGTCGAAAAAATCATGGTATAGGACTAGATGACTCTATCAAGCAATACGTATGAGACTAACATAGTGTAACAGATAGAAATATCATGACAGGATAGAACAAGAATGTACAGGCAACTAGAAACATGTAAAGTGAACTATAACAGGAAAAAGTATAATAGACATGGAATAAAGCAGTCACGACTGTAAGGAAAAAAACAGCAGCGAGATGGTGAACATGTATATAAATTATACTGTACAAGTTGGCAAGGTATACTTGTCTGGGGTTGCACGAAAACCAACAATGTATCGCCAGTCACAAGTTAGAAAGTCCAAGTCATCACAAGTGTCTCCGAAAGTTGAAATAAATATTACCAATATTCTCAGAATAGTCAAAATAGCTAGAATTGTCTTTCCTTAAGTCTAATTCTGGACACAGGGGCAAAATAATAATTTCGGACAAAAATGGTGTCCGCCGTTGGACCCGCTTTGCACCGAAAAGCGTGCCAGAGTCAACGGTCTCTAAAGTTGTCAAACTACATGTCTACGGATCCATTTTTCCGATACGAACCCAACCGTATGTCCAAAGTTGGATTCCGGCGGGCCGTGCATAAAATCGCCCGTTGAGTGGAACCGTGGGGCCCGCAAAACGACGTCGGATTCAACTGTCTCAGAATTGGACTAAACTTGGCATGCAGGACCAGAAAAATGATACGGTCCTGTTGGCGTAAGTTTCGTCTCCATCTGACGAGCATGCACAAAGTAATTAGGAAATTTGTAAGGTGCACGATACGGTGAATTTTGGCGGATACGTATCAAATTTGTCGCGCACACGCGACCAATTTGAATACCATCAAAGCCCACACGACCACGAAGCTGTTACGCAGCTTTCGATGCCTTCGGTGCGCGACCACGTCGCCCGAAATGGCGGGACACACGTCGTGTGGATGGTTTTTCTAGTTTTTTGAAACATATTTTCTGTAAACTTCGGGGTCAGATTTCTCGACATGTAGTTGATGATTTCCAAATCCACAAAAAGGGTCGTGAAGCCCTACATGTTGTCTAAAAGTGTCTTCAAATAGTTTTTCTAATATGGTACTAGATCGATCAGAATCGATCGTCAAACTGGGGTGATTGGACTGTTCTTGGCTTTGTTTACAACGGGTTTTTCGTCGACTTTTCGACTCGATTTTCCTAGATTCTAGGTCATCTAAAATAAAACAAATTGACAGAAGTTGAAGGGGGTTAGGTTGTGGTTGTACCTTAACAACTGGTTTGACAAACGATCGAACGAGATGGGAGGGAGAGCGCCGAGAAGTTGGGTTCGAGCAGCATGCTGCTGCTGTGGAGTCCGAGTATTTATACGCGCTGTCCGCACCTGGACAGCCGACCAGCAGCCTCTGACGGCCTGTGCGAGGGCGCGCGGCGGTCCGGGGTGCGTCGGCTCAGGCGTTCGAGACTAGGGTTTTCGAAAAACCTCTCGACCGCTCGTATGAAGCTGCGGGGGAGAAAGGTTTTCGGTTACTGTTAGCTCTCGGTTTCAAAGGCCGAGTGCTACTGTTATATATATATAGGAATTGTGGGGGTTCGGTTTGGGAACCCATCAGCTAAGTGTTTAGCTTGGCCAGGTTGGCTCTACACGCTGGTGTGGGGGAAGGCCTGGGCTCGGGTTCGGGCCCAAATTGGCCTAGGCTGCTGTTGCTTTTTCTTTTCTCTTTTTCTGTTTCTAATTCTTTTATCAAGTAGCACTAATACAAATCTATATACATATATTCATATACATATATATGTATATATATATATATATATATATATATATATATATATATATATATATATATACAAGTACCTTTATATATATATTTATACCCACATAAATATATTATATATACAACTATATACATATATTTATATTTATATAAACATATACATATAGTATATTATATATTTATATATACAGACACACATACATACACCTGTACATGTATACACATATTTATATACTTTATTATATATTTACGTAAACATACACATATTTAATATTATATTTTATATATTCATACTCAAACACCCATATATAATATATATTCATATATACATACACATGCATATTAATTATATATGTATATATATATATATATATACCTTAGTTACAGAGAAAAATAATAATAACCATTAATAAATAATTTATTTATTTAATAACCACAATATTAACATTAATAATAATAATAATCCCCAATAATACTGTATTAAACCAATAATATATTTCAGTGAACGCATCAATCACACCATTTATTTAAAATAAATAAAAATAAAAAAATATTTCAAAATTTCGGGAAGGGAGGCTACAAATCTACCCACCTTAAAATAATTTCGTCATCGAAATTCTAATCGTAAACATGCCAAAAATTTAAACATAATAATAAAAATCGACTATTGCCACAATATCCTCGAATTTTAATTTCTCAGAAGTATTTATATCTTTCTCCTTGCCATTTCGTAACTACGAATCATCGAGGACTTCTACCCACCTTTGGTCACACTACTCCATCAAACTAAAAATCTTAAAATGTTCTAACTGGTCGCTAACAATCCTACCAACAACTATCTGGGCATATGGTATCTAATCTCCTCCCGTATCCATCAAACAACCCAAAATTTAACAAGCAATAATTTATATAAGTAGCTAAAAATTATCAATAGATTCTAATAAGCATGAGCATTCGTCGCCCTAAAATAGAGGACAGAAGGGTAAGGAAGAATAATCGAGGGCAATTATGAAGTTTCAAGAGCGATAGAGTATTTCGACGGTGCAGCTAGAAAGGGTATTTACGAACCACTGACTTGTTTGCTAGATTGGACTACTATAGCTCAATCACATGCTACCCCGAAGAACCCTTCGCTACTTAGGGTGGCCTACAATCCGTACAATACCGAAGTCCCGTTCTCGAAATCCTAATTCAAACAAGGTTCCATAATAGACGAAATTTGAGGAATCAAGAGTGTGATCTTTCTGTGGTTATTTAAACACACGAGCAAGGGATATCACTCGTTGGTTAGATGAACCTTAGATTTCCATCTATAGGGACTGGTCAAGATCCTAAAAACTGTTTCTACTAGTTAGAGTAACATAGAATAGGTCTCAACCCAAGGGTTTGAACTAGTTGTCCGTCAAGTTGGTTAGCTAAGTTCTTAAAGTCCAAAATGCGCCTTCGATGACTCTTGTTTTTAAGTAGCACAAGAGGCCTCTATCAAGTGGCACACTAGTGACGTGTGTGTAGTGGGTTTCGAGTAGATCACCCCCATATATTGGGTTAAAGGAATTGACTCAAGGTTGAGGCTCTAGTGGAAGTCAGAAGGTATACCAGTGTTATGGTAAGGGATATAACTAGTCCTTTTTACTTGGAAGCCGTACCATAAAAATAGAGTACAAGAGGACGGGTTTGAGTGCGACATGATATACCTAGATGAAGGTGGACTTGTCCAGATCTTGCATATAAAGTTTGTTGGAAGGTAACAGCTGGTCCCATGCTCCGAATATTAATGGTACGGCCAGGGACACAAAATGATCTAAATGGAAAGTGGAACTCCATAGGGCACTAGTTATCATCCTAATGGAAATCATTCTAAAAATTCGGTAGTCTTCGTATATCCTAAAATTTTGGAAGGCTTACAGTCTACCCACCTTAGAAGCTAGGATATGGTGGCAAGGTTCCTGTCACAGGGCTGGCCGATGGTAGCTACACTTGCATATACAACTATCATAGCCATGGTAATACTCTGTGTCTATCTATCAAATACGAGTTTTCGTCTTTCCAATCCGCGAAAGACAAAAACAATAAAGAGTTCAAGAGGGATGTCACTGAACACAATTACATGATTCAAGGGCGAATGTTTAATTCAAGAGGAATTGTCAAAGCAGTCGCGGATGAGATCCTAGAGACATCTATATCTCAATCCACGTAGGGTAATTAGATGAAGAGCGAACCAAAAGCATCATAGTTGATCAGACCGTAATACAATAATTTTGATTAGACAATATGTTAGCGGGCGTCCCCAATAAACATATGTCTTGAATCAAGCTCGATAAAAGAGTAAGCTTGCAAAAAAAACTAGGCTGTAATAGCAGCGTTGGTCAAGATAGTCAAAATATACGTTTGCAAGATTTTTAGAAGAAGGAAATAAGTAGTTCGAGTTTTGTGAGAATCAAAATCTAACTCGAGATTTATACACAAATAACAGAATCAGGAATTATAAACTAACTCCTTACAACAAAAGATATTGAAATAGACAATTCTAACTTATGATATAAGATTTATATCTAATAAAGCAAAAAAAAAATTAAACAGTTCATCAAGGTTAAAGCTTTAATTCTATGTAAGCCTAACATAGCAAGCGAATAGTATATCCATATGGGGTCATATCGTCATATCAAAGTAAGAGTGTATCTACAGAGATCTAGCATGTTATCTAGATTGCATGGCCTATCTAATAACCTTAACTACCCAACTATCAATTTAATGAGGGACTCCTATTCCTCGTCATTCTCTTAATTCATTTTAATCCTAATTGTGAATGAGCATTTCTTGGTCGCAGGCTCGCAATAGTATGACTAACGTACCATCATGAGTTCGTAATATTTTGCAAAAATGACCTGCATGGGCCACCACAAAAACTTGTCACGACCCGCACCCACTTTTCGGACGCGAGCTCGTGAGCAAGCCAGCTACGTATCGAGCGAACTCCAGCCCGACTCGAGTACGTATAAGTTGTCAAGGTCATAGGTATCATGTCTAATCTAAACTGTATCTCAATCCACAAGAATTATATAAGGCAAGAATGAACAAGTATGGGTCATGGTCTGCAGCCCATTAGCATATTGTCCGATTAGACTCTAAGAATGATATGAGTCCATAAAGTAAGCAGAATATGTCATGGTACTGAATGTAAAGCACGAAAGGATAATAAGAAATATCACAAGCAAATACCTGTATCATATATCGCAATCCTCTACCATCCTGCTCTGCTAACTAACTCCACGCAATCGCTAAACTTGAAAAGATCATCAGGTCCTCAGAGGACTAGCAAGATACATAATATACAAGCCAACATGTATCAGTAAGAAGAAGCAAGAAACAATCAACGATATCCAACGAGACAAAATGAACCAAGACACAAGATCTAAACACGAGGATCCTAAGACACTGGCATGCCATACTAGAAATGGCTGGCTATAAACTGCAGTCAAGGCAAGTACTCACAATCTATAGTATCTCAATCGCTGTCAAGGCAAGTACACACAACCAAGACGTAGCCAATCCTAGTATAAAATCCTATAGACCATAGTCAAGGTAAGTACTCATAATCTATAGAATGTCAAAGTCAAGTTCCACTCAAGTCATGTCAAATCTAGTCAAGTCAAGTCATAATCAAGTCGAGAAAATCGTGGTGTAGGACTAGACGACTCTATCAAGCGATACGTATGAGACTAACATAGTGAAACAGATAGAAATATCATGACAGGATAGAACAAGAATGTACAGACAACTAGAAACATGTAAAGTAAACTATAACAGGAAAAAGTATAATAGACATGGAATAAAGCAGTCACGACTGTAAGGAAAAGAACAGCAGCGAGATGATGAACATGTATATAAATTATACTGTACAAGTTGGCATGGTATACTTGCCTGGGCTTGCACGAAGAACCAACAATGTATCGCAGTCACAAGTCAGAAAGTCCAAGTCATCACAAGTGTCTCCGAAAGCTGAAATAAATGTTACCAACATTCTCAGAATAGTCAAATTAGCTAAAATAGTCTGTCCTTAAGTCTAATTCTGGACACAGGGGCAAAACGATAATTTTGGGCAAAAACGGTATCCACCGTTGGACCCGCTTTGTACCGAAAAGCGTACCAAAGTCAACGGTCTCTAAAGTTGTCAAACTACTTGTCTACGGATCTAGTTTTCCGATACGAACCCAACCGTATGTCCAAAGTTGGATTCCGACGGGCCGTGCACAAAATCGCCCGTTGAGTGGAACCGTGGGGCCCGCAAAACAACGTCGGATTCAACTGTCTCAGAATTGGACTAAACTTGGCATGCAAGACCAGAAAAACAATACGGTCCTGTTGGCACAAGTTTCGTCTCGATCAGACGAGCGTGCACAAAGTAATTAGGAAATTTGCAAAGTGCACGATACGGTGAATTTTGGCGGATACGCATCAAATTCGTCGCGCACACGCGACCAATTTGAATTCCGTCAAAGCCCCCACGACCACGAAGCTGTTACGCAGCTTTCGATGCCTTCGGTGCGCGACCACGTCGCCCGGAATGGCGGGACGCACGTCATATGGATGGTTTTTCTAGTTTTTCGAAACATATTTTCGATAAACTTCGGGGTCAGATTTCTCGACATGTAGTCGATGATTTCCAAATCCACAAAAAGGGTCGTGAAGCCCTACATATTGTCTAAAAGTGTCTTCAAATAGGTTTTCTAATATGGTACTGGATCGATCAGAATCGATCGTCAAACTGGGGTGGTTGGACTGTTCTTGGCTTTGTTTACAACGGGTTTTTCGTCGACTTTTCGACTCGATTTTCCTAGATTCTAGGTCATCTAAAATAAAACAAATTAACAGAAGTTGAAGGGGGTTAGGTTTTGGTTGTACCTTAACAACTAGTTCGACAAAAGATCGAATGAGATGGGAGGGAGAGCGCCGCGAAGTTGGGTTCGAGCAGCATGCTGCTGCTGTGGAGTCCGAGTATTTGTATGCGCTGTCCGTGCCTGGACAGCCGACCGGCAGCCTCTGACGTCCTGTGCGAGGGCGCGCGGCGGTCCGGGGTGTGTCGGCTCAGGCGTTCGAGACTAGAGTTTTCGAAAAACCTCTCGACTGCTCGTATGAAGCCGCGGGAGAGAAAGGTTTTCGGTTACTGTTAGCTCTAGGTTTCAAAGGCCGAGTGCTACTGTTATATATATATAGGAATTGTGGGGGTTCGGTTTGGGAACCCATCAACCAAGTGTTTAGCTTGGCCAGGTTGGCTCTACACGCTGGTGTGGAGGAAGGCCTGGGCTCGGGTTCGGGCCCAAATTGGCCTGGGCTGCTGTTGCTTTTTCTTTTCTCTTTTTCTGTTTCTAATTCTTTTATCAAGTAGCACTAATACAAATCTATATACATATATTCATATACATATATATGTGTATATATATATATATATATATATATATATATATATACAAGTACCTTTATATATATATATTTATACACACATAAATATATTATATATACCACTATATACGTATATTTATATTTATATAAACATATACATATAGTATATTATATATTTATATATACAGACACACATACATACACCTGTACATGTATACACATATATATATATACTTTATTATATATTTACGTAAACATACACATATTTAATATTATATTTTATATATTCATACTCAAACACCCATATATAATATATATTCATATACATACACATGCATATTAATTATATATGTATATATATATACCTTAGTTAGAGAGAAAAATAATAATAACCATTAATAAATAATTTATTTATTTAATAACCACAATATTAACATTAATAATAATAATAATCCCGAATAACACTGTAATTAAACCAATAATATATTTCAGTGAACGCATCAATCACACCATTTATTTAAAATAAATAAAAATAAAAAAATATTTCAAAATTTCGGGAAGGGAGGCTACACAGTACTCGGATTCCTGCAGCAATGGCAGGATGAAGCCATCTGAAAACCAAGTCGCTGAATTGTATCATCTGTAGGAAGTCTTCTCCACAACACCCGCCATAATAGGATCGACCATTTTACAGTAATACAAGGACTCCATATTTGAGAAAATCTGTCATCAATATCTGACCTGATCCTGACGGTATCCCAAGCTAAAGTGATCGAAAACAAACCCGATCTTTCAGGAGACCAGATATAATTTTCACTGTCACCCTGACTCTGAGTAATAATTAAATCATCATCCAGATCTCTACCTTTGAAAATCCGTTTCCAAATATGCGATGAACTTTGAGAAGCAATAGCAGAAGAGGATTCTGAGTGAGGATAATATTTCGCTTTCATGAATTACACCCATAGTGAGTTAGTAGTTCTAACTTTCTACCAAAGTTTAACAGTAAATGCATTCAGTACATCTTGTAGTCGCCGAATGCCCAGTCCCCCTTCTTCAATTGGATGAGTCACCTTTGTCCAAGCAACCCATACTCGTCTATCATATCCAAGCTTGGAATCCCATAGAAAACTCTGAAATATATCTTCTACTCTTTTGATGACACTAGCTGGAGGGTTACATGCAGCCAAAGTATAATCAGGAATAGAAGTAAGTACTGACTTGAGCAATATAAGCCTTTCTCCCATTGATAATGCCTTGTTATGCCATCCAAAAATCTTGTATCTAATTTTTGATACTAGATCATCGAACATAGCAGCCGTGCGAACCCCCGCAGTTATAGGTGTACCCAGATAAATCATAGGCAAATTGTTCACCCTGAACACGAATGAATTTCTGATCTTATCTACACACTCCTCAGATATAAGCTTCGATAGATAAATGCCCGATTTCTCTACATTTACCTTCTGGCCCGAAGATTGTTCATATTGCCCAACCACCTTCATCATCTTCTGAATAGATTTCTTCTCTCCACCTGAGAATAGCACTATATCATCCGCATATGCCAAATGTCTAATGATAGGGCAACCACTCGGGGAGTAATATGGAGTGAAACCACTATTGTCTCTTAGAGTGTTCAGATTGCAGCTCAGACTTTCTGCTGCTATAACAAAAAGGAGAGGAGATATCGGGTCTCCCTGACGAAGCCCACATAAACTTTTAAAGAAACCAGACGCACTGCCATTGATGAGAGTTAAAAACCATACATTATCTAAAAGGTGTAAGATCAGGTTTAGCAATTCATTGCAAAATCCCATCTTACGCATCACCTTCAGAAGAAAAGCCCAATATGCTCGATCATAAGCTTTACTCATGTCTAGTTTCAAAGCTGTATTCCCTCTCCTATATTTGTGATGAATTTTGCTGATCAATTCCTGTTCTAGGACCACATTGTCGATGATTTCACGCCCCTTGATGAAGCCAGTTTGTTCTGGAGAGATTAAACGAGGAAGTAGAGGGCTAGCCTTCGAGCTATAACTTTAGAAAATAACTTGTTGACAAAATTGCAAAGGCTAATTGGCCTATAGTCCTTAATCGTCTTAGGATCCTTCCCCTTCGGAATAGGCAACAAGTGAGTACTAGTAATGGATCTAGGAAATGTAAAACCATCGACGAACAAGTGCACCGCTTCAAGAATGTTATTGCCAACTATATCCCAAGCTTTTCTATAGAAGCGTCCTGTGAACCCATCTGGACCTGGGGCACTATCCTGATCCAAGCTCTTAAGGGTATCAACCAACTCCTCCATAGATGGTTTGGCCATGAGCTGAATATTATCCTCTTGTATGATAGAAACAGAGATAGCATTAAGAAATAAGGATGACTGCGATATATGAGAAGGAAGAAAAAGTCGACTGTAATATTCATTGGCCTCCATTTGAATGTCATTCAACTAGGAAAGAGAATTACCTCCCTCCGATGTCAGCCTGTGAATGTGAAGCTTGTTTCTAGTAGCTGAGACACACGAATGGAAAAATTTTGTGTTCCTATCTCCTTCACTATCCCATTTGACTCTAGCTTTTTGACGCCAAAAAGAATCTTCATAACTAACTTTCTGCTTCACCTCCGCTTTGGCCTTCATCCATTCTTCTCTTATTGATGCATCTGATTCGAAAGCAATCTCCGCAGCTAGGACTCGATCTTCAGCTTTCTTCACTTCCTGAAATATGTCGCCAAATGTGCTGTGACTCCAGGCAGATAAAGCTTTCCGGACAGCAGCTAAACGAAGCCCAATCCTCACCATACTGTTGACATTATCAATTGAGTTCCAAGCATTCCGCACTATTAAATTGAACTCCTCATGCGAAGTCCAGAAATTTAAAAAGCAAAATAATTTTCTGTCTGAGTCACTTCTACTCTTGATAGTAATAATGATAGGACAATAGTCGGATTCAGTACGACTAAGATGTGAACAAGATGATTGGGGAGCCTATTCTGACCACTCACTATACAAAATATATGTAATATATACATATATATATGTATATATTACATATATACATATATATGTAATATATATGTATATATTACATATATACATATATATGTAATATATATATATATATATATATATATATATTTATATATATATATATATATATATATATATTTATATATATTTATATATATATATATATATTAATATATATATATATATATATATATATATATATTTATATATATAATACAAAATATATGTAATATATATATATATATATATATATATATTTTTATATATATATATATATATATATATATATATATATATATATAGATATATAAAGAATATATATATATATATATATATATATATTTATATATATGTATATAATACAAAATATATGTAATATAAACATATGTATATGTATATATTACATATATTTTGTTTTATATATATAAATATATATTTATATATATAATACAAAATATATGTAATATATACATATATTACATATATACATATATATTTTATATATATAATAAAAAAATGTATATATATATATATAATACAAATTATATGTAATATATACATATATATATATATGTATATATTACATATATACATATATATGTAATATCCAAGACAACATCGTGGGAGGGTCCTCTCCTCCGTGCCCTTAGCTCTTACAGCGGGTTGCGTGCAACTCCCTATGCGCTCTTTGATGCCTGGGTCGAACCGAGGGCCCTCCAGCGCCCGGGGAGCTACGGCCGGCCTCCCCTCTGCATTGGCTGCGGGCATCCCCTCCTCGGACGTTGCAGCGCAACCTCCGAGGATCTCTTGTTCTGGCAAGTCTGCCCCCCTCGGGAGCCAGCCGCCCTATTCGTCACCTTTCTTGACCGACGTAGCCTTCCAACCCACTTCCATGCTTCTTGTGCCACCAGGCATAAGTTCAGGCCCTTTCCACACTTCAGTATCCCCCGACGACCGCTTCCCCAACGTGACAGGCGCAACCCCCCCAATTGTGTGCAGCTCTCCTAGGATCTCGGCCGGCAACACCCTGGCGCAACCTACGGGTTGTGCCCCAAGTCCTGCTCTGACAGGGGCCCACGTTATGGGCCACCCCCCTCCATTATTGGGCTCTCGTGTAACCCGTCACTCATGTTCCCTCCCCTTGCCATCTCCCCTCTTCGGCGCCAACTTGTGTCTGAATTGCCCCCACGGGCCTGCCACGCGCACTTGTCTCTTGGGGGGCGTCTCCAATCGCCGCTGCTACTATACCGGATGGTCCTGCATACCCCGCTGGCGACACCTCTTTCGCCGTTAACGTGCCTCCTCCTCTTCGGTCTATCCCTCAGCAGTGGCCCTACCCTGTACCTTATCTCTTTCGGACATCCCGAGCGCAGTGGTCCCCCCGCGTGCTCCCTCTTACATCGAGGCTCTAGGATGTGATCTTGGGAGTCAATTACCCCCTCCGACGGTAGAGATTCAGCTCCCGGAGGTGGAATTTTTTCCACCTCTTGCTGGCTACCCCATCCGTGTCCCTTTCGCCATGCAAGAAATCTCCTCCCTATCCTCTTCCTTCACTAAGACGTTTATCCTCAAATTTGGATCCGGATGCCCGAAAATTACCGCTGTTATGAAAGCTGTCACTAGGTGGGGTTTCTCCGCAGCATACATCGTCGCTCTGTTTGACCCCAAGCACATGTTCCTCCACCTTTAGTCCGGGCCAAGGGCACTTCCAGAGTCGGAACATAGACTGTTAAGATTGTCAAATGGTCTTCTAACTTCAACCCCAAAGTTGATTCGACAATCATATCCTCATGGATTACCCTTCCCAACCTTCCCCTGGTTTGCTTCCCGACAGCTGCCCTAAAACGGATAGCCAGCTCCTTTGGGTCCCTGGTAGCTATCACTGAAGAAACTCGCAACCTCTCCAAATGCAACTACGCGAAGATATGCATGGAGTTAGACCTCGTGAATGATCCTCCCAAACTTATAGAGATCGAGCTCGGAGATCAAACACACAGCCAACCGCTGGTTTATGATAACAAAATTATCTTTTGTAAACACTGCTAGATGAGTGGTCACTCCATGCAGCACTACTTACGTGCCCACCTCGAGCTAAAGAAGTATAGCCCACGCTACCCGCACGCTCCGGCTGTCCACAAAAACTCGGACAATTCTAATCAGTCTTCGCACCCCAATCTTCCCCTTCTGATTGACGGCCCAGCACTACTGCCCTGCCTCCGTCCTACCATCACGCATAGTTCCGCGGTCGTCCTATTCAATCCCCCAGCTATCTCTCTCAACAACTCCTTTGAACTTCTTTCATGCATCGCTCATGACAGGGCTGCCGACGCCGGCGAGCCCTCTTCGTCCAACACCGGTAGAGACGTCCAGCCAGATTTTCGTCAGCCCAGCCGCTTTGCCGAGCGACATAACCCTCCTCACTCACATGAGCCAGGCGTCGACATCATTCCTAATGCACCACCCCCGATGTCAACCCACAACTTTTCAGAGTTCTCTATCCCCTCTTCTAAGGACTCTCACTCTCCCCCTCGTTCCACCTGCCCCCCTTATCAGCCTGGAGAAGTTCAGGCAGAGAGCCGGCCAGCCGAACCCTGGCTTCTCGAGACTCACCAAACTTGTCTCACATCCGAAACGAATATCCCCTCGTCAGTTGCTGGGCATCCTCGGCACCCTCCCCCTCTCAAAGCAGACGTCCAACCCAGTTTCAACCTCACTTTAACCGGCAGGTTCTGGCAAGCCATGGAAGCGGGTTTCCTGGACCGCGGTAATCCCTTATGCACCCTAGAAGAAAACGAAAATGACTCTACTACATCCTTGACAGATGACCATGGTAGCAGGGATCCCGGCTGGACCCGCATCGAAGTTAACGGGGCTACCATCACACCCACCAAAAAAACCTCCTCCAAATAGAATAAAACAAACATAAGCAGCAGACGGCGATGACTACAAGGTCCTCCTCGAAGCTTAATCACCTCCCTCCCACTACCACATCAAATGCTTAACATCATCTCCTGGAACGTAAGAGGGCTCGACAATAAACCGACGCTGAACAGAATCCTCAGCCTAAAAAAACTAATCGTATAGACCTCCTAATCATTATTGAACCTAAAATCCCTCAAAGAAGAATCAAAGACACTCAACTCAAGCTCGGATTCCCCCATGCCATCACAGGATGTAATGACATCTAGATTTTTTTCGGGTCAGAATTCAAATTTGGCACCATAAAAGATTCGCCTCAAGCTCTTTCTTGTTGGGTCGAACATCCGACCCTTAAGTCCCGCTCCATCCTTTCCGCCGTCCATGGTAGCTGTGATTCCCACAAGCATATATTACTTTGGGAAGACCTGTTGGAAGATGCCTTACCCTAATAGGGTCTTCCGTGGCTCTGCATCGAAGATTTCAACACGGTGTCCAGCAGAGAGAAGAAATCCGGTGGTCGCACACCCCCCAGCCTGCGATGGACGATTTCAACAACTTCATCTTCCAAGGAAACTTAAACTCCATCCCCTTCCACGGCAGTGCTTTAACCTGGTGCAACATGCAGGAGGGCCATAGGCGCCAGTACTCTCGCTTGGATCGGGCGATGGTCAACGACTGTTGGTCTGACATGGGCCTGATCACTAACCTCTCTCATCTGAACTCTACTGAGTCGGACCACTCCCCTCTTTTTATCATGATCAGCAACGACCAAACCAGCACTAAAAAAGCTTTTCGCTTCCTCGACTTCGGGCAGTATCATCCCTAATTCTAGAACGTGGTGGCCTCCGCTTGGAACTCTGTTTCGAAACTTGACCCACTGATACGAATAGCGGCTAAACTGAATGTCACTCGTAAGGCATTATCGTCCTAGAGAAAAATGGCTTTTGGAGACATTTTCTAGGCTATTAAAGTGGCGGAGGACGACGTCACTCGTGCTGAAATCTCGTTCATCATCGACAGATCTCCGGCTGCCTGTGCCTTGCTCAACATTGCCAGATCTATTCTGAAATCCCGGCTTAAGGTGGAAACGGAATTTTGGAAGCAAAAACAAGATTGACCTGGGACACCGAAGGTGACCGGAATACCAATTTCTTTCATGCGTGTGTCAAAGGCCGCAGAAACCAACTTAAACTTCACTGGATATCCGATGACAACGGCATCATGGTGGATGACCAGGATGGCATTCAGGCTGCACCGAAGAACTTCTACTCTAAACTTTTTACTAAAGAGAAAGTCGTTAAAGACGTCGCGCTTCTGTCCAAAATCCCATCCCTCATCAGCGACAGCAAGAATAAAACCCTGTTGACTACTCATCCGATGGAGGAGGTTGAGGCCACTGTCTGGTCCATAAAAGAATACAGTGCCCCAGGTCCTGATAAATTCAATGGCATCTTCTTCAGAGCTTGTTGGCACATATTAAAATTTGACTTATTGGAGGCCACTATCGCCTTTTTTTAAGGGACAAGATATCCCAATTCCATTTCGTGTGCCAACATCATCCTTATCCCCAACAAAGACAACCCGAAAACCTTCAAAGACTTTCGTCCTATCAGCTTATGCACCTTCACCAATAAGATAATATCGAAGATCGTTGATAACCGTATTTCTACTCTCCTCCCAAAAATAATCTCCAAAAAGCAAAGCGGGTTTGTTCAAGGCCAAAATATCACTGACAATATTCTTCTTGTTCAAGAGATGATCACATGTATGAAGTTCCCGTCCAGAGGGGGGAACGTTGCCATCAAACTGGACATGGAGAAGGCATACGATCGCTTGGACTGACAAATCATGATCTGGGTCTTCAGGTCTTTCGGCTTTTTCGAATCTTGGATTGACATCATTTTCAGAACTATCAAAAATACATGGTTTTCCAACATCATTAATGGCCAAGCAGCAGGCTTCTTTTGATCTACTCGTGGGGTTAG